>WBMW01003581.1:135649-187213 GCA_013396635.1 Penelope pileata | reverse complement strand
TTTTTTTTTTTTTTTTGACATGGGTAAAACATGATAATTTTGAGAGCTGTTAAGTAACCTGGTCAAGAATACGCTAAAGTGCAAGTGAAAAGAAGATTTCAAATAGTAGAGTAGTATAAATAAACCGGACACAGTGGGAAGCAAGACCTCTTGCCTTTTTTAACCACAAAATTGCTCTTTGCAATCTATTCATTCCTCAACGTAGAAAGCAACATCCCCCACCCCTCCTTCTCTGCCTATCTCTTCTGAACAGCTTGTAGCAGTGTTCCAGTTGTGCAATTCATCCCACCCTGTTTTCATGATAGCACTTAAGTCATAATTTTCTAACTGTGGTTTCCAATTCCTCCTGTTTTTTTCCCATTCTGCATGCATTGGTGTAGAGGCATTTCAGCTGCACGACTGGCTACATCACTACTTTAGATGAGCCCTTCTTAATTTCTCTGGAACTATTTACAGGTATTTCCCTGTTGCTTCCAAAAGTGTCAGTGTTTGTTGTTACCTGAACCTATTTTAAAGCTGTGCTAATAAGTCCATCCAGCATGCTGCCCAGAACACCCTAGCACCACGTGGTCACTTGTGTCCCATCTGGCATCAACATGGCCGATCTCTTGAAGGTGTGTCCGAGATCATAGAACCCAAAACCCTGAGCACGGCACTATTCACACAACCAATCATTCACATGATCTGTGCACCTCCTTCTTCCTGGGTCCCAGTCTCCATCTGTGAGGATAGAGGAGAACACTATCCATGCTCCTGATCACTTCAAAGTCTTTCACTTTTGATATTTCAGAGTCTTCTCATTGCAACCTTATTTGATCCTACTTGAGAGAGCAGGAATGGGTGGTAATCCTCTAGTTTTACCATGCATAGTAGCCTCTTTGTGGTATTGCACTTTTAGGTCCCCAGCAGTCAGCAAAATTAGTGCTACAGTGCCTCTCAGTGAGGAATCTCTATTTACTAGCGCTCCTTGTACTTTTTTGGTGGCTCTGGTTCTAGTACAGGTGGTTGGTTGGATCAACTTTGTATGGCTCTCCTTTCCTGAGCCTCGGCCATTACTCCCTTTTCCACCCACACCTCATCAGCCTCAGCTGCAAAGCCTGGCAGCTCCTGGCAGCTCTCTCTGCTCCCTGGGGTACAGTTACCTCACTGAACACTGCAGTCCCCTGCCCCACTGCAGAACTTGCCTGCACCGGAGCAATCACACCTCAATGAGTGATAAACAAGTTATCACAACAGTAATTAGACTTTCTGCTGATACACTCTGTAAAAAAAGAGGCACCATTCAGTTTCTAGAGGCTCTGACTAGGCTTGCTGGGTGCACAAGCCAGTCCAAGATCACCAAAATTCACTGCTACTCAGTATCTACACTGTGTGCATGTGATATACGACTGCTTGACACCATCAGTGTCAATTGAAGCTGATCTGAAGGAAAAAACCTAATGAGACATACCTAGTATAGTGCTGCATTTAATGCTCCATAGTGAAGAAGTGCAAAAATGCTTGAATTTTCTAGATGAGCTATTTCATCTTAATCAGTCATGAAAAAGGACTTTCCAAAATAAGAGAAAGAATTAGGCACCTACTCAGGTTGCAAGTACTTCCTACATATTCTGGAGCAGTTTGCCTTCACACCCCTGTTTCCAGACTAGCTAATTGAACACAGGTGCAAGCTCAGATGTTGCTCCATCTTTTAACTATGGTAATGCTTTCTAGCTGACAGGAGCACAGAAAGTCATTGGTGTTGTAATTAACGCATGGGCAATGGTCAGAGATGAAGTAAACTATAACTGTCAAGCTGTGCAAAACACACCTAACACCTTTTCCTGGTAAATGAAAATGGTCTTGAGACCACTGGCTTTCCATCCTCATGGATTGAGATTCTTCCTTCCTTCCTTTCCTCTCACTCTGTTTCAAGTCTTAGACATATTTCATATTTTGGGCAAAACTGTATGTTAGGAAGATTTGTTCACAAGAACAGAAAGGCCAGATCCTCAGTTGCTCTAAATCAACTTTGCTCCATGGAGATTATCCTGACTACAGTGTGGATACCCAGCTGAAGGGACAACTTCACTCTTCTGTCCTGTGGAGACCTCAGGCAGACTTAACATCTGGCAGAAACTCCAAAATCTGAAGGACGAAAGGCCTCCATATCCTGCAAAGCAAATTATTTTCTTCTTTTATTTTTTTCCCCAAGAAATTCCATCCATATGTGTTATTTCAGATATGACAGATTGAAAATGATTTACACGTTGTCTAACGTCTTGACTATTTGCAATCACAGGCCATGGCACAGGAAATCTTTTATTTCAGTTTTATTCCTGTCTTCTCTTATCTCTGACTAACACCTGCTTAAGAGAATACGTACTATCACCTTTTATTTTTTTTCCATTTGCTTTCAGGTTCTTTCATTCTTTATCTTGTCTTTTTGTTACAAATATTTTCCTATTGGGTTCTTAACTTGAAAACAAATCTGATTGTGAGAAAATGTTTCTAAAAGAAGTTATCTGGTCTTTTCTCTGTGTGTTGAAAAGCAGCATAAACAGAAAACAAAATGCTTCCTATCTAATGGCTTCCTCATATTTTTGAATGTTTTTCTTCCTCTTTTGTTCTACTCAGCAGCTGAATCAAAAAATTTCCCAGTGAATTAGATGTGGGCTGGTTTTCATTAGGAAGCCTTACTACAGTGCGTAAGATAACTCCGCTTGGTATGCCATAAACACTCTCATGACTACACTGGCAGATAGCAGAAAGCATCTGAGTACTCCTAGCATTAATCAATAAATAAGGGAAATGCTTCCCTTTCTTCTTCCAGAACAGCTATGTGTGTTATCTAACAGTTTGAATGAAAGAAATGTAACAAATGATAGAACAAAAATCTGCAGTTTTCCACTTCTCTTGTACATTCAGTAATTCTTCATCCTGATCTCAATAAATTTGGCTTTTAATGACAGATTTGTCTTCAATTAGTCCAGCATGGACTCATGCAGTTCTGGACATGAATTACGTTAATGACACTTCTGCGTTGCAAGGTGAAATCTTGAGACAGACCCCAACAAATCAGCCAGCTGTGACCAGGGAGGTTGGAGAAAATGGTGTACTCTGTTCTATATGATTCTGTGAGTCTCAACCTTGTATTTCAGACAATGTGCCTGACCTCTCCAAATGCAGCAGTGCATTTTTATCAGGAACCTGTTTATCACTGCATTAGGTGACCTGTTTAATCTCAATATCTGTGAGGAAGCCCCAGCCATAGCCTTGCTCTTTAGAACAAGGACAAATAGTCCTTGATTTGGACTATTTTGACTGTCCAAAAATCATTTAAAATGATGTATAAGATTAAAATGAGGGTTGCTTTTCTTTTGTCTCTTCCCTTTCCCCTTCCCCTCCCCCTTCCCTTTTCCCTTCCGCTTCCGCTTCCCCTTTCCCTTCTTCTTTTCCCCCATGTAAAACAGCAGACTTTTTACCTTACATTTCCATCTCAGTCTGAAAGAAACTGTTTCAATTGTCACTTGGGCAGAGTTAAGAAACAGAAACAAGGTCAAGTGTGGCCCTCAATAACCTGAGTGGTTTCTTCCCTTGTCCCTCAGCCAGAGGCTCAATCTTTCATCTGATAGACTTCACATTTTGGAATAATCTCCCTGATGGTGCTAGAAAGTGCTCTCTAGTGACAGCCTTCCACTTCATCATTTTTCTGGATTATCGGCTAGAGCTCTCCTTCTATTGGGGTATGTTAACTCCCAGGCTATAGAATTATTCTCATTTGCTCTTTATCAGTGTTTTGCAAAATTCACTGAGTTGTCCAAAGAAGGGCAATCTATGGAAGAAAAACATACCGTAAGGTGTTACATGTATGTACACAATCTGCTAAGGTAAAGTGTGTTTCAGAAAGTAAATGCTCTGCTTCGCCCTTCTACTTCTCTTTGATTTTATCTAGTCTTTCAAATACGTATGTACTTCTAAAGCATCAAAACAACTCAAAAAGCAGTTCTGAAATGTCTAAGATGTGTATGGATGTATACACTGGCGTTACAGAGGAAGAAAGTGAGGCAGGTTCAGAAGCGATGCTGTTGGGAAGAGAAAAGCCGCTTGTGGTGATTATAAATTCTGTGCTAGCAAAAATTCCTCCAGGATAATTTATAGCTCATGATGGCAAAGAGTATCTGAGTTTAAGTAGCATAAGGAAAAGAACCTCTATTTCACATAGGAAGTGTGTGATCCACAGAATATTGTAGTCAGCGGGCATCTTTCCATTGGCTTCAGCAGGCTTTGTCAGTGATGTAAAAGTGGTTAAAGGGATTTGAGTCAAATGTTCCAATATTTACCCTCTGGACTTGACAGCAGCCGGAAAATTTCAGCCTAGAGAAAGGATTACAGAAAAAAAAATGATGAGCAGCTGAAAAAAGTGTGAAATTATCTGCATCTGAATTGACCACAACTGAACAAAAGTAACAAGAGAAATGGGTGTTGCTGTGTTACTTGTTCTTTCAGAGTAACTCAGTAGAAGCAAATAAGACCACGGCAGTGTGATCCAAACAGAAACAGTGAAAATGACTATGCAAAGATCTGCATGTTGGGTAAGGGTTAAGGACAGCTAGCATCAAAGGTGCTAGAAGCCCACATTATTTCTGCTATTTGGACACCACTCTGCTATTTGAGCATGTTTCTACCACTGGTGGCTGCGTGCTGTTTGCTTTCTTCCTGTCCTCGTAGACTACTGTCCTTGTAGTGACCTGATGAACTTTAGCAAATTTTGGATTACACTACGAATTTATTTTTCTTATGACGATTCTTATGTGAAGAAGGAAAATATTTTTCTTTACCAAAGAAATTATGACCATGAACATTCCTAATTAGTTTGTATACTTTAAGCAAGCTCTCAATCTTGCTTAAAGTATACACCGAAAGAAACCAATCAGCACTGAAACAGAAAATATCACAGCCAACTTTTTGCAGATAATGTAGATGCTTCTTGATATGTGCACACACACTTTTCAACAATACTAGGAAGAGTTAATTAAGATTAGAAAAATATTTTCCAACCAGCTAGATGTAACTCATGGTTGAAGCATGGCCTTTAATGATGGTTTTACCATACACATGAGAGCTACAGATTCAGCAAAGTGTGGTTTATTTTGAAACCACTTATAAAATCATTCTCTNTTCTTTCTTTCTTTCTTGCTTTCTTGCTTTCTTGCTTTCTTTCTTTCTCTCTCTCTCTCTCTCTTTCTCTCTTTCTCTCTTTCTCTCTTTCTCTTTCTTTCTCTCTTTTTTAACCACAGTTTCCAGAATACCTTTAAGCAAATTTTCAGAATGTCCATACAGCACGCACACACACACACACACACACACACACACAAATATAAAGTGTGAAGACAGATAATATAGTTCCTTAATATTTCATTGGATTACAGGAAGTAATAGTGATATCTCATGTCTTCACCAGCAGAAGGAAATAAATTCATATGTACATTAATGGGGCTGTTCACAGGACTGCACTGAGGGAGTTAAAAAACAGAACAGTAATCCAGAACAACAAACAAAGCCCCTCCTTTGAGGGAGCAGTGGGAAATGACAACATGCTTTCATTTTCCTACCTCTGGGGAAAGACTTTCAAAACAGTTCTGGGTATGATATCCAAAAACTACATTCAAAGTATATAAATGACTATATTCAAAGAGCATTAAGCATCTGCCTTAAACTCACTAATGCAGAGAAATTCAGAATTAAGACTGTAACTCCATACTTAACTCACACCTTTGTAGTTAGCCCACACAGAATGACAGATCACCCGCTGTTTAGAGAGCATTGCAACTCCAGTTTTGCTGTTAAGTCTTTGCTCTTTAAGTGCTGAACCGGATCTGGAATGATAAAATATTTGTTAGTTAGCTTTCTTTCTTGCTTTCTCTTTCTTTCCTTCTTTCCTTCCTTCTTTTCTTCCTTCTTTCCTTCTTTCTTTATTTCTTAACAGCAATGTGAGTAATAACAAGTAAAATTTATGAAGACAGTATACTTTGAAATATTTTTTCTTTTAATTTTTCTAGCCTTTATTTTTTCCAATCATCAAATATGAAGAAAAATTAATTACAGGAAAAACGTACTTTTTTTTACTATGATCTTATGCCAATTTTCAGTCCAGAGCAAAATTTTATAGTCATGTGAACCCCTAAAAAGAGAGTTTTATAGTGGAAGCATTGACAAACACTTAAGGACAGCAGTGCAAGTAGGTGTCTCTATAATATTACTCAATAAGAAGCTTGTAACAGCTCTCAATAGAAGAGGGAGGTATAGGCGGAATGAAGGATTTTCCTCCATGTGATATTTCTGGCATAATTTGCGCTGAAATTTTTCCAGAGTCTGCTGAGCCATAACCACAGCTCACTTCTCCAGTAACAAAATACTAATGATACAACTGCTGTTCACTAGACTTCTAGAATAAAGTTCTTTTCTTAACAAAATTATATTTTATTGCTTAATCTCCAATTGTAGCTGAAAAAAATATTCTGAATATTCTCTGATTTGTGAAAATACTCCTTCTCTTGTGACAGAAAATTGTGACATTTCAGCAAAATAGCACTTCATTCCAAGGAAAGAGGCTTTGTGGGCTTTTATTGTGTAAGTTCAAAATCTTCTATGTGAAGCCCTTTGAAACTATGCTTCTTTATCAAAATTTAAAAAGGTATAAAAACTTGTCAGTGATTCATTCAGTCAGGCTATTCAGTTGCAGCTTCATCTTTAAAACGTTATGGCTATGACCTTCCATCTGTAATTCTTTCCATGTTACATTTAAACCCCCTTCTGCAAGAATCTGTCAATCTTTACTCAACTTCAGGACAGTACTCTTGAAGCATCCTCCAGGGGAAAATAACCACCAGAACAGTCCTTCCAAACAACTTTTCAGGATGAGACCAGATGGAAGAACTTGGATCTCCTATAGGATATCTATCTCTAGGATATAAGGGTTGGGAGGAAGTGGAGTGGGGAGGAGGGGAGAGGAAAAGGAAATCATTTAGTAATTTCAAATACAGAGTGACATGGAAAAGCAGGTTAAAATTAGCAGCAGAGTGGAAATGGACAGAAACATAAATTAAGGCACTCTAGTGAGGTCAAAGACTGTGAAGGAAAAAGGCGTAGGCTTTTGGCAGCTTTCTGAAGATGAAGGACCTTTTTTCACTGCACACAAATGGCCACTGTACTTGGCCCTTGCTCAGGTCACGTTCCCACTAGTCTGTCTTGGAGCTGTACTTTTTCCATATTGTCTTTGATTTATGGCACTTTAAGTAAACTGAGATTAGCTCCCTTGAAACCATGAGAGCTTTATGCTAGCATAAATCTGGTGTAGCTAAGAAGGCAGCTCCACTTTGAGGACACTAGGATTTGGCTAGAAATGAGAATATTAAAAAGCCCACAAAATTAAGTTCTTTCTATCCTTGTATGGGAAAGGCAAATAATGCAAACCCTTTATAGGAAAGTCAAGTAATGCCACTTCAGGTCCTGCTCTCCAGGTTTGGTGCCTTGCCCATTCCTAACTGACACAGGTGCTCCTTTTTCCTCGTTGGTGAAACCCTAACTCCTTCTGATCCTCTATGCTGGATAAAAAGTTGATGGTGATGTAAAATGAAGGCTAAATGCTTCTAATCCAATCAGAAAATAAACCTTTGGCAAAGATGCTGAAGAATGCAACACCTTCCCCACCAGCCTTGGTTTGCCAGAGGCCCAGCAGCAGCCATGCAGGCTTGAGACTCTGGTTATGGTTGGCTCTGAAGAGATGGCAAAGTTTTGCCAGATGAAGTTGTGCACTTGGGGGGCTGTCCCATGAGTACTTAATATCTTCTCTACCTCACAGCCTTGTTGTGGAGGTTATTATGCTTTGCAAGTTGCTAAATTTCTACATCATCCTGAAGACAGAAGACACTGATTGCTCTGAACTAATCGCACTGTGTGGTTAAAAAAGGTCGTAGATTTCCATGAGGGTGCCCTGCATTGTTCAAATATTAGTTGCCTTCCAAAACTGTTGCTGAACTGCTGCGTGCTTTTTACTGCCTATACATTCTTTTACTGTCTATACATTCTATATTAAGATCAAAAAAGTAATAAAAGAACATGCTCTGTTCACTTCCTTGAGATCAATGGTTGAACCATCTTTTCAGCTGCTATTCCACCTATCTTTATTTACTCTTATCTCTAACAGAATTTGTTTCTTTAAAGGCAAAAGCTTTTTAGTACGTTCTGTTCCATGGTCACAAATTTGGTAAAAATTGTTTAACTGCTGTCCAGCGTCCATTAAAAACGCATTAAATGCTGAGTATCATAAAAAAAAAAAAAAAGAATGAAGAATTATTTTGGGGGAAAGTGGATATTTCTGCTGCAAAAAGAATAGCAGGAAGAAACTATTCATTGTGGGATGAGATCGCTTATGTCTGTATTGGTGATCACTGGAAAAGGTGCTATACAGACCCAGAAAACTAGTCAGAAAAAACTTATGGTATTCATGAACAATGTTGTTGAGAGTTTTTCAGGACAAAAAGAAACCTTTAGTAAGGTACCCACACTGGAAGTGGCCTTGCTACATTTAGTTATGGTGTACATCTCTATGTAACTGAAAAAGCGTGATTTCTATGCAGCAGATCAGTGTTTAAGGCATGGAGACTCAGATATCAGATCATTTGGAGCTTTGTGATTATATGAATTAAAGAGATCAAGCAGGAAGAACTGTGCAGCTGATATTCCTGTGCTTCCAAAGGATTATATCTGTTCCAATTCACAGCTTTATATGTATGATTGCCTTGTTTCTCATACCATACAGTTTTGCAACAGAATTTTTTAGTGCTTTTCCTTCTCACTGGAATCCCAGGAATGTTATACTCACTTAAAAAAAAAAAAAATCTATTCCCTTTGACAGTGATAGGTTTGATGAACACACCTTTCTTCCAGTAGCTCACATCTAAATCTCATTAAATTGTCACTAGTTTTTTAGTGTTTTTAAGGTGTGTGTACTTTCAACCAATTAAAACAATAAGGAAATCTCCTCAGAAATCTGGAATTTTTGATTTGGGTTCAGTTAAGGCTTCCAGTGAATAGTAAATCCTGTCAGAATACTGAAAGCATGAACCAAATTGAAGAAAATGGTTCTACTTCCATAGGCCACCTGAGAATCCATCATATGCTCACAAGCACACTTACATTTGGGGCCTGATGCTCATTTACCTCAAGGATGGCTAATACCATTTCAGCACAGAAATGTCAGCCAGCCCTATGATAAATCCAGGCTGGCTCCTTTGAGTTTAAAATGTCAGGCAATAGAAATAAAAAAGGGTAAGCTCCAGAAAATGATTTCAACTCAACCAAAATATACACCCTGTACCATGGATGAAATTCATGCAACAACAAAAATGTTTACATATTTACCAAAGCAGAACAGAACAGAAGATTTGAAACAGAGATTACAATTCATCTGTAGTTTTCCCTTGTAAAGTTGTGCTGTCAATACAAAATTTTTTTTTTAATGTGGAGGACTTAAATTTTTGACCTTAATACTATTTAGATTTAAATTTCTAAAGTTGCAATTTCTCCTGAAATTTAAAAAAAGAAGAGAAGGAAGATAAAGAAAACTCAAACTAGAACTCATAAGGATCTACCACACACAACGCACTGCAGAAACAACTGTGTTGCCTACCCTGATGTGGTCTCTGGCCTTGCTAGAAAACATCGTGCTGTTGCAGGCTGTGGATTGCTGTGGGTCCTCCAGCACATATGTGCAATGTTGTTTGATACCTCTGCCCAGCCACAGTCCCCACCATCCATCTCTTCCTCAACTCATCTTGGAAGGCTCTTGCTTGAGGATTCCTCAAGACAGCTACTGTATTTGCCTGTACGGGACATGTGCCCCTACAGGTTCAGAGAGACGAGGATGTGAGAAGTGGAATTTTCCTTCACAAAGCCTTCACAGAGAATTGGGGCAGTACAAGAGGATCAGCTTGAAGGGAGGGGTTTGTAAATATCACAGAATCATAGAATAGCTTGATTTTGAAGGGACCTCAAGTTCCAATCTCCTTGCCGCAATCAGGGTCGCCAACCTCTATACCTAGTACTAGATCAGGTTGCCCAGGGCTCCATCCAATCTGACTTTGAACACCTCCAGGGATGGGGCATCCACAACCTCTCTGGGCAGCCTGTTTCTGCATCTCACCACTCTTTCAGTAAAGAATTTCCCCCGACGTCTAATCTAAATCCTCCTTCTTTCAGCTTAAAACCATTCCCCCTTGTCCTATCGCTATCAACCCTTGTAAAAAGTTGATTTCCCTTCTGTTTATAATCTCCCTTTAAATACTGGGAGGCTGCAATGAGGTCTCCCTGCAGCCTTCTCTTCTCCAGGCTGAACAAGCCCAGCTTCCTCAGCCTGTCTTCCTAGGAGAGGGGCTCCAGCCCTCTGATCATCTTTGTGGCCCTCCTCTGGACCCCCTCCATAAGCTCAACATCTTTCCTGCACTGAGAACCCCAGACTTGGGTGCAGTACTCCAGATAGGGCCTCAGGAGGGCAGAGTGGAGAGGGAAAATCACCTCCCTCTCCCTGCTGGCCACGCCTCTTCTGATGCTGCCCAGGATACCATTGGCCTTCAGAGCTACAAGTATAATACTGTAAAAGTAGGCAAAAATAAATATTGAGTTGATAAAAAGCCAAACATCTTTGATTATCAGCATACCTCAAAGGAGACCAAAGAACTAGATAAGAAGAAAAAAATGAGTGAAACATGGACACTTCAGTAGAGGAGGGAGAAGCCAGTGCTGATGTTGTTACAGATTTATAAGTGATACCTAATTTCTCTGGATGCTTCTGTGATAAACAGAAAGACCATTCTGACTAGAATTACTTCAGGAGTAATGTTAATTGAGTTTAAAGTTTCATAAGGAAAAGATAAAGTAATAGTGAACTAAAACACCTCATAAAAATAACAATAAAAACAGAATTAGGAATCCATAGAATTTTTGAGGATTAACCTTTGAATTTCTGGCAGAGGAAAAAGGGAAGAATATTTGGATTCTCTGCTATAATTTTTATATAAAAATACTATAAACCATGCTAAATTTAGATGATTCTTGAAATCAGGAAACTGGAAGAGTCTGTGGATGCTAGTGCCAAAATCCACAGCAATACCAGTGCCTTAACTGCAAAGCTTAGAATCTCCCAGAAAAAAGACTTTATTTCATAAAATAGCAGCAGGGAATTCACATCAATGAGCAACCAATAATGCAGAGAGGTTGAAGTGTAAGAAATTTCACATCTGTAACCAGAGAAATGGCAGAGAAGAAAAACTACCTTAAGTGACACTCTTCCTTCTGCAGGAGAAAAAATATAAGGCCCAGGAGTCAGGACACTCTGTTGCCTGCTACATTAATTGTTACAGCAGGAAACATCACAAGGAAATATGAAGAGCCGGAGGCTGCAGAGGCATTCTTGAAAAAGCTAGAAAACGAATTGCAATGTGAGTTGAATTTAATACTAATGAACTCACTGGACTTGGAGAAATACCTTAATACTGCTACCCGGTAATGAAAATAGCTAATTGGAAAAAAGATTTAAAGGAATAAGGAGTCTCTGGAGGAAAACAAGAGAGGAA
This sequence comes from Penelope pileata, assembly GCA_013396635.1. Classification (NCBI taxonomy): domain Eukaryota; kingdom Metazoa; phylum Chordata; class Aves; order Galliformes; family Cracidae; genus Penelope; species Penelope pileata. The sequence continues at coordinate 175,598 of WBMW01003581.1, read as the reverse complement.
ATTTAAAAAAAAAAAAAAAAGCAGAAAAACATGCAACAGAAAAAAAAAAAGGGAAGGTATTCCAGGTGAAAGATGGTTACTACTGTCAGCATAATTCATGGCATTGTTACAATTATGATGACATAAAGACATTGCACCTCAGAATACCTGTTTGTTTCAGGTGACTATAAAAGAGTTTCTAGCTGTCTGCCTCACGTGTAAATATTTGTGTTGTACATCTACAGCCAGGGAGATGAATGTCGTGCTGGATCTTCAGCATCTTTAAAAATTTATAAGCACTGGACTTTAGTCAGATTCTGCAATCCTAGGGTTATTCTACTCTTTAGTTTTTACTTTTTATTCTTAACTCTTTCTTTACTTTATTCTAGGAAAAAAATCCAAAAAGGTGGTCTGAATGGCACTGTACTAGGTTAATCATTTAAATTTGGTTAGCATTATTCTGTAAGTGTTGTACATTACTCTATGACATGGCAGTTTCAAGACCAAATCTTGAGTCTTAACCAGAGCACAGACTTGAATCTTGCACTCCCATACCCAGGATCTATGCCATCATTGTTGGCATCTCTATGGACTTGCTCTTTCCCTCTCATTTTGACCAGAAATGTCATCCTGGAGATCAAAATCATTAAAAGTTATGTGACTGTAAATGTTACATGTCATGAAAGAAATGAAGAGAAGCTGTTGCCCTATTAATGTAGAAGCTGGCCAGCATTTGTGATCTCAATGCTGGGCTTATATTTGGAGGGACTCTGATGGAGCAAGTACATCCTTTTCCACATTGTCTTCAAAGAAATTCTATGTTTACAGAGGATAACAGCTGCTTTGCAGTTAGTGATATGAAGTTATTGTTAGATATGTTGTTATTTATATGTGCTTCTCTGGGAGTATGCATCAATTTTCCTTTGATTTCATGACCTCTCTCTTCCTATCCCTCCAGATATGAGTTTCATTTCTCAAAATAATTAATCTCTTTTAGAATAACAAAGGAAAAGATATTTCATTAAAATACAGTGCATTACTGGGAGGAATGAACATTAATCTAATGGGGAATTACAAGTCTTGTTTTTGTGGGGGCATAGTAGACTTGGAATACTTCCAACACTGAACTTAAAGGAGAAGAGAATTACACTTCTTAAGTCTCTCAGTCAGATAAACTGTAGTAGCTCTTCCTGCTGTCTTCCAAAGCCAATGCTTAGTTCTTGAAGAAGAGGTACCCATTTAAAGATTCAGACATTTCTCTTCTTGTTGTGGTTGTCATTACAAAGAAACAGTACTGATGTCAATAACACAGACATGGAGGCCAGACAAGATAACAGCTGAGGCAGAAGCAGGAATGTGAGCTATGGTGAAAGCTCTTCCATCTAGTGGAAGAGATTTTAGTCATATGTCTAAAACTCTGGGACTTTGCAGCATGAACATAAATTTCAGATCAGAATAAGAGTAATACGGAACTGTCATCAGAGGTTAAGTAAGTGAGTTTAACTCAGTGCCTTTTATTGTTGCTAGCAAGTTCATGCTCATTCTACTTTTTTTGATTTAAACCATAAAATATATTCTCCTTTATTTCAAAATTTTTTTTAAAAAAATCTATATAATTCAAGTGGGGCGGTTGCTGTTTCTTTGTCAGGGGACTTTTTGCATCTATTGTCTATGTGCAAGAGGATATCCCTAGGTGAACTTTGAGGGGAACAGGAGGCTCACTGTCTTCTCATTGTAGCACAGCGATCATTACATTTAGCTTTAGATTTACAGAAAAATCCCTTTCTAGTCAGTTGAAAGTGGGAAAATGAGTGTACGGTAATTAAACAGTTTAAAATAGAGCATTGGTGTTTCCAGATCTTCTGAGTCCTGGGTTTGCAGAAGTACTAAGGAAAAAGTATATTTTCTTTTTTTTTTTAATAAAAAGATTTTTCTTTAAACAGGACAAGAGCAATAAGAAGTAAATGAGAAAGTGAAAAATTATGATTTCTAAAGGGACTGTTGCAAATGATCTGTAAGAACAGACCTAACGGAAATGCTTTGAAAGATAGTTGTATCATATTAGAGGACAGGAATGTAGTGTCCAGGTGCCTAATTTATGCTGACTCTTTGCAGCCATGAGAAGAAGACAAAGTGAAAACCCATAGTCACAATTTTCCTGAAAGAAGAGCCCAGGCATGTTTCTACTTCATGTGGGATCAGTAATGACACATTGAAATCATTCTATTAGTTGTCAGCTTCTGAAGGCTTGTCTATGCCTGATTTTTTTCTAGTTAACTCAAACTGTTTCATGTTAAAATATCTAGCATTCTCACACAACATGTTTGTTGTGAATCCATTGTTTTCATGTACTATAATAAATTTGTACTGGAAGTAGGTTTCAGTGAGAGATGATGCTTTCCACAACAGTAAATTAGATGTATAAAGGATGGCTGACCATGTATAAAGTCTTCTACTGTGATCCCCTGCTGCAGCCGGGTCATGCTGTGTGGATAAAACCACGCTATTCAATTCTGCTTTCCAGCCACAGTTTCTTCTGCATGAGTTCAGTTACCTGGACCAGATCTCATGCCTCAGCCTTATCCTGAGGTTGTGGATTTCAGGTCGAACATGCAGTCACGCCAGCGCTCGGCTTTCTGGGTGTCTATCTAAGCAAAACAGATGTCAAGAGCATGTCACAATAAAGGTGCCCTAGATGAATACAGATGTGTAGAGGAAAGAAACATGTTCAATGTGAGAGTTCACTAAATGAATATGTACCATAAAGAGATGGGCTGTGCATTTCTGTGAAATCCCATTGCAAAAGCATTGCATTTAGTTTACACCATGGACACTTCTGCAGTTATCACCCATGATATGGGACAGACAGAGTTTGGCCCTGAAATCCAGGACCTGGCTAGAGCTCTGAAGGTTCATGGGATTACTGCCAGAACTTCTTGCTTGAGCTGCAGGCACAGTCCTGACATGGAAGAGACAGGCAGGAAGATGTTAACAGCTTGGTGTTACGCTATCAGGTCTCTGCCATTGTAGGACGTGCTTCTTTTTATCTTCTTCGCTTTCTCTTCCTAACATTTGTTTTGTAAAATGGAGTTTGCATGTAAGAAAGCATTAGATAGAAAAATGGACAGTTCAATTTCTTAGTGTATTGAAGTAAATGTGCTCTCTACTGCCCCAAATTGAGAGGAAGAAAACTCTTTTCACATTCCCTTGATTTTCCTTGGTAGCTATCCAGAAACTGCACTGGGGATGTGCCGGTTTCCCAGTTCTTTCCTTCATATTCCTAGTCATCTAAACCCCACAACAATGTTGCTTGCTGCCTTCTGTCCATTGCTCCCCATACTTGGAGATTTGTTCTTCTATTTCCTTCCTCTTCCTGCTTCCAAAAGCGCCAAAGAAGCCTCAGCCAAAGTGGGGGCACTTGGTGGACTAGGCATGAATTTTCTAGGAAATACACTTTTCCCTCTAGCTACTACTACTACTTTGTCTGTGTGTGCATTTGTTTCTGAGCCTTGTGTGTTTCCGGGCCTTTAATCAACATGAAGTATGATATGGATGATATCGCAAAACAGCCAAGTCACGAACACAAACACATTCAGCAGAGAAAGATATTTCATTTACTGCAGAATTCTAGTTATTTTGCAGCACCCATTATGTTGATCCATGAGTGTTTTCTTCTTAGAAAAAGAAACCAAAGAATGTGCTTTAATTTGATGCACAGATTGCATGGCAATGCAGTTCACTTGGCACTTTCTATAGTGCCTGTAATTCTCTTTCCTCCTGTTTCCAGCTTGGAAAACACCATTCTGGCAAATGAAATCTCCACATCAGCTGGTCCTGTACCTCTTCAATAGCTGATGTTTTCATTGATGGAGGACACACCTGAAGTGTCCCATTCTCCAAAGCAGGGGTAGACTACTGGAATGTTCCTTCAGTGATCAACCCATTTCAATGGCACTGCCATTAGAAAAAAATTCTCTATGGACCCTGAGGGAGCAATAAAGTGTTGTAAGAAGGGAATGAGGGAAAGAGAAAAAAGAGAAAGAAAAATATGGTAGAGTCATCATAAAGAGTTGAAGAGGACGATGAAAGGGTAAAGAGGCTCCCTGGAAAACATGGTAAGTATCACAATGAGGCACTATAGAATAGTGCATAAAAACCTCTCCTATTTAATCTGTCTTTAAAGTTTTAACTTGGCGCATGATTGTGCATGTTTCTTAATACGTCTTCCTGGTCACAGTTGTGCATTTAGTCCTTTAAGAGAAAGCACAGCATTTAATTAGGCATACTCATTGTTATTTATTAAAAATTCATTGAAAATGCTTTTGCATTCATGGGCTCCAGTCTTGAGTGATTCATTAAAATGCCCACCTTCACTTCACCAATTCGTTAAACAATTCATTAAAATGCCTGCATTTGCTGAAACTTCAGATGCTTTATTTTAATCTCCAAATGTGCACAGTGTTAAAATCTGCATGCACAGAACATTAAAATCCCCATATGAAGCATGATAAAAGTTTTATAACATTGTATCTATCTCTTAATACGCATGTTAATGAAAATTAAATCTTACACAGAAAGTTGTACATATTGTTCACAAGTGGCCTTTAAACTTTAGAGAAGCAGTGGAATACATTCCTCATTTTATTCCTATCATTCAGTGTAGCATCAGTCCAGTCATCTGAAGATTCCTTTCCTTAATTCCAAAAAAGTTTAACAAGTCTCACCAAAACACTGTTGTAAGAGCCTGAGTTTCCCTCTATCCATCTAAAAATCTTTCTAATGGACATTCCGCAGTCTTTTTACACCTGCTTAAGGTGAAGATTAAAGGGTGACTTCCACCATGGCAGATGTCTAAGAATGGAAGTAAGGCAGGAAGGTGAAGGGAAAGCCAGAAAAGGCAGTGTGGTTGCAGACATAGCAATGCCACTAGGTCCATAAATGTCTGGGTAGTAAGCCTTCAGTTTCTTCTTGCAGGAAAGTTCTTACAACCCTCACCACATGGGGCTTTCCAGTCTGTTTGGGTATAGCACACACAAACTTGGCATTATGATCAGTCAGCACCTGAGGCAGCACATCCTTCTAAAAGACACAGAGGCACAGGACAGGAAGCAAATAGTGAAGGTATGTTTGTTCTCATCCATGGCACCCTTTCTGCTCTCTAGCCCCAAATATTCAATAGTACAAGATGTTCAAAGGAACAGGTGATGGCATGTGTCTCCTCAATGACAAGCTAAGGGTTCCCTACCTATTCTTAATGATACATGTCAGATAACTAAGGATGAGTAGAAAAGAAAGGTAGCAAGAGTCTAGGCAGCAATAGCTACAGTCTTCTCTCAGGTGAATGGAAACCCCCCTTTCAGTCTGTAGAACTAAAAATACTGTTTTGCCTCACAGGATGTTTGAAGAAAAGATTTAGGAAAAGCCCATAACAGCCTCTTTCTATTTCATGTCCTCACTTCCTATGCTCTGAAGTTAGTACATCACCAAAAACCTGTTTGCATTTAACAGTTACAGAACTCTCACTAAGGCTTCTTGAATGAAGCTTTGAAAATGCCTTTAGAGTTATGGGATATAACATGAGATACGCACAGTCTGGCCTCCAGCCCTCAGAGTTGCTTTGTCTTCAGGTCAGCCTCCCAGAGCATGTAATATGCAAAACGCCAGGTGCAAATGCAAGATGTGTATAACACAGCGGCAGAGCAGGGGGACTTTGAAAGCTTGACCAGAAAAGGGAGTGCTCATTTCAAAATGTTCCAGCCCTGTGTGGAAGAGAAAGGCTCAAAGTGAAGGAACGTTAGCCATGGGACAGCACTGCATGTGCAGCTCATGCAACTGTCCTTAGTAGTCACTTGATGATGGTTTGGAAAAGCAGGACAATATTTCAATTATAAACGTTCTAAGAACAGAGATGTCTCCTCCAGATAAGTGCCTAAATAATTTATAACCGCTCTGTCAGTGAGACTCCCCTGTAATGTCATCTTACATAAATATTAGTTTCTGTAAACATAGGGATTGAAAACCATCTGGCTAACTCTAAATTTCTTTGCTTAGCAGTGATTGTAGTGTAGCACCCCTTACAAAGAGGAGTGCCTCTTACGGTAAGAAACACAGGATCGAGACGTGCAGGCTTGGCTCACAATGTCTGTTTCTGCTTTCCTCTTTGTTATCTACTAGAAGATGTTATAAAGATTTCAAAATATCAAGCAGCACAATGCAACAGCTGAAATGTTTGGGACAGAAAGGTTGATTTTAAGGAATGTTAAAGGGTATATTCATAGGAGAAATAAAGTAGACAGGCTTAAATAATCTATTTTCTCAGAAAGTACCAGAGCAAACATGGTTCTGTTGTGTATGAAGGAAGATGTGGTTGCATTCTTTGCTTGGTGATGACATAACAATTCAACATTTTGGAGGAAAGAATCTTCCATTTTATCAAACAGGTATGTGAATATCAGATTCAGATCAGAATTTCAGGAGATTCAGGAGATAAAGAACAAAGAAAAAAATGAATTTATCTGCTTCTTGAGAAAAAATGCAAAATGATGTGCTTGCTTTGAGTATTTGTATACTATGACTATATATAACAACTGAATAAATCTTTTAAGTGATTAATAATCATTAGTTTCAAGCATTTTTGAATGATACTGTAATTATTTTGAACTGTAATTATTTTTCACATGTAATCTATAACTACATAACAAAGTTTTCAAGCAATTATTTCTGGTACAGATTTCCATAAAGTATAATATCTTCCCAGTTACAGTCCCAGTAACAGCCTCTCAGAGCTGGGAAAGTGGTGTCGTTTTCTGACTTCTCCAAACAGTAAGTGTGAAGCAGTTCCTTTCTGGGAAGCCTGGGGATGAATTATGCCTGGGTAGAATTGAGCAATGCTTTTTAATAGTCAGTTCACCAAAAATGCAATTTGGAGGATACTGAAATGGCTTGTAACACATTGAGCCATAATTTCAACCAAAAAAAAAGGGGTGGGGGGGATGAAGAGGAGAGGGAGAGGGGAAAGGGAGTTGGAAAAGTTGAAATATGTGCTTTCAACTTTTTCAAATAAACTTTTTCAAAATAAACTTTTCAAATAAACTTTTTCAAAATAAAACATAAATTTAGATTTTGAAGGAATAAAAAAAATGATATGAAAAGAAGGTTGTAAAAAAAAGAAAGAAAAAATCCAAACTAAGAAGATCTAAAGAGCTCCAAACAATTCAGTTCAATGTAGCACAACTGCTTGCTGTCACTCAGTTAACAGGCAAAAAATTTAGACGTTCACATAGCCTGGCTCATGACGGGTTGGTAGCAAGCAAGCTCCCAGGCAGCCTATTCCCTTGCACTCAGTAGAAACGATAGGGCTATGGTAACACCTACTGACACCACTTCCTTTTAGTCTTACCTCAACTGTCTCATTCCCTGAATTTTCCTGAAGGCCAGGATTACATTTGTAACGTGTTTACAGAGGTAAAGGAGAAACTTTTTGTACAAAGTACAGTGTTCCACCCCTAAATATCTGTCAAAACCCATGCTTCCAGGATCAGAGGATTAATCTAACCAGTGCTACCACCTGAACAGACTTGGACATGGAGATTCACACACTGGATATTATAATCCTGCCCAAAAATATGTTTCTTTACACAGGAAAAAAAGGGTGCCAGTCTATTCCACAAAAAAAACCATTATCGAAACTCAGCTTGTGAGTATATTTTGGCAGATGTGTGGTTTTGAAGATTTAGATTTTTTACTACATAGTTAATAATGTCAGTTCAGCAGCCTGAGATGTGTTTGCCCCAGCAACTTCTGAATCTGCTTTAAACCCCTTCTCCTGCTTCCTTTGGTGTCCTGAGGTATGCAGATACAACCATTCACCCAGGCTTCTTCTGTGGTAGATCTGACAAAAACTAGTTCTCACTTTCCCTGTCTCTATATGTGCAGAGTCTTCATCCTTATGCTGAAAAGAAAGTCACATATACCTTTACACTCACCAGCTCATCTTTTTGCAGCATGGACAATTATTTATTCTGCAGATTAGCAGGGTGCTTCATGGTTTCACATTCACCTTCCTTCTAAGCTGTCTGTGTTGAAAGTGATCTTATGGGATGTCCTGAGTTCAGACACCACCGTCTGCAAACATATAGTTTAACAGACCATCGAATATGTTCTACCTCACAGTACTATGAAGAATTTCCTGGTAGCTAACTTGTATTTTCACTACATTTTGTATATCAACCATAATTTATGCCCAGCAGAGGATCAATATCCAAAAATATCTTGCTGTTGACCACGTTATTAACACATCCTGCTTTCATTCCTTTATTAGTCTATCTTCTATCCTTTGTTTGCCTGCAAGCTTATATGTAAAAACCATCTCATTCAGTTGTTTATATAAATATAAATTCACTTAAGAAAGTAGTTAATTTCAGAACTAAGCAGAGCTAATAAGAACTATGAATGTTTCTATTAAATTTTACTTTTACCAACATATCAGATCCTGAATTTGAACACAAGTTCTTGTGTATAACAATATATTGGATACTAATTTCCTCCAGATATGCCCTTAGAGGGATCATAAATCTAGTCTTTCAATACATCCAGAACCTTTACTTTAAGTGCCTGCAATTTTTTATCTTGATGGCAATGGGGATAATCCAAAGCCACAGAAATCAACAGGAGTCTGTTCCTCAGTTGTTTGGAATATGTCTTCGTTTATTTTCTTAAAGCAAACTATTCATACAATAACCAAGCAGATCCATCATCATTATTTTGTTCAAGTTCCTTGCTGATACCCAATTCCTGTTACGAGAGCAAAATGTTTAGGCACTGTTTTTAAGCAGGAGAATACAACTTACACAGTGTGCCTATCGAGTGAACTCAAGGCGGCATTTCTGTAGATGTAAGTATTATCACAATCTCTTGAGAATTTTGTGAATATAAGAAATGGATGGCAAGCAACAGGTGAGCAGTAAAACCTTCAGCAGTCTCACAGGCTTCTTCTATTATGAAATTACTGATCTTTTAAGAGTCCAGGTTACAAGGGTTATTTCCACTGCGTATGTTGAAGATGTGTTGAATGGACAGAGATGATTTATGGGAAGTTTTCTTTAGGAAAATCTCAGTTGTAACTGTCAGTGATACCCAGTCAAATATCTCCCACTGAAATACAACAGTGAATCCCTTCTTCACAGTCTTAGATGCATTTTCACTCTTCATTGACAGAGACCTGTGAAAGACATCTTCCCATAAGAAGAATGGTACCTTACCCTGTCTTTCTAGTACGCTTGTTACTCAAATATGCTGACTCCTGTAACCAGTTTTCTGGATGCTGTATAACAAGGTTGGCCTTGTTTTGATTAGGTTGTCATTTGTACAGACTGTCTTTGTTTGTTAGCTGTCAGCTGCTCTGGGCAGAGTGTGTATGGCATTTCAAACACTCCCAAAATGACATGCTAGATGAATACTGCATATTCGAGACAGGACAATCGCCTAAAAACTACAGCACAGATTCACAGAGAAAAGATTTACTAGGTCATCTAGTCCATATTCTTATCCCTCCCAGTAGGGAGTATTAGATATTATGTAGTCCTATTTTAAGGGTCCAAAGCATCAAATTTAAACATCTTTCACAGCTTCAAAGTTTTCCTTCCTTTATAAGTTCAATTTCATCCTGTTGAGCCCAGTTAATTCTTGCTGATGATCCAGCATCATCTTGCTTCCCTGGCTACTTCTCTTTTTCAGCATATGTATTTGCCAAATTTTGAACTGTAGCTGATATTTATTTGGGGAGGAAAATCATTTTGAAATTACGACCCCTCAGGCTATCCACACTCTTGCTCATCCTCTCTCTGCCCTTCCCTTCTTTCCAGATTCACTTTTGGGTTATTTTATGTTGAAGCATGGGAAAGTAATTCTGTATGACTTGCCATCTTCAGACCCGGGCCTGCCTGAAAATTTGTGCTATCCAGCTACTGTGTTGTATAGTCTCTCCTTAGACTATAGCTTTGATGCAGAAATCTGTGTTTATACCTTGTGATATGAAGGAAGGAAGGAAGAATAATCACAGATGTCCCTTCAGACAATAATGTTTACGTGCCTTATTCGTTTCTATAGCATCTTATAAAACGAACTGAGTCCCTTGGCAATACATATTAAAACTGCTAAAATTAACAAATGAGAACAGCAACGTAAATCCTAGAAAGACCTTCAAGCACTTGATTCTGTTACCATTCATGGTCTCCCAAAACAAACAGGAGAAATTGCTTTTCTGAACTGCATGCTGAGCATTACTCCCTCCTGCAAGGAGAGTCCAGACACTGTCATGTAACCATTTTCTTTGTCCAATTTTATTTGTTAAAAGTGATCACCAGATAGAAGAGACATTATCTAGGTTTGAAAATATTTTTCTTTTACACTGTAAGCACTACGGCTTTCAAACTGAGTTTTCAGCAAAGGCTGATCATATCTTAGCTTGCTTGGCTTCCTAACTGCCATCAGGATGTTTTCATTCCAGTTGGCTTTGGGACTTGTTCTATCATAACTTCATGAGAGCACTCAGTTTTGTGCTGAAAGATGTTAATGCTTTAAAGTTTCATAAGGACAGCAGCAGCTGCTTCTGCTCCCATGCCAGGAGACACATCCCTAGCACATGCCTAGCAGGTGCCCAGACCCTGAAACACATTTTGGGGCTAGAGAGCTAGATGGAAAATTTTCAAGTTTCAGAGCAGAGAAGCACTGATTTATCCATTTCAAATGAAGATACTTTCTAGAGGGCTCCTGTCACATTTCCACTGCTTACATGACTTTCCCTGCCTAAAGAAAAATAGTTTCCACATCCTTTTGTTACCTGGAAGTTCATTCCTCTCATCTCACAAGAATATGTTGATACACAGTGCACTTTACATATAATGATCTATGATTGTATCTTTACATAGTGGCAAAGTAAATTCAGATTCCTGTCTGGCATCCTACAGTGCCTTTGGCCATTGTTTTCTTAACCAGACACTCTTTGTTGCCCTCTTTATTGCTGAAGATCATTGAGTTTCACTGATTTCCAAGATATGTTACAGTAATTCTTCACTTCGTTCTCCTCATATCATCTATATTTTTCTGGAGTTTCTGCTTTTGCTGATTGTATGTTTTGGAAAAAGGTTTTCTATCTCTTAAACTTTCTGAAGTTCTTTCTACACATTAGTTTCCGCTGTCTATCTAGTTTACTGCCAGCAAAAATGTTGACTGATAATTGAGCTGAGCTTATTATTTATATGTATTTGCTGTTGCTTTTGGAGTGGAAGAGTTAAGTATTTTTTGTTGTTTCTGCATTGGCAAGGACCACAAATCAGCACTGGCTTTGCAAATGACATTTTGCATATGACACATCTAATCATCCTCTTCATGAACTGAGCCTTTATCTTTGGAAAGACAGAAGAGAAGAAACCATGCCAGTCTGCTAATTAAGTCAAGGCCAAGCGGCTCTAATAACTGACTTACGTGCCATGTTGTGCCTCACATTACTCTGCTCTGAGCATATTCTTTATGCAGACAGTCAAAGTAGGTAAATCAATAGTGGCACTACTTCTTAAAAGATATACAAGGACACATTTGCAATAGCTGTGGGTGGATTAAAAAGCACCATGATACAACTGGAGCAAAAGAAAATCTGTAGGACCGAATGTGATTTTGCAGTTACCTAATTAATCAAATGAAGTAAAAATATGCCACACAGAATTTAAATACTGTTTCACCAAATGTTCAGCCTGATACAGGATCCTTGTCACAAAGAGCTTACACAAAAACATGAATGTGACATGGGCACGGGTGGGAATTGCTGTCACGCCAGGGCTCCTTCACAGTAACAGACTATCTTTGCTTTGGCCCTGTGATAGCTTGCTCCTGCATCCTGTTTCCTAAGAGGTGTTCAGTACAATCATCTGAGAGTAGCAGCACGGAGTAGCAATGAACTGGTTGTTAATAGAGTAAGTAGAAGAATTTGAGTGCTTGCTCCTCCTCCACAGTGCCTCCACCTTGCTCCGCCTTTCCAGGTTTCTGCTCAAGCATCTACTACTTTTGTTTGTGCAGAGAAACACCCTTGCTCTCCAAGTAATTTGAGGAAAAAAAAATGAGAGAAGAATGTGATTACAGTGAGTATAATTCAGTGAGAGTGATAAAGAGAGGTCTGACCAAATGTATAATAAAATGTCTCTGCCTTTTCTTTGTATACCTTAGTTATCCTGGGTTAACTGGATGAATTTCCTGAATTTCTCAAGGATCTGGAGTAACCGGTCTTTTAGAAGTTTTTTATTCAGCTGTTTTCATAGAATCATAGAATCATAGAATGGTTCAGGTTGGAAGGGACCTTAGAGATCATCTTGTTCCAACCCCCCTGCCATGGGCAAGGACACCTCCCACTAGACCAGGTTGCCCAAAGCCCCATCCAGCTTGGCTTTGAATACTTCCAGGGAGGGGGCATCAACAACTTCCCTGGGCAACCTGTTCCAGTGTCTCACCACCCTCACAGGGAAGAATTTCTTCCTTATATCCAGTCTAAATCTACCCTCTTCCAGTTTATAACCATTACCCCTTGTTCTGTCATTATCTATCCTTGTAAAAAGCCCCTCCCCAGCTTTCCTGTAGGCCCCCTTCAGGTACTGGAAGGCTGCTATCAGGTCCCCCCGCAGCCTTCTCTTCTCCAGGCTGAAGAGTCCCAACTCTCTCAGCCTGTCCTCGTAGGGGAGGTGCTCCAGCCCTCTGATCATCCTCGTGGCCCTCCTCTGGACCCGCTCCAACAGCTCCACATCCTTCTTGTGTTGGGGGCCCCAGAACTGGACACAATACTCCAGGTGAGGTCTCACGAGAGCAGAGTAGAGGGGCAGAATCACCTCCCTCGACCTGCTGGCCACGCTTCTCTTGATGCAGCCCAGGATGCGGTTGGCCTTCTGGGCTGCAAGCGCACACTGCCGGCTCATGTTGAGTTTCTCGTCAACACACACCCCCAAATCCCTCTCCTCAGGGCTACTCTCAAGCCATTCTCCGCCCAGCCTGTATGTGTACTTGGGATTGCTCCGACCCAGGTGCAGGACCTTGCACTTGGCTTTGTTGAATTTCATGAGGTTGGCATGGGCCCACCTCTCCAGCCTGTCCAGGTCCCTCTGGATGGCATCCCTTCCCTCTGGCGTGTCGACTGCACCACACAGCTTGGCATCATCTGCAAACTTGCTGAGGGTGCATTCGATCCCACTGTCCATGTCACTGACAAAGATGTTAAACAGCACTGGTCCCAGTACCGATCCCTGAGGAACACCACTTGTCACTGGTCTCCATTGGGACACTGAGCCATTTCCAATTTTCCTTTCCTCTACCTCTGAACAAAAAATAAAAATAAGTCAGAGAGAGCTTTGCTTTCCATGGTGGTTGGAACTGGAACACGTTAGCATGCTTTTTACCCACTCCCAGCATTTCTTTCATTCTTTCCACAAGCCCAGTGCTTTCTCTGCTTTTCAGAGTCCTCAGCACTGAAGCTATTCAATGGTAGATGTTTTCATATTTTAGGACTTAAAAATAGAATCAGCTTTAATGAATCCAATATGCTTAGAGAACAAACACATTTTCTGATATCCTTCAGGGAGCCATACTAACATTAGGTTAGTATACCATTTGTAAACAACCACACCCTTTGCTTTGCACAGAATAGTGAAATTTCTGATCGCAAAATCATCATTTCTGAGAAGGAATATCTATTAATGTCCAAAGTCACTTTTGAGAGACTATTGTTGCCAATTTATGCCCACATTCTACTCATATTAAAAAATAAGTCACATGAGTCAGAACAACGTCACTGGTTATAAAGAACTGCCTGTCAGATGTTGTTTCTTATAGCTGACTGAAAATGCAAACGCAAGGAGAGATGGCTGTTGAGAAAAGGGAAACAAGAAAAGGAGACCAATAGGAGCTGTGCTTGCTGAATTAGGGCCTTTGGAAATAAGGTGCTGCTGAACATCACCATATGCTTGAGACACAGAGCTCAGAAGAAGTGCAATCGACACATTTAAGAGCTGGTGTTAAACTAAATCCAGCTGTTTCTGTGGTGAAGTCTGTTTTGAAATTAAAGGTCTACAGATTTTCAAATTTTTCTCTGTTCCAAAAGTTCCAGAAAGGATGCTGGTGTAATAAAAATAAAAATATTAAAACAAGCCGGAAATTTCTTTAAGGCCTACTGTTCAATGAAAAATGTTCTTGAAGAATAGAACACATAGAAATAATTGTTATTTTTTTCAGCCTAACAGTAAGGTGAGATTGAATGTATTCTTCTCGGTGTTGTCAGGAATATTTTCAAGGCAATTCTATAAAACTGCATATTGACCAAAAGTGTCCCTATCTGCTCTTCAGAGGTGTGTTGAAAGTAGTACTCTCTAAGGTGAATGCTGGAGCAGAGTCTGCTTTAGTCTGCAGTTGTTCTGGTGCAGTAGACCAGAAAAAAGTCACTGTCCTTTTCGTATTTCCTCCAAAAGGTACCTTAAAACCCCCATTAAAATTCCAATGCTTTTAATTCACCACTGTATAGATTGAAGTGTATACACAAAGGTTATCTGGTCAGCCAAGGCTTGGAGACTACACAAAGACACTATTACTGAATGTATAGGAGCTCAGAAATGTCTTGTATTTATATGATTATCCAGTAATTTAGTGTTCTGCTAGACTGGAGCTTAATCAGAAGATCAGTCAATTGGCCATATGATAATAAAAAATAAGTAAAAGCAGTAACTGGCATTGGCTAGATAATTACAAAACTATGTTTACCTCATTCCCTTAACATAGCACTATCTTCTCTGACATTTCTGCAGTCATAACCTGAGTAGGGAAGAAAAACTCTCACTTAATTCAAAATTTGGAAAGGGACAATGTCTGTTTATGCTATACCAAGCCTATTACTGACAAAAAACATAAGATAATAATGTGAAAATTAGACAAACTTTTCATTTTATGATAAGTATACATTAAAACACAAATGTCATAGTGATTAATCCTGAATATGTTTATCCCAATTAAAGGTAGATTATGTATTACATTCCATATGCATTACTTTTGGAATTTGAAACAGTATTTATATCAAAAAATAATATTAGAATCCTTCCTTCACATATAAGATGCTGCAAATAATTTTCCAAATTAAAACCTTTCATAGTTTGTAGCTGCAACTTTATTAAACAACATATATTAATGAATGGGAAAACTGTGTATGCCATATCAAGTATCTTTTGTTTTCTCTTTCATCATCTCTATTTCCAAGTTAGTCAGATTAATAAAATTGTATACATGGTCAATTGCAGAGGTTCAGTAAGTAATTTATTTGAGAGGAGGGACACAGCTTTGTTGTAATTAAGCAATCTATGGTGGTATGCCATACCACCACTGTAATCATAGCTGATTTAACCATCAACAGTGATGCAGCACTGGTCTGCATGTGGGTGAAGAAGGAGATAGTCAGCTCCTTATTCTGCACCTATATAACTTCAGACCAAGTGTTAAGCAATCTCTGCGACTGTGGGCACCACTATTCTTTAGAAAATGAGTTTGGCAATAAAATAACTGTATAGAGATGTATGCCTTCCTAACTATAGATGAAGAACACTCAGAGTGGGCCAAAAAAGATGAACAACTGAAGAGGTTTTAATGGGCCTGAGATGGAAAGTCTTACAGTATGAGGGGGCTGAGTCCCTGCAAAAAAAAGATCAAATTACAACTGTGAGCTGGACAAAGAACAAGAACTGTTTGCTTGAAACTAAGAAATGGTTGTTTCTTACAAAGCAACTTGAAGATACTGAAGAAAATGTAAACCACTATCCAGACTGATTTTAATGGAAGATAGATGATGGTTTTAAGGAGACTGTACAGAAATCAAAAAATTGTGAATAAAAAGACTTGTAACAGGAACCCAACAGCTTCAAAAAGAAGTACACGAACCTACTTGCTAATGCTGTAGCAAACAACACACGTCACTGCAATTGCTAGTTTTTGGAAGCAGACGCAAGAAACGCAATGGATTTTATCATGTTGCTGGAGGTTACAGGTACCAGCAGAATACGAATAGATAGCAAGGACAAAAGATGACTAGAAAGCCATTAGCTCAGAGCTGTTCTTCATTGTAGTAATGGCCAAAGTAGCAGCAGAAGATGAATGAACTGTCAGCCTGAAAACAAATGGAACACTTTTTAATTTTAAGTTGAATACAGGTCCTCAAGCCAAGGTGTTACCCAGAACAGTAATATTAGCTCTGCAAAAAAGAGCTTGAGGCAAAATGATAACACGTAAAGCTCAAGTTTAAAGCCCTGAATGTATATCTGTGCCTCAGTATTAAACATAAAGAATAACTGAAAAGATACCTGAATTACAGCGATACCTTGGAGTGAATGCATACCTTTTATTCTGAAAAATGCCACACCAGGTTCTCAACAGAAGGGTGCAAACACTAGGACAAGGGACCAGTGCAATTACATTTCAGCCATCTTTCAGAGGAGAAATACAGATCTATGTTGGAAGAGCCTAATCACTCCACAGTCCCAACGAACTTTTCCTTCAGTCCAAGGCAAATAGAGAAGAGAATTTTTAAAATTATCTAAAAGGACACACTTCTTGGCCTCTCCAGAGGTCACAAGGAAAAAAAAATAATAATCCTACTTTTAGGTGTAGATCCATGATGTACAAGATAAGATATTGCGGGAAGAAGGGATATTTTTCTACAGTAGGATTCTTGCAGTTGATCTTGGAAAAAATAGTGCACAGAAGAAGACTATAGCTTGATGACTTTATCATCAATAAGACTGTCCTAACAGAAGCAGACAGACTATAAAAATTTTGCCCTATTATCAACATGAGGGTAGAACTGGGCTCATTTCTCTTTTTCGTTGTCCCTATTAACATACTGTTATAGTTAACATTACAATAAAAGTGGCTATTCAGCTGCTGCTGCCCCCAATTTCTAAAAATTTCTAAAAATATCTAAATTTCTTAAAACATTATAAATAAGGAAGACTTTGGACTTAGTTAATACAGAGTTTTATGAATGCATTTCTGAAGACCAGTATTTTTGAAGACTGGTGTTGTCTGAGATTGACTTTGATGAAGTGCAGGTACTTTCCACCATGGGGGCGAGATGCAGGGTGTAGCTTGAAGGAAGCAGAAGACAGTCCAGAGGTGATCTCAGAGCATTATTTACAAAATACACTAAACATTTAGTAGACAATTTTCTGAAATAAATAATCAGCAATAAGACCTAGTAGATTCTGGTTGAGAATCAAGCTCCTGAAGATGAATCTAATAGCAAAGATATACGTATAAAGATCTTACAAATATTGAGTTTGTGTATGTTATGTATCTTAATAATGGGATATTTTCAAATGTTTCAGGTTTATAGAAATCCTTAATTACATACATTTAAAATTATAATATATATAACATTATATTTATATAAATAAAGTGCTTAAATATTCATCATGAGATTGTCACAAACTGTTAAATTTTTGTTATCTATATATTACAATGTACATATATATACAGGATTCAGTTATACACACCATGGAAGAGATTTATAAAGGTACAAAGGAAAAAAAATGAAAATATTTAGTATAGAGAAGAAACAGGTTTAGGAAAAAGAAGAGCTGAAATAATATGTTATACATAAAAGCTGATGTAAAGCATATGTAATACATATGATTAAAGCATATGTAATACATAAAAGCTGAAATAATATGTTCTCCAAGAACTTAATGCTAAGCTCTCCAGTTCTTTTGAACTAGGTCAGCATTCTCAGAGTCTTGTTATTGCAGCTCCAAGAAAAGAAAAGGTGACAGAAAGACACCAGACCTAAAAATGCAAGTGACTTAGGAAAGCAGTAAATTCTCTCGACATGTACTAAGGCCTCACTAATGTGTTTAATGGCATAAATGGATCCTAATCTGTGTTTAAACTGTGATAATGCTCATTTGCAACTGCTTTGTACTTCCTCTATATATCTTTATATTTTTACTTTATTAGTAAAGAGGAATTAGATCCTGTTGTATTTACGTAAATAACATTTGTACCCTTCTGAACTTCTTTGCACTGCATGTTTCAGGTTGAGATAAGGTAACTGAAGTAGGAATCTCATCAGCCTAGGATATAATGATGGTCATATAAGCATGTTTCTTCCATTTAGTCAGTTAATGAGCAAGTTCTATACATCTCTTGTTGAATGCTTAAGAATTAATTGTGTTGACAAAGGATTACTTCCCTGTGTTTTTTTCCTTGGGTACTGTAATTGTGACTATTTCAGGTGATGTTAACATGCAGGATTATCAATCAAAATCACAGGCAAGGTCATTACCAATCATTTAAATGTTAGTTATCTATATGTGTACTTTCTCACAAAGATAACTTAGGATGGATGAATAAACCTTTTTTTAACTGTATTTGCAGAATAACTGCTCCATAAAAATACAGGATAAACTGGATAAATTAGTAGAAACAGTAGAAAACTAAAATTATGAAAGTTAACAATTTCAGATGCATACAAAATAATCAGATTTACATATCTAAGTGGATCAAAAGCCATAGCTTGGGACATGTAAATAGTCGATGGTCAGTATTCAAATATATAACATAATATGTATGTGTCAGAATAAAACTGTTGGAAATTAGTCCAAAACAGATATATTTAAGTATAGCAATTTTAGGTACATATCAGCAAAAGTTACGTGTAATATTGAATGAGATATTGAATATATTTGAATAATATTTTTCTGTAAATACTTTTAAATTCATATTAAATAAGTTATATGAAAATATTTTAAAGCCACCAGCAACCGCTGAGGATATAGATTTTTATTTTAATGGCAGCAAGAATTAAAGAAGGCAGAGAAAGAAAGCAACAGAAGGAAAATATGGCAATAAATGGAAGCTCTATAGTAAAACAGATACAGTCAGTGGCTGCAAGAATAATACTGTTTTCCTTACCATAATAATCTTTGTTTCACATTTTTACAATAACGTGACTCTTCTCCATTGCCCTAAGCCACATAACACGTTCATTCCCAGAATTTTGTAAGCAAGTTTTGTTGTTAGTCTTTTAAAGCATACATGAGAAGTTTTCAAAGTCAAGGATAATAAAAACTATAGCATTTCTTCATATGAGATCAAAGTGTGAGAAAGATTTAAGTAT
Source organism: Penelope pileata (assembly GCA_013396635.1). Taxonomy (NCBI): domain Eukaryota; kingdom Metazoa; phylum Chordata; class Aves; order Galliformes; family Cracidae; genus Penelope; species Penelope pileata. The sequence goes on along the minus strand of WBMW01003581.1, from coordinate 156,433 downwards.
AGGCACCATTCCAAACATATTTTCATTTTAGAAAAGGAGGACACCCCTTTCTGCCTATAACTTTGCAGATAGCTTATTTGTTAGAAGATTTATGCATTAGTATTGAAATGTACTTGGTCTAGTCAGTGCTATAAATCATTCCTAGATGATTTTTGAACACATTTTTAAAAGTCCAAGATGAATAAGGTTTTCCAGAACTAAGAGGGCTCATCTCTGCAGCACTTACTGAGAAGGATAATTTCAGCAAAGTCACAATAAAATGCTGCAGGTTCCATTTTAAATGGACTAATTGACCAGCTGGATTCTCCCCAGTCCTATGAAATAGTAGTAAATAAAATTTGTTGTAGCATCTTTCAGTGAAGATAGAAAGACTAACTCCTCAGAGCTCTGGGACATGGCTGTGAGACTTTGGCCTCTGCTGCTGCAAGGGACCATGAGGCTGGGTCACCTGAGGGCCCACTGTCAGCTGCCATTCTCTTCCACCTGGTGGAAGAACAAGGCACATCTACTAACTTTTAATCCATATGTCTGTATTTTTCCCTTCAAAAATTTTATAGACATGCTGTCAAATAAGAAGCTCACAAAGACTGAGGTACACTTGACAGTTGTCAGGGCAGAAACTGCCTTCAAATTTATAACTTCGTACTGCTCTTTGTACAGTTAGATTTTTGGGTTTTCCCAGGTTTCCAAGAAAGAAGAGGAATATCTTCATCATAAACCATTACTATCACCAGACATTTCACTTATCGTGGTGCTCTACAATCACAGAGCTAATGCTCTGGAACGGGTGTAAGTATTCTATAAGGGTAGATTCACCATAGGGAATCCTGCAGCCCCCTTCCCACAGTACATGCTAGTGCAAAACTCGTCCTAAATCAGAGTCATCCCATTGCCACCAGAGCCAAATGACTTCCTACATCCCAACAGCTGTCCCTAATGAGCAACCACCTCAACTGCCAGGGACATTTTTGACTATGCAATGTGGGGAAGCTGCTACAGGTATCATAATTTTCAGAACATTTAGCAGCTGAGTACTGGGGAAGCGACAAAAAAAAAATAAAATAAAATTTAAGTATGCAAAGTTTAGTATGCAAAATTTACCCCATCCTATCTTAAATAACTAATGAAACCATGGAGTGATTGTGTTTTGGCATATGAAAGCAGTTTTTTCAAGGAAAATAAATTTTCCAAGAATATAAAGTAAAGAATGAGGCATATTATATACTTAAACTGTTGTCAGTTCGAACTTTTTACAGTTTTTCAAAGCTACTTAATAATATCGAGAAAAAAAGATCACAGCTGATCATAAAAAAATTGATTTCAGACCCATATTGCATTGACATATTCAGCTCTGCCAAATTTAAAATGTTTATAAACAAGGACAATTTAAAAAAAAATCTTAAGGAAAAGAAGTTAAAAATATAACAGACATTTTCTTACTCTGTTTTCATGAGAAAAAATTCAAATTAGCCTTTGAATCAGATCCTTAAATGGAAATGCTTATTTTATATTGTTGTATAGCATTCCATGAAAAGTCGAACAGTGAAGGTCAGCCTTACTGCTGTCCATTTTGAAGGACTAGAAACAAACATTTTAATTTTCTCCTTCATTCAGAAAAAAAGCCTGAAGTTTTCGCACACACACACACAAAAATAAAGGAACTTCTGTCTGCAGCAGAGTTCTAACGGTCTAAGATGCTTCTATTTAAAAGTTGATGGCAGATGATATCTGCTGTGCTGATTCTTCAAACATTTACACTACTATGGGTGTTTTTTGTTGCAGTAAACTAACCAGCTTTTATAACTTTCCAGTTTGACCATTATAGTTGAAGAGGTCAATTAGGAAACAATTTCATGAGGGAAGTTTACTTTGTACTGCTTAGTTTCCTCTTGCCCTTTTTCATATTCTACTCACTGTTGGCAAGATTTCAGACAACCAGTCAAACCACTGATCAGATCTAGTGTTGTCAGTCTTGGTTCATATCTCAGTGGATGAATTTGCATTACTACATCTTAAAGACCAAATTCCTGTGTATAATTGTGCTTACACAGTTGTCAAGAGAGATAAACTAGTAAGATCTACTAAATCTGCTAAAGGTAATGAAGGAATAGATGTCCATCTCTGACAGGCGAGGAAAAGAAAAAGAGAAAATAAAAAGTAAAGACAGAAACCTACAGTAAAATTATGGAAACATAAATGCAGTAGAAAGAAGGAAGACTGCCATCAAAACATGAGAAGTAAGTGAAGAATGTGTCCTTTATCAATGACCTTTTTAGAAGATGCTTTCTTCACAAGTAAGAGATGGAGATCAAATTATAGACTCAAACCACAGCTAAGAAATAATCTTTGATGGAATTCCATAAGACATCTTGTCATTGTGAAAATGAAAGATAACTAGATTATGATACTACTCTTCATTTCTGAGAACATGAATCCCTGGGGTAAGAGCTCAGGCATAATATGTTTGCATGAGCTAAATCAACTAACTCTTTTTTCAATACGAATGAAAGAACGCATCCCATTGACAATGGCAGAGACATTCTCTATACAGTGTACAAATGCTGCACCTTGCTTTGGTCTTTTCATACAGAAATACTGGTGGTTTCTTTAGTTTTTGAAAAACATCAAGGTTCTATGGGACTCCTGAGCTTTAGAATACTGCTGGTATAAGGAACATATCCCTTCCTTCCTGCTTTACAAATTTATTAATTTAAATGCTTCCTACAGCTTTCAATGTTACCTGGGTTTGTAATTCACTGCTCAATGACTACTGATACTTGAAGCCATCAGACAAAGATCTTTTGTGTCAATTCTAAATTTTTGGCCAGAGATAGTTATCTCTTAGATCTGAGGTAATTACATATCAGTGGCAGCCACCAAAGAATTTTCCCTTTGTTCTTTGTTGAGGAGAGAGGTAACATGAAATATGACTAACCCTGCGTACACTGAGACATCCAAAGATACTGCAATTTTGCAAGAGCTAGAACATCATGTATACATAAAGATGAGGAAAATGTGTTTCTTGGCAACTTGAATGCAGCTCCCCACTACTCACATAAAGCAGATGAAGATCCAAAATACTCATCCATCCCATCCTCCCCAGTCATGTCATCACAGAAAGCTGTCAAGTTCATCAGACATGATTTCTCCTTTGTAAATCCATACTGACCACTCTCTACCACCCTCACTCCTGTCCACAATATGTCTGGAAAAGTATTTGGGGATTTTTCACTCTGCCCCGTTACAGAAACTCAAGTGAGATTGGCCATCCTGTAGTTCTCCTGATTCTCCTTCTTTCTCTTTCTGAAGACAAGAGACATTCGTTTTATTTCAGTCCTAGGGAACCTCTCCTGACTGCTAAGATCTTTCAAAAAGATCCACCAACTGTGCATGTGTTCCTTCCTCTCAAGATACTGACCATGATACTGCATGGTCTCTGCAGCCAAATTGGCTCCCGTCCCTCAAAACTCCAAGTGATTTTCCTTGTTTCTAAGTATTAAGTCCAGCAGAGCACCTCTCCTCATTGGCTTCATGATCATCTGTGTTAAGATGTTATCAATGCACTCCACAATTTCCTGTGCCTCTTGTGTTGTCCCTCTGGCAGGTGTTGAAGTATTTAAAGTTCCCCATGAGTACTAAAGCCTGTGAACATGAAGTTTCTTCCAGTTTAACATATATTTCTTCTAGTTCTTCCTGATAAGGTGTCTGTAGGAGAAATCCTTAAGAATGTGTACGGCTCACCATCCATCAGTAGTCAGTTCTCTCTCACATAAAGGTCAACTCTTCCTCCTAGCCAGGATTCCTTACATGGATTTAGGAGATGCAGATTTGAATTTAATTCTTTTCTCTGCCATTGGCTTTCTTTATGAATTTAAGTCACCTAATTTCTCTTTCACAATAATGAAAAGTCATTGTTCTTTTTTGTGTTTTGGTTGCAGGTTATTTGCAGTAGGGACAATCTCTTATTCAGTGAATATAATTTGCGCAGATGAGATCAGAGGGCCATGAGTATGCAACAATACATCTTAAATTTCACTTATCCATCAAAATAGTGAATCTCTATGGGCACACTGAAACAATTTTTTGCAGGGTGGCTAGTATAAAAACTAGTGATAAAACAGTGGTTCAGAAAAATAATTATTACTGCAAATAAAATCTGATACAATATGCTAACGAGTCCTTATATTTGTCTTGTTCTATTATTATGTAAATCATTTGGAGTTGCAAGGTTGCGTCAGGGTTTGTTCATCCTGCTCCTTGAAGTCAAGAAGTAGTAGCTGAATAACAACACATATTTATCAATTACCTGTTAGAAGGATAAGCCCTAGGTTCCTAAAAATCATGTTCTGTAATTTATGCAACTGTCAGTTAGGACTATCCTATAATTACCTTCATTGGGTGGCCTAGGAGCAGCAGATGGCTCTAAACAAGAAGGAGGAAAAATACCTACCAAAAAAAAAAAAAAGAAAACATTTCATTTTTAAAATGATAGTCTATTTCTTATCTTTTTCTTCTTCAGCTAGTTTAAAGAAGTTTGAAACAGTTATCTCCCAAAACCAAAGTTATCCTAGGATTTCTTAGATGTAGAAGAACACTAAGAAAAGTTTATCTGAATTAAGTAACATATTTGGAATTAAAATACGTCTGCAGTGAGCTTTAAAAAGTCTCAACTAATTGGCTTTAATTAAAAGAAAATTAATTCAAATTAACTAAATATATGAAGTTAATCTAGTTAAAAAGTCCTCAAATAATCTGCTGCGCCAAGTCCCAGAAGGTCTCTTCCAACATGGGCAATCAGCACAGAAAGAGAAGAGCCAAAGACCAAAAGTCTCCAACACACGAACAATCAGTACGATATTTTGGCAGCTCAAAACAAAATCTGTATCAGACAAAAGTCTTTCACGCAAAATGTCCCTTGGAAGAAACTAGTTTCGAGCAGAGTGGACACATTTATTTCCGTAGGAAGAAAAGGCCCCTTTCCAAGTCCATGATTATTCTGAGTTAGCTCTGGAAAGAGTCTAGGGGATTAAGAGGACATTTCCATTCAGATACACTGATATACTAATTAGCTTTTAGATCATTAAAACCTTCAGACTTTAAAGTCCATGGTTCAGATATCAGAAACTCAGCTGCAGTCTCACTCTAGGAAATCTGAAAGATTGCAAGCATTGTATTTTTTTCTAGCAAAGCTCAGTTTGTTCTGGAAATACTTGGAAGCTCAATATTCTGGCTAGTGCCAGGTGGATCCACAGCTCCTTCATCCTCTAGACAGATAGTTTAGAGTTTGAGGTTTTTTTAATCTGTCTTGTCTTTTACTGTCCAAGGCAAGGCACATTCTCAGAAGATGCCTTATGGAGAGACTCCACACAAAAGGACTTAGCTGTGGGATGCAGGCGACAGATAGCTCTTTCTTCATCAGCATTTGTGGAAGACTATTCTTTCAAATGTCAGAGGTTCAGCTCTACCTCTTCTCATCTGAATTCATGATGAAACATATTAATAGCAACTAATGCAGTGACTGGGACCCAAGTCTCCCATTCATTCAAAGCAACATTGTTAACATTAGTCAGTATTATCTGGCTTCCAGGCTGAGAGGATCCATGCTGTCACTCTCTTTCTTTCCACTTCCTTTCTTCTGGCTGAATGAATAATTAACTATACTAAGCAGAGTGGACCAGCTTAAACACGAGGACTACGAGCAGTTATTGCCTACACATATTCTGTATCCTTGGTGAGTGATTGCACCACTGAGAAGCTGGGTGGAAGGGAGGGAATCCTACAGCTTGCTTTACAGTTTTGGCATAGGGCATGGCTTCAGCAAAAGTTCAGGGCTGTGAATTCCAAACTGGGTGAATCCTGAAGAGTAATGCAGTATAAGAGGATAGTCTGCCCCTCTGCATTTGCTGCTGACCCTCTTTGCTCATGCCTTCACTCTGGGGACTACTTTAGGCAAATGACTCTTCTGCAGTGCATAGGTACTGTAGGAGGATTTTGCCAGATAAAAAAGCACTAGAGAGCTAAGTAACTGAAGTAAATCCTGCAATGCTTCTCACAAATTCTCACTCCTTGACAGCTCAACCAGTCTAAAGGTCTCTTTTGACCTGTATGTCTGCCTGAGCCAGCCACAGATTGGCAGACAAGTTGGCAGACGGAACAGGTCCCCAGGGATGGGGTGAGCTCTCCTTTACAAGGACAGCCTGCCTAACCATGTGTGAAACGGCTGCATCCTATCACCCTGCTCATTAACTCATTTTATGGATGTGCTGACATGGAACCAGTGATTCCCAGAACATCACCAACCACCTAATGCAATGTACACTAATAAAGCCCATTCTTTAATTTTTTGTAGGTCAGTTCAGGTGGGTACATTAATTCTGCCTTACAATCTGTTTCTCTACTCTCACTCAATGCAAGGAATAAAACAATCTGCAGGCTGCCCCATGACAGGCATTCTGCACATTTTGCAGGAGCTATAATGCTAGCCTATCATTTGCTGCTGCTTTTGTACTAATGCCCAGATCCCTTGGATTATTTTAGTGCATGCAGCTAATTATCTACAAACACATACACCAATGGAATGACATGCTGGAGGTGATTCAGAATGAGGACTCTGATGTGTTCACTGCTCCTTTTGGAACAACATGGATTATATCTGCCTGTCAATTGAACAAAAGAAGGAACAACTCCAACAGAAAATCAAAATATTTTTTCTTCCACTTTACGTTTTGAATGGGCAAGATAGTATTGTTAAAAATGGAGGGGAGGAAATGAAGGAAAGGAAGTGAAGGAGAAAAGGGTCCTTTTTCTGTTTTTCTTCCTTGATCTTTCTTCTTTCCTAATAAGATTAAAAGTTAATCTATTCTGCGAAGAAGAACCCATCATTTGTGGCTAGCATGTGCCAGGCTTGTCTAGCATGACAGAAGGTTTTTCACTATTTTCAGCACCTGTGTGAAGCTATGAATGATTCATGGTTTAAATGATTCACTATAAAAATATGGTACAGTCTGTCAGCTTATTTTGTGATGAGCTGATATTACTGCAGGGTTGGTTTTATGAATTGGCAGTGCACTGACAACTCAATTTGAAAATAAATATCTCTGAAATTCATCCACTGCAGCATTTTAGAAAATCAGTCAGTTACTAACTCTATGCATAACTGAACTCTGACTCTTCTGAATCAGAGATTTGCATCAATTTCTTATTTTCTCCTCAAAGCCACACATTTATTTCCACACAGAAGTCACTTGCATGATTTGTCTTTGTAAAGAAACAGTTAATTGCTAACACTACTAGTTATTTTTAGCTTTAAATAAATTATGTGAACTTTCCAAATATTCCTTTACCTCATTCCAATGCTTCGGGCTACACAGATGGACCAATTCAGAATTCAAGAAGCAACAGCTTGTATCAATCAGTTCCTTTCTGCCTCTCCTTATGGGCTTTCTTGAATTCAATATTACTTTGCCCTTCTTATGCCTGCTTTCCGTGCGACATGTAGTATAGTCACAAACATACCAATTACTTACCTCGTGACCTTCACTGTATTTTGGTAAGTTAAAAATAAAAGAGTAAGCCTAAACAGACCAAAGGCTGTTTCAGTCTATAAAACATTCCTGAAAAATTAGAAAGGTTGATAAAGATTATTGCAGTAAGATTTGAACATTAGTACATTAGTTTATGAGGGCTAAGAAGTGAATACGTTTAATGATCTGAGTTTGTCCTGAATAGTTAGGGATGGGCATCATAGATCTCTGAATATATTTATGTCTATCTACTTGTGCAGATCAAGAAGTTCCACTAGAATAAATTTCCTGTGTTAACATTTGCAAAATTGGAGTCTAGGCAAGCCTGTTGTCAGAAAATACATAAACACAGACAATAACTTGTGGCAGGGGAACGAGGGTGACCAAATGAGAGGGCAAAAATGAGGAAAATACTTTGCATATCTAAGAGATTCCACTTACTGTTATGTACCTCGTTTCTAAAGATCAATCACCCAAAATAATTCTTATCCTACAGAAGGTGGAAGAGTTGCTGGAATGCATTAAGTATTGCAGTGGAAAAATTACGACCTGTGACTTTTTCTGAATGAAATGAAGACAGATATATATTGGATCAAGAAGCTCCAACAACAGCAGAACATTTTTTAGCTCTGCTGACAATTGGACGAAAGAGGTGAATTCTAGATTGCTTCCAGATCAATGGGTGCTTTTTAATTGATTTTGATAAAGCTGAGATTTTATATCAGATGTGAAAAATATTGGATAATATTGTTCTCAAATGTGAAGAACTGTTACTTTGTCTTAACTATGGCTACCATCTCATGGGCCCAAAACCAGCCAAACCACTTTAAAAAGCAGTGTATCAAACTGGAGAGATTTTCGGATAAATATTTCAGGGTCTAGTCCTGGGGCAACTTTTCAAAAACTTCTTCATTGATGATACAAGAAAGAGACTGTTGAAAATAGGTGCAAATGTACATTAAGGAACAATTTTCCATTATCAAGGAAGTTTGTAGAATGAGTTTACACTATTTTTCCATACTTAGTGTCTAAGAGTCATGTACAACAGTTCTCTGCATTGAATAGTAATTGTTTATTACAAATTTGGACTATACCAAAAGTCACAAGCAATGAAGCCAGATTGTTAGGCAGTACTACAGTGTCCTTTCAAATCATCAGCACTATGGGCTGAGAAATGAATCTGTGTCAATAAATATTTCACCAAAAAGTTGTTCAGGCTGTAAGTGTGCAGATACATAAAAATGCCAACAACGTGAAATAATGCAATTAAAAAAGCCCTCTGTTTTAAAAGACTGCATTAGAAGAAAAATGGCTTTCATTAGTTTTCAGCTTGACTCAAAGTTCTACGGTCAATTTCATTGTGCAACGCAAAATGCTCTATTTGCATCTTCAGATCATTGTGTTTCTATTCAAAATATTAATTAATCATAATTTTAAAGTGCTCATCACTCAAGTAAATTAAAAGTGATTTTCCTTAAGAGTCTGTAAAGCATCTCTCATTCCCCAAATTCTATCTTTCTGCCAAATTTCAACTTTTCACTCCAGCTTGCTGAAGATGTACTCAAAATAGGTCAAGGTTGCTTATTATTGTTATTTGTAAAGAAGGGGAAAAACAGATTCTCCCCAAGTAATATTCTTAAAAGTCAACAGGTTGAAACACTCATCTTTGCATAGTAACTTTTCCTTCCAACTGGATTTTTTCTTAAGGAAATAAAAAATTACCATTAAGCAGAAATGTGCTTCAATAACTGAAAGTTTTGGGAAGCTTAAAGCAGGAACATACAGACAACTGTAAATATAGATGCCTGTTTAAAATACATTCTTCATTTGCAAATATTTGCTTCACAACACAAGTTATAAAAGTGTTGCTGTCATTCAGGCATTTGTGTTTTATGTCTCATCTTCTCTTGCCTGTGCATCTGGCCTAGGCAAGGTAAAAATTTTGCTCTCTGGTGTTTGATATCATGTTTTGCACATGATGGCTTTTTGACATTTTGCAGGAAGTAATTCAATGAAACCACAGCTTGCCTTTCAAGTGAACTAAACTCTTCTGCCAAAGGGTTAGGGTTTGGCAGGTTAGACAAACCTGCCAAAAGATTTGTCTCTGTAGTGGCAAACTTTTATTCTAATTTGATGGACAAATGAATTCTGAGCTTCATGTAATTGTGCTAGAGATGCAGAGCTTCTTAAATCAGACAACCTTTTTGACATTATCAAAAAGCAGAGGCTGAAAAATGTTCCACAACTTCTGAATTGGTATGTTCCCACAGCTCTGTGTGTGATGTCTGTCTTTAATTCATGTCATTTCTTCCATATTAGTCACTAAAGTTTTAATCATGTGGCAACTTCTCCTCCTCCCTGAAAAAAATAAAATATATTAAAATCTTGTTTTTTTCTTAAGGCTATAATCTTCTCCTTTTTTCATATGACAAACTGGGCCTTAATTTGAATTTAAAACCCATGAGCAACTGTATGAGTTTGCAATGCCTTTAGAATAAAATAGGTAACAATCATTCCAATTAGATCGGGTATTCGAGTTCTCCAAACAGATTAAAGTTAGTTTTTCTGAGTAGAATTGCTGAAAATTTAATATCTTATGAAGCTTCTGCAATCTTATTTTTCTGGCAACACAGATAACAGTTGATAAATCTTTGGATTTTGTTGTCCGTTGAAGTCTGTGTTGCATTATTAATTATGTACTTTTATCAGAGTCAAAATTATGTAGACTGAGTCATGTTAGTAACAAGAACTAGTGTCCTAGGACTTGTTTATTCTTCTCTTAGAAACCTGGGCAGATGCTAACGCAGCCTTTATGATTTCTCTCTCCCTCTTTTCCTTCAAATGGTAGCAGTCAGCTATTTGTTTTCATTCTCTCTCTCTCATTAAGTTTGTTTCTCTTTGCCTGCCTTGTACATGGTAATGCTTCACTGAGCATCATCTTCATTGAGCAATTTCTCCTTCCTGTTCTGCAATGTTTAAATCTTTTCTTTGGATCTCATTTGAAACTTGTTTACACAAAACAGCACTGGCCTGAAAGCAGGACATATGTCTGACCAGTTTGAAGTTAGTAACATTTTAATATGCCCAGGGACAGTAAGAGAAAAAAACCAATTTGTAAATTTGCTGTTGATAACAGCAAAGCATTATCATGTGGATAATATTTAAAAATGTCATGTGAAATTCTTGACATGTATTCACAAAATAGTTGCAAACATTCTAGATTCCTGAAAGCTCACAAGTAATGATGAAACAACAGGTCCTCAATCTTACTTCAACAACAAATAGAAAAGTTGACTTCTAGGCTGAAGGGGAAGAACTGGAGTACAAAGAAAATGTGCACAAAGACAAAAGTGAAAAAGACAAAGCAAAGACCATCTCTACGATTTTTTAACATGATTTGGTACAACTACAACATAGTTCTCTCATCAGCACCAGAAACTCCTGGTATCTCTAAAACTAATGAAAACACAACTAAAAGATAGTCACGAGGTCAAAATTTGTTACAGGTTTTTATTTTTTTTTTTCGGAAGCACTGTCATTTGCCTTACAAATGTTCCCCAGAAGTCATTAATATTTCAGCATTCTTTTTATATACAACAAAATAGAGTAAAAGTTCACAGTAAAGTGCTGTCAGTAGCTTACAACCAGTTCGAATATAGCTTTTATTAAAACAAAATTGATCAAATTCTGTTACTCCTGCATAGAGCCAGACAAAACATTTTTGACAAGTAGCTAAGTCATTAAAGAAAATGCTACGGTTCATCCAAGTAATTGCAAATTCAGATTTTTCCTTGAAAAAAAAAACTGAAGTACTTCAGAAAAAAAACCCAACTACCTAAGAAATTCCACCAAACACATTGGAGAGCAAGTGATGAAAGGGCTTCTCAGGTAATATGGGATACTTGCAATCATATTCATAGCTCAAGAAGGGAATCTTTGAGCCTTTTACCACTGAGTTTGTTAATTGTGATAAAATGGTTCTTTTTTCTCACTTACATTTTAAATAAAATATGCAAATAATTACCAAAAGACAGTGAGCTCTCTTTCCAGCTAGAGAGTACAAAAGGTCACGTTAAAATCCTATTTTGATCTAGTATGTGGTGACTCTCCTCAAATCATCAAGACACAAAATCTGCTCTCTCAGATTAGGGAACCGGATCTCTTCAACATCCAGTTGCACATTAAATGTGATTAAAACCAAATCAAAACAAAGAAGACCGACTTAGTTCCTCTTTTTAGTTCACAGGCTAGCTTTTGCTTTCTTTTTATTTATTAAAAGCAGCTGATAATGCAACATATTTTCAGAGAAAAAAATTGTTCTTCTAAAAAGAAAATGAATAACCGCTTAATTCTTTGGTTTTTATTTCAGGCCAGAAAAAAAAAAATCCCAAAATAAATATTTGAATCAAGCACATTTTTTCCCTTGCAAATATTTTGGTTTCACTGTTGAAATGTTTTTCACATAACTTTAATCTGGTCTATAAAGTGTTCAGCTGGACATGCCTCACAAGTTTATTTACCTGAATTTGAATAAGAAGTTCAAAGGATGCCTTGACTAGGTAATTCAAGGCAGATACGTAGGTCGCTCTGAAAGTAATGCCTCAAATTTATTTCCATGGAAATTACAACAGATATAAAGAGCATAATAACACTATTTGATAGAGCAAATTCCTGGCTATAAAGCACTATTTTTCAACATAGTCATCGCCATTACCTATGAATTTTTGTCAGCAATGAACAAGAACCTGTATGCCATGCTCATAAAAAACTGCATCAGCAGAGGCGCCCCACTGTTGTTGTCACCACTGCTGAAACACACCACCACTGCCTCACTGTTCTCACATCCACTGTTTGGTCTCCAGAAACATTCAGGGAACACCAATGAATGTTAATGGGTGCAGTTTTTTTCACCTGGAGTTATTCAGTTCCACTCCTTTGCTTCATCTGCACTTCCATGTCAGATGCCATTTGGTCAGTGTCCCTCTGCTGCCATCTGCCTCACAGCAACAACATGGAATGGGATATTGGTGGGAAGGTTCAGCCTTTACTGCCAGACCACCAACATCCGCCTCTGATGGCATGGGTCAACATAATAAAATAGGAAGCACTACTTTCAGATCACTCCTCATATTTATATTTAGTTCTGAATCAACTGTTCATGAAGGTCAATAAAAATATTGAACATTTTAAGCTTTTAAATAAGAATGTCTTCCAGTGGGAAGAGAGATTTGCTGTATTTCTTCCCACTGGCTCTTCAAGTAGTATTTCTGATATTACAGAAGCATGAAGTCTGTATTCAGCCCCCTGACACGGTTAATGGGACTGGCAGCACTGATCCTGTAGAGACGAGTAAGTGGGGCACTGCCACTGCTCTCTTCTCTGACCCTGCACATCCTGTTGGAGAACTGTGTTCCCTCTGACAAAACAGTCATTAGCCTAGGTCTTCAACACTCCTGCACATTTGCTCCTTTCTCATTCTAACAAGGACTGCCTGATCAGTTATTTAAATGCTGTGTACCTCTGAGAAACTCCTTCTGAAAAGCCACTGATACATGATTAAAGCACAAGGAGCACTTTTCAGAATAAGCTCTGCTTCTCACTGGTCCCAGATACATCCCTTACCTCATCAGTTTTTTAGCAGACTGTTATGCCTGAGAAAAAGCTTCCAGAAACTGCTTCTCTTTTCCCCACATAACACCACCATTTTATTACTCTCTGGCCATTTCAGGAAGGAAGAGATTTGGTTTTATTTTTATTGAGGACATTCGCTGTATTCCTTCCAAGATGCATCAGAAGTTGGCTACTGAATAGGGAGTGCAAATCCTCCGGCTTTTCAAAATGATGAATTTTAGTCACCATAGCAGGTGATCCTGTACTTCTGTTACAAAGACAGTAAATACGTACTTTAAAATTTTAAGGACTATCTACTTCTGAGCTTCATTCCACTCAAGTGTGCCAAACTCACGATAAAAAAAGGCATGTGGGGCAAAGCTGTCAAGAAGAGAGATTTGATTCACATAGATAAGAATTAGAATTTAATGTTAAGGACTGAGCAGTAAAAGACAAAAATTTTTGTCTTAGGCCAAATTAATATTTCAGTGCAGCAGCATGACTTAAAAAGCAAAGCAAAGCAAAGCAAAAGTCATCGTTTCAATATTTAAAAGAGGATCTCATATACGAAGTGCTTTTATTTTATGAAATATCTCCTCTGTAATGGCTGTCAAAGTGATATTTATTTTGAATTAATAATTACTTGGGGAGCTGTTTCAGTGTTTGGTACACAAAACTAATATAAAGTTGTAGTACTAGACTGTATAGCAGAGAGTATTACAATATAGATTTACTCTTCAAATGAAGAACAGGAGGTGGAACTTCTGAAAACTATATTAGGAACTGACAATCGTTAGAGGCTGTGGAAAAATTCAGGTTAGTAGTAGAAAAGATTTCTCAACTGGAGTCCTGAAATAACATAGGTTAGAAGGACATTCTGGATATAGTCTAGGCCAATCTCCTACTCAGTAGAAGTCCAGCTTCAGAGCATGATCAGGTTGTTCAGGGCCATAGTCAGTCAGTTTTTGAATATGAAATGTATCAATCTTCCCCCACCTCTGTTTTTGGATACAGCTGGATGCTGGATTAGGTGAAGTTTTAATTTGATCCAATGCAACTCTTCTTGCATTCTTATTCACAGAAATGTCCTATTCATGGTACTCCTAGTGCAGCAGTTCTCTGATAGAAGCAGAGGTGTGGCATCTGACTTTGCTTTTTTCTTTTTAAAATCAGCAGGGCAAAGAGGCTGTCCAGATTTCTTGCTCTCAGGGGAAGTCCTATCTGCAAGTCATCATTTTTATATGCATGCTCTGTGACAAGAAGGTAGAAAGCTGAAGCATGATCTTGTCATGGGTGATGTAGTAGGTGGGAAGTAGACTGAAGCAGTGAATGTTTGGAGCCTGTAGCATCTGAGGAAGTTTTCTCTATTCACTTAACGTAAATCCCATATTCCTGCCTAAAGGGATTATTCTCTCTACTCTCACTTTTGAGAGACTGTTTCAAAACAGTCCCCTGGCTGACAGTGCTGCCGTCTGGCCAGTTAACCTATGAAGCAGATAAGAAACTTGCAGCTGGACCCCAAGGATAGCAAAAGAGTATTTCTTCTGCAGTATAGCTAATTGCTGAGCGAAAGGAGAATGTAACAAATAGAGGGGAAAAACAAAAAAAACATTTCTTGATCCAAGCCATAGTGGCTTGCCTTCCTTTGCAATTGGTACACAGAACATTCAAACATTCAGGTTAAGCTGTTATTTTATTCTATCTTATTTGTGACATCACGACTCATGGTTTTGTGTGTAACAGAATGACTCAGTGTCATCACTACATATCAAACTACATCTCACCTTCTTACAGCATTTAGATGGCATAAATTTCCCTGTCTTATTTCAGATCTCAGGATCATAATTTCCTGAATGCAGCTCCTAAGAGGCAGCACTTACTAAGGTTTTCCAGTGTCAATAGTTCATCCCCTCATCAATACCCAAAATAAAAGATTTCCCAGTCAGTTGCAGAAGGTTACAGAACACAGAAGGATGCTCCCTATTGCAAGCTAGTAGCTAGATGCAGGGATCTGTTGGTTTTGGCAAATGGCAAGTTGAATATAAGTCAAGTGTGCCCTGGCAGCCAAAAGGGCCAACTGTACCCTGGGATTCACCTGGCCCAGCACTGCCAGCCGGGCAAGGGGAGGGATTGTTCTGCTCTGCTCTGAGCTGGCGCAGCCTCACTGCAAGCACTGGGTGCAGGTTTGGGTGTCACAATGTAGGAAGGACATAAAACTATTAGTGAGTGTCCAAAGAAGTGCTATGAAGATGGTGAAAGATCTAGATGGCAAGGCATATGAGGAACAACTGAGGTCTCTTGGATTGTTCAGCCCAGAGAAGAGAAGACTGAGGAGGCCTACAGCCTCCCTCATGGTGGCCTACAGCTTCCTCATGAGGGGAGCTGAGAGGCAGATGCTGATCTTTGCTCTCTGGTGACAGCAATAGGACTTGAGGGAACGGCATGGAGCTGTGTCAGGGGATGATCAGGTTGGGTATTAAGTAAAGGTTCTTCACAGAGAGGGTGGTATGGCACTGGAACAGGAAAGTGGTCATGACACCAAGATCACATGAGCTCAAGAAGCATTTGGACAATGTTCTCACACATGATTTAATTTTTGGATATTCCATATTCTGTGATGACATGATATGCAGAATTACCACACGCCAGGACTAGAGAAAGCTAAACAACAGAGAATGAATTCCCCTTCCTTCCCAGTGGCTGTGGCCATGAATTGGAAAGGACAAAATATGTACTGATGGTATGTGAAGGACTGCACAAATAGCGTGTGCAGCTCACACGGGATGTAGCACCTAGCTTGAGCTCTACTCCTTTCACAGTAGAGTGCAATGCTGAGAAATCATATACAAGAAGTATGGCTATTTGTCCTTTCTTTCCTCTTCTGTAGAAGGCATTCAGACTACCAGAGATAGATTGTAAACTATAAAATGGAGCCCTGAGAAAAGCATCAAGGTAGAACATGACAAGCCCTGAGCAGAGGAGACAGCTACAAGATCCTGTATGAATGCAGATGGCCAGACACTTAACTTATTAACACTGAACATAAGCCTGAACCTGTGGTCTCCAGTCCAGGGTGTATCTAAAACTCTAGCTGTCCACATTGCTTCTTTTGATTGCTCAGGCCAAAATGCCTACAAATCCTATCTTCCACAGCAATAAAGATTTCAGGACCTTTCCAGAAAGAAGCCTTGAGTATATTTCTACTCCATTTCAGTCACTTGATATTGCCTTGAGAGAAGGCCAACACATATGCTGTAAAAGAGAAAATGATTAATCAAAATTTTCCTTTTGTAGAAGTACTTTGCATTGGTCCCAGCTTGGAACACTCCTCTGGGTAAGTAAAGTGCCCTGTCAGCAAACATAGCCCCTGGGCTGCTCCTGAATCCTGCTCTTAAAAGACAAGAGACAAAAGCACAGGAATACTCCTCATGAAAGGCGTGCACAGAACATTTGGGGTGTAGCACCTAAATCCAGGGGGCTTCACACACTGTAGATTCAGGAGCTGGAGTTGGGTAACTGGTGTGGTAGCTAGGGCTGGCATAGAGATTCCTTAAATATTGGGAAAGATGTAAGAAACGTACCTGTTGTACAGGCTGTGTGGGAACGACACAGGCTGGCAAACTCCTTGAGGTCTGGGAGACAGGCCATTCTATGATTCTATGATTCTAAGGGGATAGTCAGCCCAGGCTAACACCTCTAGACATCTTCACAAGAGCTTTCTCCAAGGTCACCCACTGTGCTTTTTCTGTGCTGGCCTTGTACCTTGGCAGCCACACCTCTAGGAGGGTGGGATGTGCTCGAGGCTGTGGGGAGAGCTTGGAGAAGTCTCATGAAACCAGATGAATAAAAGGAGGCACTGCCCCTCCAGAACATTTGAGAAGTGGTAACTGATGTGAACTTTTCTGCTTCGCCTGCTCTCTTCCCTACTGAGCTGTAAAGTTAATGTCATTCATTCTCATCATACTAACCTCTATGGTATGGCATCATCTCTATCCACAGTCTGTGGCTATAATTCATGCATCTTTGAAGTAAAAAGAATAATAAGAAATTAATTTTGAACATAGGAAAGGGAGATTGAAAGGAAAACATTTAAAAATCAAATGTTCCTACACGCACTGTAGAAATAAGGCAGTTCAGCTACAAAAGCACAGAGGCTCAAACACAGTTGTAATTGTGTGTAATCATGCACTGCTTCTGAAACTGTGAAAAGATCTCCAGCCATAGACACACCAGCTGCCAATCTGATATAAATGCTTATAGACATAAAGGAAAGCTCAGCAGCTTGTAGATGCAAGAATGAGATGTATCTGCCATGAAAGCTGCTACTTCTATGAAGGAAAAGCCATCAGACTTCTGTCACTTGTATGTAACTGTCTTTGAATGCAAGAAAAAGATAACAGACAGTACCAAAAGGATCACACTGTGAAGGGTCAGGAATCCTTTTTGAAAGACTATAGCGGTTGAGAGACAGCAGAGTATGCTATCAACAGTAGTATAAACATTGTATTCAAACCTTCTTTAGAAACGTAGGTAACATTTCTGCTGCTGCTTAAACAGTCATGGGATCTTCATGTAGGTTATCTGACTGTAAAATATGATGTGTGTAAAGGTAATGAGCAAGGTTACTATTTCCTATCTCATAACAGTCATTATTAATACAGAGATTTCTACGTCTAAATTTACACCAGAACTTATTTTACCAAATGATTTTTTTCTTTTCATTTTAGAAGTCACTGATAATTATTAACACCTAATTTTGAAAATCTTTTAAAGAAATCACATAGCAGAGCCCTGAGGAGACCTTACTCTTTTAGTTCTGCTCCAGGAATGATCTGCATTCACATTGAGTAAGAAGAAAAGATTGTCTATTTAAGCATTGATGTATAATTCTGTCTTAGAAAACATGGTTGCACAGTGTTTACAGACTTGGTTCCACATCTACGGCTGGGAATATTGACTATCAGGAACAGGAATGGTAATAATAACTTAGAACCTTTGGAGGCATTTTACGCTTAAATGGGAGTAGACTGTTCTTCACATCCAGGGAGATTTTCAGTGCAGCGTCTGGAACTGGTCTGAAAGACAGAACATTTTCCTAGATTTTTTTTTGAGATGACAGGGACATGATTACTAATAATTGAAGAAATAGAAAGATTTTTATTTCATTTAATGGTAAAAGGGCTACAATTTGAGTAAAATGTTGAAACTAACTAGGGGAAAAATTAGCCTGACTATTCAGGGAAGATTTCCTACTGATGAGTTTTATGGAATAAATTCTTGAAAGATAGTGGTGGGATCTCCATTTGGGTTATCTAAAGTCAAACATACCCTCGACCTTTGCCCTCCAAAACTCACAAAACCTCTATGAAACAATCTGGCAGCCTTTCCATATGTAATTACCTAGATTTATGTACAGCTAGTCTCCATCTTCCAGACCCATGGAGCTCAAAAGCAAGTAGAGTCTCTTTCATGCTTACTTTGACTGTGCAACACAAAACGCTCTTTGTAGGAAGGCACTGTACAGTACTATATATACGAAGGTACTCAGGAGTCACTAAAGTAGTGAAATGTCAACTTTTAAAATTCAAGAGATTTTTCTTAGGACCACCCCTATCCCCATAATAACAGCAATTCAGCAAAATATATTTTCATAAAGTAAAGAATATCTTCTGGCAGAATTTTTTACTTTCAAACTGTTTCTAACTTAATTTTTCAGAAGGATCAGAAGAGCCGAAGTGAGTACTTTCAACATGCCTTAAAATCACAGGCATTTCCCTCAACTGAAAGTGACATAGATGTCTCCTGATACTGAGAACGGGGCTAAGGGAACATCATGTTCCTTTATTTGTACAAAACATACTTAGCCTGTGGTTGACACATCTGTCTTCATTTTAGGCAAAGATGCAGCAGTCTTGATAGCTTTTCCTTTCCTTCATCCCAGAGATAAATGTTTTTAACTGAAATTTTACCAGCAGAAGCAAACTGATTAACGAAACAGAATTACCAGAATCTAAACCAGAGGTCTGCATTTGAGCCGCAGCCACTTAGCCTGGGACAGTTTGTTTTGGATTCAAAATGGTACAGTAAGTTTTTTAAGCTCTCAGCTGAACTAGAAGATTTTACATACATAAAGTGGCCTATAAGTGCATTGTTGAGTCTGTTCTGGAGGAAATCAAATAAATGGCTTATTTAGAAGTCAATCCAGCGTAGCATGAAAGGTGAAACACACACTGTTCAGGTTAAGTGTGTGATTTATTATCATGCCAGGATATGAGCTTATTTTATTTTATTTTTAAATAATGTCTTTATCTAATGATAGTTATGCATCAAATATTCTTAGCTTCTGCCTATAAATCATTCTGAGCAAGGCATCTCTTTTCATACATAAGAACAGAAAAATAAAGAGTATGCAAACTAAAACAGGCATGTATTTTAATTCCCTACTAAATAGGTAGGGGTGACTTAAACTGTCCCATTGTTTTGTTATGCTCAGAAAAAATAGAGAAGAAAAAGAAAAGTATAGCATACAAAAATTTCATATCCACTTGAAAAGAAAAAAGCCAAAAAGGACCAACTTTTCTGCTAATTACTGTCTTCTAAATTCGGCCAGACCAGCATCTTAAGTAGCACAACTGGAGAAACTGGAAAAATCCCAGATGTATATCCAGGCTTCAATTGCATGGCAACTCCAGTAGCTTCGTTAACACAGCTGTGTCAATACTAGGAAGAAAGTCAGGAGAAGTATCTTTTGGCAGTGCTAGTCTTTTGGAAAACTCTGAGAACCTTTTAATATTTAGATGAAAATCATATGCTAGGTTTTAAAAAGGTGAACTGAAATTTTAAAATAATCCCTCTTTAAAAACACAAAGGATCTTGAAAATAGAACAGCATCACAGCTTGTGGTATGAAAACTGGTCATTTACATTTCTGAAAGACCTGTGGCATCAGTTTATCAATAGTTAAAATGATTATGCCTATGTCTTTTTAACTTCTGAAATTGAACATAATATCAGAGATGGAAAGATGAGATAAAACCTTGGGTTTGAAAGTACACAAACACATTCAGTTCTCTTAAATATTATCTTTAGAGCAATCCCTTCTCTCTTTCCCTCCAGAATGCTCTAAAATAAGATATATGTCAGAAATGAGAGTAAACTCTGTTTGCCTGAATATTTTTGTCTGATTCACTCACTAAATACTATTGCCATGAGCAAAGAATAAAATATAAATAAAAGTCCACCTATGAATAAAAGCTATAAATTTTGTTGTTAATCCTACTCAACACAGCATGAACACTCATTCTTTGCTGTATGCCTTTTATAGGGACATATATCATATGGAGCAAGAGGAATCAACTTCAGTCTTGTTTCTAAGGGATTTGCACTGCCTAGCAGAGTGGAGTGGCAACATTCAGAGATTTTGGCTTCCTTTCAAGTCTCAAGAATTAACTGGATTGCAAGGCCAAGCCCTGTGAGCTCTAGGAAGAACTCTGCAAGTTTCCTGAGTCCTCCTCCACATAGATATTATCACAGAATGGCTTGGGTTGGGAGGGACTTCAAGGATCATCAAGTTCCAAACCCCCTAACACAGGCAAGGTTGCCAACCTCTAGACCTAGAGGTTTCCTTGTTTTTTTTTTTTTTTTTTTTTTTT
>WBMW01003581.1:92856-135628 GCA_013396635.1 Penelope pileata | reverse complement strand
TTTTTTTTTTTTTTTTTTTTTTTATGATTACTTTAGTCTCTCAACTATTGGAATGGACTGGACAGAATACATTTTTCTCTCTGAAATGTATTTTCAGAGTCATAAGATCAGCAGCTTCTTTTTTTTGTTAAGGAAACAAATCTTTCCTCTTTCTCTCAGGTCTAACAGTGAACTAGATAAATTGCAGGGGAGGGGGTGGGGGGGTAGAGTACAATATTCTGTGGTACCAAAGAATAGATATGTTCAATTAGACATCCTCTGGGAGACCCCTAGTACCTTCTTGACTCCATAGTCATGGAAATAATTCCAAGGAGAGTAAACACTTGAGATGATGAAATTGTTAGGTCTGGAGCTGGAGCTCTGGCTGAAGACAATGGTAACCCTGCCCCATCCTGGCCAAAATGGATATATTCTCAGTTACCTGATGGCAGATGAGCAGTATGGACATGTGCCTGTACAAACGCAAGCCAAACTGTCCAAGTCAAGCTTAAGAGGAGCAGTAATCTACAAAGGAGCAGTATCTGTAGCAGCTCTAACCCCCCTGAACTAGGGACAACAAGACGAAAGTGCCAGCTTTCAGTAAAACCCTGTAGATTATGGGACCTAAAAGAAACTGGTAAAGCTGAAAAAACATGAAGCACTAGAGAAACGTGGGATTAAAACCACTCTATTCTAAGCATTTCCCTATTGATTAACTGTAGCTAGGTCTCTAATTAGGGGCTTGAATTTTCAGCAACTCATTTTAATTTTCTCATACACTGTGCAGTATGCCCAGGTACCTGGCTATGGTTCCAATGTAACTCCAAGCAGCAAGTGTCTAAAAGATGGGATTGTCAACAGTGCTGCTACAACAGCCATCCTATTTTCTGCCTGCAGATCTAGACCATGAAACATCCTTGAGGTCTGGACCTTAGAACTACCATGCAATTTTTACACAGTTGTTATTTCAACTCAAAGTATTCCACTACCTTCACTTTTCCTTAGCTAAGAGTTTGCAGCTACCAACATCAACTTGGACTTTGTTTTTTCTCTTGTCATTTCAAAAACATAGAGAGAATAAACCCTCTAATATTAATAAATAGACAATAATTGTCTGGACTACACAGAAACATAAAAAAGATAAATAATAAAATTGTGCTGCTTTTAAAATGATTATAATAATTGTTCCAGTTATAAACATCACTTTGTTCATTTGTAGATCTCAGTTATTTTTCATTTGCAATGTTGCTCACCATTAACATTAAAATTAGGCTTTCCAAATGCAATTGAATGATCATTTAACAGCACTGCAATTAAACACTTCCAACATATTTAACAACCATTGAAATAGCTTATATACTTACTTTACCTGCTCATAAATGACAGTAAGTCATGTCACAACATCTCGTATTAAATCAGAAAGCATTCTTAATGGATGATAATACTATAGTAGGAGCCTACACATGGTAATGAATTTAAATATCTTAATTATAAATATTTGAATTTTAATGCTACTTCTTGGAATTTTTTTATTTATTTATATTGTCCAATGCTTTCAGAAAAACATACATTTGCAGCTAAAACTTATCTGAACAGAAAAAGAATTCTAATTGTATAACACATTTCAGCAATGTCCCATCTGTGTGGGACATCAGTCTACTCTCTTTTCTATTGTATTAAGATAATTAATACTTAAAAAAAAAAAAGCCTTAAAGAGAACCAAACTACTGTTCTTTACAACTGAAACTAATTTAAGAAGTAAAAACATTTTACTATTCCTATACCTCTTCTACAAGTAGAAATGTAAACCATCTCACTGTAGAGTAAAGAAATTTAGACATAGGACAAAAACAAGCAAGAACTTGACCGTTTCTCTTCACTCCTGTGTTGAAAGCATACTGTAAGAAATATATGGAAATAATACATACAAAATAGGAGTAATTTTATTGGTCACCAAGAAGCCTGACTAAAGCTATATTGGTATGACAGACACTAATGACCTCTATGGGAAGCAAACAGAGATTCAGGCTGGTGCTTGCAGAAGATAAAAGGGAAAGTCATTGATCAACAAGACAGCAGAGTGCTTGACTAATCAGAGTTATATACTAAAATACTTCTCAGTACTGGGACTTAAAATGATTAGAACAGGAATTCACCGAAGGTAGGTTACTTGTTTATTTGTTTTAAAGCAATAATTAGTTATCTTTCACTGGAAAGATACAGAAAGTGCTTGTAACCCCAAAGCATGCTTTGTTCAGCATGTAAACTAAAAAAAAAAATATTCCTGATTTCAACTGCAGCCCATTTCTCAAATGATTGTCTCTCTTTGAAGTACTTGCAGCTGGAGATGAAGCAGCTCTCAAAAGAGAGAAAAAGGTGTTTGAAAACAAATAGACTTTAAATCTTTTGCAGTTCTGCACCTGGGGCACCAGCATCCACCTAGCTGTAAGCAGAAATAAAGGGTATTTTTAAAACCAATAAAAATAGGGTCTTTTGGTACTTCAAAGGCAAAAGATGGTATGAGGAGTGTGAAGCATGTCTTACTTTTGAAGTATTTGACTCTTCTCTAGGACTTGTTCTAAAGAACTCCCAATACTAAACATGAATTATATTTTCTTTTGAATTGATGAGAAGATAAACTACTGCAAATGAGTTTCACTATAACTGTGTCAGAGACCATGTTCTCAGGGTTACTATAGCCAATTTATTCTACATTGTGAAACAATTGCTACATTTTCAAGATTAATATTAAGCTATCCTTTGTAAATAAAAATACTGTGAAGTGGACATAATTTGTTGGTTACCTGAATCTCAGAAACCAACTTCCAGCAAATCAGCTATTCATTTAATGGTTGCAATTATGATAAAGGAGAACAATGTCACAACCATGAAGGATTAGTAAATTAACAGATGGTTTATAATCGAGGGTTAAAGTAAAGCAGTGATTTCCAATGTTCGTGTACTATTTGTCCTCTTCTGGTGCTGTTCTCACTGGAAACTTCCTTGCTGGTTAAATGCTGATATTTACCTCTATTAAAACATATAGTTGCAACTCTGATTACATTTTAACTCTTTTCCTGGGGAATGAGAAGAGAAAATAATCATTGCATTCCTCTTTTTTTAATAAGAAGGAAGTGGTAGGCTTGAAAATTAGGACAAAGAAGCTGCTAATATCATTGTATTTTCCCAAATAACTCAGATTTTTAGAAGTAGAATGTTTTACCATACCACATTTTATCTGAAAAAACTCTCCACTTGGTTTCAGAAGATCCACTAAATAACAGATTATTCAAGATGTTGAAGAGCAACAGAAATTGAACATGACTGCCTGTTTGTTTGTTTGGTTGGTTTGTTTTTTCCTTTTCTAACAAATTTCTCAACTTTGTCTCTACTGCTGTCATGAGTTTAATAGCCATGTGATGGGTCCTCACATGTAAACATATGTATCTCAAGAAGTGAGATCTGAGAACTGCCTATGCAGCTCAGTCACCCCTTTGCAGTGGGCAAGTATGAATGATATTTCCAGTGCTACATCGCTAATGTGTATCTGTGGAGAGTTCATCAATCATCGTTCACTGAATAGCCCACTGTTTGGAACTGTATTTAGATCAAGATGGAATTTATAATTATTTTTTTTCCTATGCTTTCTACATCTATGACTATGGTAAGTACCTTATTACTTATCCATTTTATATTTTTCATCTTGTTTTTTTCA
Organism: Penelope pileata; assembly: GCA_013396635.1. NCBI lineage: Eukaryota > Metazoa > Chordata > Aves > Galliformes > Cracidae > Penelope > Penelope pileata. The sequence goes on along the minus strand of WBMW01003581.1, from coordinate 131,934 downwards.
GCATTGGTTTAATTCCATCACCATCAAATGTAAATTGAGGTGATGCAAAAATCAGAGACACATCAGCTTTTTATTAGCAGAGCTGTAGAGGCCAGAGCATACAAGCTGCTAACAGCTTTTAAAGCTAGTCCCATTATCAGAAGAGCTGAGGACTCCAGGTTACAACATCGTGGTGATCTTAAAGGGATATATCATTATTATGGAGGTCAGCCTAAAACTAGGGTGGTGACAGAATGTCTTGTCAGCAGTACTTAAACGTGGCTTACAAGGGCTATACTTGGGAATGAACTTGATGAGAATGCACTTGATTCTCAAAGGCATCATGCACTTAATGAAAGCAAAAGTCTCAGGGAAAAGCACAGGAGTAATAGGAGGCAGGAAGTGCTGAGTCTTCAATATCAGCATTTGCAACATGGCTCACAGTTTGCTCTGAAAAACAGCTCTTATGACTCCAGGACATTTTGAAAGAGAGTTATGCGTAAGCAGTCTTCCTCATTTCTGAATACACATGATGACTTTGGGAAAGAATAAGGTCAGAGATGATCAGCAAGAGCTTGGCTTGACATACAGCAAGCTAAAGTGACAATTTCCAGACTAAGAGTGTAGAAATTACCATAAAAGCTTGCACATGAACATCAGCTGGGCTAAACATAAGCATAAACATAAAAATAAAAATAACCTCAAAGAAATGAGGGATGGATAATATACACCTGCCTGAGCTGCCATAAATTTATTTAAGTATTCTTTCAGAGGACAAATTCAGAGGTCCACCACTCTCCACAAATAGCAGCTCCAATGTATATATTAATGTGTACCTGAAGAACAGAACTGGCTTCTCTGCTGGATGCCAGTTGTGGTTGAATGATGACTGGTTACATTACTTAATATCTCCATGCTTCTCATCTGAAGTCCATGTTTAAGATGGGTTGTCCATACTGGTGATGTGGGGGACTTTGTTTTCTGAGGCTCGCCATTCAAGGCCAAATCAGTTTACAGTAACTTTGTACTGTTGCTGCCCCACAACAAGTAACATCTCAGGACAGATGTACCAGGCCCTGCATGTGCACTCATGGACCCTGAGTATGCCCTGACCATCCCCGACAGGGTCCCCCACTCAGACCTTCTGTGTTCCCTGCCCAGGAGTCCTGGTGGGGTTGAGTTGGGTCACAGGCTTACTTGAGACCAGATGTGTTCCTCGGTTGTTGATGATGCTTTATAGATTGACACAAGATCTTAGGTACCACTTTGCCTTCACCTGAGGATGCCTGGACTGTTGATGGGACCTGTCACCCTGAACACCCATTCCTGTTTGCTCAACCCTCTTGTTATGTAATATTGCCCATCTTTAAGGATAGTACCATTGCCTATGTTGTGGCTGCTCTCAGCTCCTGGATGAGACCTTTGCCTGGGGTAGCCCCACAGACGTGTGTAGGTCGCTCAGAAAGTAATGCCTCCTATTTATTTTCATGGAAACTACAACAAAGAGCACAATAACGCTAGTTGAGAGAGCAAATTCTCAGCCACAAAACAGTATTTTTCAACATAGTCACTACCGTTAGCTATACATTTTTGCCAGTGATGAACAAGAACCTGCATGCCATGCTTGTAAAAATCTACACCAGTGGCAGTGACCCAGCAATGGGATAAGGGGAAAGTGTCTTGTTAGTGGACAAGACAATGGAGGTCACTGATGAGCTTCAATGATAACATAGCATTTCTCTTGCTCTATTTTTCCCTCTCTCTCTGTGTTCTTACTGTAACGTCTTTTTCTCAAGTAATAATTGTGCTGGATATTCTGAGTGACTGCATGTTGTCTCGTAAGGTCAAGGGCCTTGAGAATGGATGACATACAAGCAGTCATAAATTCTTAAACAACAGCAACAAAGCAAATAGCTGTGAGTTATGATCAGTTTTCTGAGTTGTCTGCACAAATTTTCCACAACACAGGACTATATGTGTGTTTATCTATATTCATTTAAAACTGATTTATTGTATGTTGTCCTTGTGACAATGGCTTCCATATATTTACCACTCTGCATACTATCCACCAAAATATTTATGTAATAGATGGTTGTCTTCTAGTCAAGGACTTTGCATTCACAAGAGAAAATAAGAATATTTATAAATAATCGCGTTTGTTGAGATGACTTGCAGCTCTACATAATGCATTGTAGCAATCCACTTTGTTTTGGGAATAAAAAACAGACATCAAGGTTTGCTTTTTAGAAACACTTGGCAGAAAATAACCCTTCATTTCATCAAAACAATGGAGAGTTATGATTTCAATTTAGTTCTTCTTTTCTACTTCTGTTTCAAAACAAATCTCCAGAAAATAGACTATGCCTAAAATATATCAACTATTTTCATCTGGAAATGTATACTGGCATATTGGCAGAACTTACATCACATAAGTGTGGACTTGTGTCTCTTGCCTGCACACCTCAGAGTCTCTCAGAAGTTGTATTCTGCTATCATTGGAACAGCTGAAATGAAAATTAATTTCTGAACATCTCCCTGAAATACCTCATACACTAACCATGCTTGCTAGCCTCCTCAGTGCTTTTTGTTGGCTTCTCACCAGCATTGTGTAACGCTCTTCTCACAGTGACCATTGCTTTTACTACTTTTCTGCCATAGTTTTCCTTCTGAATTTTATTCTTCTCACAGTCTTTCTGTATAAACCCAATTTACAAAGTAAGACCTCTCACGTCACTTCTAATTTTATTTTTATATCCTCCTGATTTTGTGGAAATAAATGTTCAGAATAGATTAGCCTTCCATACTAAGCAAGCTAGTATCTTGACCCAGTGATTTGTGGATTTTCTTTTTTGTTTTAATGCTACGCAGATATACAGAAGGCTGGAGAACTGACTTTCATTCTGTGGAAAACTAGGTGATGTTACTATCTTAGAGGAAGCAATTGAAAGATGTAGAGAGAGCACTGCCCCTTTAAATGAGTTGATACTTTATAAGTATAAGCTAAAAAATACCTGTTGATTTCAGAGAGCTATGCTGATACAGACTGTGTGAATGTGTTCTAAAGAGAGTAATTTTCCTTTGCATTTTCTCAGAAGGCAAAATCCTTTAGGGGTTCTTTCTTCACCAATACACAAGCAATGGCAGATAGACAAATCTTCCTTCAAAGCTTCTATCTTTCTACATGATTATCTTGTGGACCTGTCCCAGCTGAACACACCCTTGGTGGTTCAGCCATATCAAATGAGTCCCTGCTGGAGGAGGAAATCCTTGCAGATACTTTACTGCAGCACAGATAATTATCCAGGAGATGCCAGAAGAAAGTTCTTTTGGTCTTTGCTGAATTCAGTGTTTTATCATCTACCCTTCTCAAGTTATGCCTTGGTTTTCCATTTTACCAGCAAAGAATTGAGAAAGTTCTTGAGGATTTATTAGTTAATCAATATGCAAGGATTGCCTACCTTCTTCACTTTTCAAGTTTGACAGACTAAGTACAGTATGATAACTAGATAGTAATTCTGGATTCTAATCAGTGATCTACAAAGTTAGTAAAATCTAGACACTTACAGACTTCTGAGGTGCTTAATCTGTGGAAAAAATGGATTTCGTAAGGACTTCCTCAAGCTTTTGTCTACCCTGGACAAGCTTGCATCAACTTGCCTCCGAAAACCTGCAGTCTGAGAAAGTATCTGTTGAACACTTTATGACATATATTTCTCAATAATATGTAAGCACTTTTCTACTGCATGTCAGGGCCCCAGTGAGATGCTGTTAGGAGGGGAATGCAGCTTGGTTTTGATTCTTTCTTTGAACTGGGAGATTACGCTGATCTTATGACTGGGTTGTAATCTAAGTTTTATCTAAAAATAGAAGTCATTATAGTTTAGTTTTTCAATATGTAAAACTAGTCAAACTTTTTGTTTTGTTTTTAAGGAATCTGAGAAGTACAGTCAGTGTTGTATAAGGAACTGCAATTAAGCAGGAAGTTTTAATAATTGTCAAACTAACATTTTATCTCAGAGGATTCAACAAAATATGACTTTTGAAGATTCCCATTACTATTTGAACATTTAGTGCTGCCATTATTTCATTCACCTCACTGACACTGGGCTCTTAAAGTTGATTGCAAAATTATTTTCTTAAGCACAATCCACATTCCATAGGTGAAATCAAAGCAATAGTAAATCAACCTGTTTGCTTGAACCTGGCACATTTTGCAAGGTATGTCGTTACACATAGACTTCTCAGAGACTTTTACCTAAACTTGTTGATCCAGCTGGGGAAATCACATTAAAACATAGAATTTACCCTGTTTCTGCTTTTGTAGTTTTGGCAATCACTGCATTTTGGCTTCAGCACCTTTTTATTGTGAATTACATCAGTTAATGTAAAATAAACAAGATTTTATTTGGCCTAATTAAAATAAGGTCAGTCTGAAATGATTTCTGAGCATATGTGTTACATGAGATATGTACCTCTAATACATTTGTGAGAGGTATATCAGTATCCGCTGAAAACCAGCAGAGAGGTAAGTGAAAGGGGCTAGAGGGGGGGAAAAAAGCCTGAGAATGGATTTACTAGTATAGTGCAAGGGCCAAGAAAATATGAAGTGTTCACAAGGTCTTCTTGAAGCACTCTGATGTGTCTCCTGAGGGAACATCTCTTGCTGACCCCTCAGGGAATTTGTTTGGTCCAAATTATGTTTTCTTTGGATGTTTCAAATACTAGTGACAATAAATTCCCTATCCTCCCTCCTAGTGCATTATTTTCTTGGTTTTACCACTGAGCTTGACGTTACCTATTTCAGCTTTCCAAACCTCTCATTCCTATTAACTCTTCACCTTGCCCACTAAGAGTAATATTTTCAGGTTGTATTTCTGTGCAATACAGAAAAATAGGGTTCTGATGCTGCATTGGTCTTGTAGGCATTACTGCAATAACCAATACAGAAACTTAAACAAATTCCTCCTGATCTATACAAGTGAAATGTGACCCCATATATTTGCAGGATAGCTAAGGCTTTTGGGAGGTGAAGAAGCACTCTTAATTCTCTCCCATTTATTTCATTGATTGAATTTGGGAATCTGACATTTGCATATGTTTTATGCCAGAGAGAAGCGCTGTGCTTGGCATATTACTCCACATCCATTATTTATTTTAATTGAGCTGAACTCTTGTCTTTCTTTTGGGACATCAGATTTAGAAAAAAAGATCTAACTGAAGGATACATGAACTACAAAATGTCAGAACTAGCTGTACAAAAAGATGGGAACTAGAACATCAGCAATCAGCACTAGTTGTAAAATGTCTCTGAAACCGTATGTTAGAAAGAGGTATAACTACCAGAATATAGTGATCTAATAAATTCCACTTGAATTTTCGTTGTGATGTTTACATATGATGTAAAGAGAAGTCATTCTTTTGACTTATTGATCATCTCTAATGCTGTGAAACTGGATATTGTCTGGATACTTTTCTGTGGAAATGCTAAAGTCAAGAGGTTAGAGATGAGCCGGATATCTAGACTTTTACTTCTCTTAGACTTACCTCTGATTTGGGCCAGTTCTCTCTCCAACCTCTTTTTCTCAGACTTTTTTTCTGAGTTTTAGATGATTTTTACCTATGTTGGACANTTTTTTTTTTTTTTTGTCTTGTTAAACTATTGTATGTAAAGGCCTAAATCAAATCAAATAGTGATACAGAGCTGTCAGAAAATTGACCTTACCAATACAGGTCGCACTAATTGTCTGTACCATGACCAGAAAAAAAGGATTCATTTAAACTTCAACGGTGGGAAAATTCTTGTTAACTAAGGGTCTTCCTGGCTGCAGTATTTGTCCTGGCTGCAATGGGATATGGTACAGCTTGATATAGAACCACTGCAGGGTGTTCCCTGCCAAATTTGTGCTGATTTGCTGCACTTGTAATTTCAAGACATTTCAGGACTCGTGCAAACCAATGTTTAACTTCTGTCATATGGATAGTCCACGAATTTCAGAAATTCATGCACAAGAACATTGGGTGGTTTTAAAATGTACAGCTGTAAGCTGTGAAAGGCCACTTGCTGTGCTGCTAGGATCTTCTACTGAAGCAGAGGCGAACAAGCTCTCGAAGTCCATAATGCTACTAGCCATTTCCTATACTGTGGTCTCTATTTAATGTAGGTCCAGCTGTTCCATCTCACAGAAACATTTCTTCCCAGTATATAGCTAAAATGTTTCTGCCTCTGCTACTGCCAAATCTAACTTGATATCTCACAGAACTTCATTAATAAAGCTAATAAAGTTTTTTTTATTATTATTACAGAAGACACAAGTTGAAACATCTACATGATAATTCTCTTTAAAAAACAATATTTTCTTGTAGAGCTAAATTTCTGTGGTACTTTTCTACAAAACACAATAAGATATTACTATATATACATATCACATTTATTTCATAATTACGAATTTAAGTTATATTAGTGAAACAATATTAGATGCTAGTTAGGAATGTATAAAATAGAAAAGAACAGAATTAAAATTGTCTGACTGGCCTTAATGCATGCATTCTCATGTGATCTGCAATTACACGCATAGCTCATTTTTCCTGCACGACCTCTGCCTTGGCCAGTGACACAGGTGGTTACACCTGTAGTGTTGGATGCAAGATCCAATGTCAGTCTCCATCCTTGCAGACTTCTTGTTTCTGCCTGTTCTATGACTCTTCTCCAAATTAAGTCCTACTCTCATGGTCTGTCGCTCCAGTTTTCTTAACACTCTGACCACCTTCATGGCAGCTTTATTTCTCCTTCCTGCGTTACAGAATTATTGCTAAGTTGTTGGCATGTGTGCTTGACCCATTTTTGTCTGTAAGTGTCAGAACTGCCTCTTTCCTTACCCATGAGCAGCAGATGTTACAGTCAATTTAGACTTTGTGCTATACTTTATAGGCGTATAGGGATACGGAAATCTACATCTTTCAGTACAGAACTCTTTCCAATGCTTATAATTTGCTTATAACTTGCTGCGAACACAGAAAAGAACAAAAAACAGAAAAGAACAGAAAACAAGCAGTGTTTCTTTGCAAAACATCAACCCTTGATGAAAAGTCTTTAGAACTATTTACTGGAACTCAAAGTTCACCTAATTTTACTTGATTTTACTTTATATTGTCCAAATAACAAGTTGTTTTTGTAATGTTAGTCTCACCAACAACTGAACAACTTTGTTTGATTTTTTTTTTTTCTTAAAAAGGAAAAACACAGCTTGAAGTAGCACAAAGCATTAAGCTTTTGGCAAAATCGAAAGAAATGGTATCTAACAATGGAAGGAGGTAGCCTCAGGAAGAAATTGTTCTAACACCACAATTTGTCGTTTGTTTTCTTATAGTGACATATATGTTAAATACACCCCAGTTATTCTACATACATAGGAGGATAACAATGATATTCAATATTTAACATCAGTAATTGAAATGTAATTAAAAAACCTTTTAGTTGGAAAAATATCTTAGAACTTTAAATACCTTTTCTCCATTCAGTTATCTTTGTTTTTTTGTTCTTGTTGTTATTGCTGTTATGAGCACACTAGAAAAAAACTAATCTTGCCCTGGAGTGATTATTGCTTTACATTCATAAGATATGAAAAGCTTGTCAAACAAAATGTGGAATACATATATGAATGATGATAGGGTTGCTTTTTTTTTCCCCAGTGTGAATGAGAGAAAGTAAATCTGGTCAGTCAGATATTCATTCCATACACATTTTTTAATTGCAGGAGAAATAGCTGTAGCTCAAATTCTAATGTAGCTTTAGCGATTCACTTCAGCTGACAAATACAGCTTTTGCAACACTGCAGCAATAACAATTTAAATTTATATTGCTCTGCTCATGACTAGGCTCCAAAAGCAGCAAGCAATGGAAAAGAAGAACTGAACAAATGAACGCTGAGAAAAGAAACAATTTAAAACTCTGTCTTTAACCAGAACTGTAGCTATGAGCTCCCCAGGCAGCATATTTGACAGTATGCACTGAGATGTGAAAGAATTTACAACAGCTCAGACCTGAACACCTAATCAATAAGACAGCAAACAAGTCCAAGGTAGCTGACCACAGTACACATCACCTTCCTCATGTGTACAATATACGATCTAAATTTAGTAGAGCATATTGCAGTCAGTTGGTTACCACAGTGTTTTGCCCTACATAATCATCCAACTGTTGCTGTGTGTTCTCTGTTTATTGGTATAGTCCACTTTAATTGGACTCATTTTTGTTTTTATACATGCCGCGGAGAGAGAACATTTTCAACAGCAGGAAAGCAGGATTAGTCATGCACCCTCCCACTCCTATTTGCCCAGAGCCTGCCTGAGAGGACAGACGTGGGCTGGAGATCATCTGCAGTCCTGCAAGTTCTTCTGATCTTCTGTGAGATGGGATGTGTGGTATGAAGAAACACAACTAGCTTCAGCTCTTTAAAATGAAGAACCTCAAAGAAACTCAAAACCAAGTCCAGTCTTTCTGCATAAATGTTATTCAGCCTTTGAATTTGTGTTGCACATATGCTGCTCCCAGGAGCACCCCGTTGTTTAGAATCATAGAAACACTAGGTTGGAAAGGACCTACAAGATCATGTAGTCCGACCATCCTCCTATCACCATCCCTACAGATGGTGGACATCTAGGACAGATCTGAACAGATCTAGGACATTAGGACAGATTTGAACAGGCTAAATCCGGTAACAGTGCCATTTCTCTCCCACTTTTGGCCCTAAAATTTTAATTTCATTACAATTCTTTGGTAGAAATAAATCCGTCCTTGTTTCATTTTCTTAAAGACTTGATAGTAGACTTTAGCCTTCATATCATAGACTTATAGTTGTAGATTTTCTTTTTTTATTATTTTTTATTTTTAATGCCTCTTCAGCTAAGAATTCACACAAGCATGCAGTTCCAGCTGTATTTAAAATTACTGCCCAAAACAGAAGGAACAGTATTGTCGACCCAGTCCCTAAGTTACAATGAGGGAACGTTAAACACAATAAGTGAAATAAGTATTTACAGTAAAAGATGTGCTGAAGAAAAGAAATGGAATGGATATTTGCTAACAAGTAATAACAAAGCACGTCAATCAGAAATATCATTGGAAACCCAATATTGCATTTAAACAGCTAATTTACAGCCCCCAAAATCAATGAATAAAAATGACCACTAAGTAGCTCTATAACAAACATTTTCTAAAAGTTGGAGTGGCTAATAGAGGATTGGATTTAGCTTATATGGACTATAATTAAAATATGAAGTAAGCAGCAAGCAAAATTTTAAAATGTAACATCTACTTGAAATAAATGAGTTCTTACTACACCAACGTGTTCTAACATCAGAAACTTAAAGTGTCCTTTCTAATCAATGATTATAAATTCTCAGCTTTTAAAGCCTATTATCTTGAATACATTTTTTGTTACACTTCTTATTTCATATGCAATTTAAGTTACCTGAAAATATCCATTGCATATAGGGAAAGCAAAGCCATCATTTTATTTATCAATCTCCTCTTCCAAGTAAACAGATATTTGTATCAAACATGATCCAATACAGCTGTCAAATCACAATTAGCTAATATTATACTGTAAGTAATCAAACAAAATTAGATAGATGGAAAATAATTCTGGCCCACACATGTATCTGTCTCTGCCTTACAGACAGGATCAATGCAGGTCAGCCTGAGAAAAAGCTTCCATAAGGGCAGGATCACACAGAAGAGGAGGAAGGGCTCCTCTTATCCCCAGGTTTCCTCCAGTTTTGGGTAAAGAAACCTGATATTTGTCAGGGGACAATCTAAGGAGGCAAGATCTATTTGGTGGCTTGGAACTTGATCAGAAACCCTCACGACTGCTGAGACGCTGCAGAAATTTTCTAAGAACCATAACTGCACATGACTTTTCAGAGTTTTTGACTGATGTGTCAAACAGCAAAAAAATTCAGCTTCTTTGTCACTGTTCTCCCTCCAAAGAGGAAACAAAAGAGGTTCTTCACATGGTTGTTAAGTTTTGAGACTGAGAGAACTAGAAGAGCATAGACTTGGGGTGAAGGCAGAAAACATTCTTGTAATCTAGCAGTGTAGTTTTCTCGACATCCGATCTTAAAACTTTGTTTGAGAAACCCATAAAGTTTAATACTTTAATACAAGAAGAGCAGGCCCACAAGCATTTTCTGTTAATAAAAGATATTAGGAGACAGAAAAGGAATTCAAGATATTTTGTTATTTTCTCATCATGTTGCTTTCAGGAGCCTGATCTGCAATAAATTGAATAGGATGATACTCAGATACTAGTCAGATGTTTAGCCACGCACCTTCTTCACCAAAGAACTGCACATCTGAGTAATGTCTTGAGGAAAACGTAAAGAGCTGACTATGGAAGATGGTTTTTCTTTGCTACAAAGAAATTGCCAAACAATATTCTTCCTTGTTGGTATTGCCATGAGCAAGCAAACACAGGAGCATGAGAGACTGCATTTCTCTCAGTACAGATATTTATAATGTAGTGTAAAAATATTGCTCTTATCATCTTGTGTTCAGCATTACAAACCTGCCTAGAAATCATTTGAAAAAAAGAAAGAGCAAAATCTGACAGGCCTGGAGGGAAAAAAGTTTATGTAGATGGCATTTAGTTTAAAAGGAATCAGAGAAAGAAAAAAAGGAAAAAATTCAATTTCTCACAGACTGAGCCTACAATATGAGATCAATAGTAAGCGTGGATGATTACAAGCCATCTGACCATTTGCATTTGACAAACATCTTTATCAGTTGACATATCCATGACTTCTATACCCAGCTCTTTTCTTTCCTAAAATCTGTACCAGTAATTGGTGCCACACCTCAAGGATTCAGTGCATTGTCTGCAAGACTACAAAACCTGCCTTATCTATTTATATAGAAGAATGAATCAGAGCAATTCAAATGGCTAAGCCTTACGAAATAGGTTAAAATTTGCTCAACAGTTTTTCTATAGAAGCTTGAAGAAAAAATTTGGTCTCCTAGATAGCATATGATGAAGTCTTTATATCTTAAAGACTTATCAGTTATCTTAAACTGATGGAAAATAACATTTTTATTTACACATCCACTTACGTTCTATTCAGTTCTCTAACAGAAGACAGCTCAGAATTTACATGCCCCACTAAAAATCCAGTTCAAAACCCTAGGCTCTGGAAATCTGATAAGCTCCTGTAGCAGGAGAATAGCCTGAGAAAAGTCACATCTGCCCTCTGTTTCTCAAATGGCTTCATGGAGATTGAAACGCAGTTCAAATGTATCCTCCAGCTCCATGCATGTAGGCGTACCGTACAACAAACACTTTAGAAACAACAACAACAAATTGCAATAATCCTTAATATGCCTAATGGTATTTAATAGTCAGGACAAGGTGAAAACTTATAATGTCTATCAAAAGACAGCACATGTAAGCTTCCCCAAAAATATGTATATATTTGATATGGGAAAGTAATTTATGAAGAAAATCACTTTTATTTATTTATTTATTTATTGCTGGCATATTCATGTCGTGTTGCTCTCTTTCATTTAGATTATTTACCTTCACAATGTAGTTAAGGTTATTATATTTATTAAACCATATGCTATTGTAAATTGATGCTGAAGTACAACAGATGTCATATATACATATATACATTATCTATATACATATACACATACACACTATTTTGATCACAGAGATAAGTTTTTTTAATCTTTTCTTTTTTTTTGCCTATAGAGAGTGATTCATATTTACATAGTGCATTTAAAGGCCCAAATGAGATTAGCATACTATGTTACCGAGAGCTTTTTCAATAAGCTTTTGAGTTTACTTTCTAAATAGGTAGGAGCAACAATAGCTCTAAAGAGAAGCAGATATGGAAGAGGTTTGATCAAGTTCTCAATTCCAGTACATACACAGTGTAATACATAGTCTTTTGCTCTATGCTGTATACAAGGCAAACCCCCTCTCCCTGTAGTACTACAAGTAACGTGCCTAAAGCTACCAAAGATATAGGATTTACCACCAGTCTCCTGTATCATGTTTTCCCCTCTACATGCCTCACACATCTCTCACAGTTTCCATCTCTTTTGAGACAGCCAGGTGTGTTACCACACCAGCAGGGTTTAGACTTTAAGCTCTCTGGAGCAGTGAATGCTATGACTTTGGGCAGCTGAGCATACAGAGCCTTGGCACATTGGAATCCCAACCTAGCTACAGTTTTCAGGGTAATAAGCACTACTGTTCAATAGTAACAATTATAATTTTTCCCTAGTACATATGGAGTAACTTTGGTGTTTCCCATGCCTTCCCTGCCGGTGAAAACAGTCATTTTTCTTGATCAGTTGTTTCACTTTCCACATTTCCTGTTGTGACTTTGCAAATTAACAAAGGTCAGAGACAGATGTGGAGTCAGTAGAAATGTACAGTGGGTGCAGCAAAGGGGTGCAGTAATGAGTCAGGGCGTTAGGATGGACAGCTGGAGAGTGTTAAAGGCAATAAACACAGGGAACGAACAAAAATTGGTGAATAGCAAGATGGGCTCAGCTACATTTACTCTTCCCTCCTTTTTCCTGTAACATCCTAATTGCATATTAACTCCAAGTATGCATTTCTAACTCTGGGCAAGAAAATCTAACAATACTTTCTGGGACAAACCCATCTTTAATAGAGTGCTCAGGTCCTTACAGTGTATTCTGAATTCTACTCAGTACAAAAAAAATGGATTAATTTGAATGTCATACATAGCTCTTTCCACAGTAAGATATTTGTGCTGCATCTTTAGCAAACCAAGAATAATTCTGAATGACAGAGGATAAAAATAGACATTTTATTTCCTTTAAATTTTGCTAATTCTCATGACAGTTTCATAAACCTAGGGAAAATTTGCAGTGTATCTCTTTGTTTATATTTTTGTTTATTTGATTTTGAATTTAAAAACTCCTGGATGCTATGTAGGTATCCATTTTCATTTCAAAGAGCAAAACAACCCAAAACTCTTACAATTACTGGGTGAAAATTAAATAGAAGTTTAACTCAAAATCCAAGAGACAGTAAGAGAGGTTTCTAAATTTTTTTTTTTTGATAAGTCTATTCTTAGGAATTTTGAAGATTTAGTGTTATGCTTTAAACTACTGCAGTTGGCAATACAACATATTTTTCAAATATGCATACTTGATATGCATACATATCAAGTAGAACTGCTGGATCTAATCCTGCTACAAGCAGAGGAAGGTGTTCATAGATAAGGTGAATGCTAAAACAGTGCTGGAAGTAACCAGTGACTGGCACAATACTGCCATCTAACAGAGGGGGAATGCAAAACATCTGGAGATCTTTCAGCTGTATTTACAAAACGGTGGCTGATATTAAAATATATAGAGGATAAGTGCTCACAAAACGCAGTAAAACTTTATAAACTATCTAATAAAAATTTGATTTGCATTCCTGCACATCAGCAAATTTGTGTACAATATATCAATTTCTTGAGGTTTTAGCATTTGCTGAACATCTGTTCTTGAAAGGATTGTCTTCTTATTCTTGCCAGATGTACTTAAAACAAGTTATTATTTTATATTACTTACCATCTATTTAAAAGAAATAATTTACTCAATTATTTTCAGAATTATCCTTTTCCCCCATTTATTTCAGGATGCTTTCAAGGTTTGAACCAGTCACATATCCTCAGGTACTGAATCCAATCGAAGTCTGTGTTTGTGTGCACTTGGAGTCACTGAATTAATAAATGAGGCAATGAAGCACATCTGTGTGTCTGAGGATGAGACTGAACAACTGAACCATTTATGTTCACCTTTCATTAGACGTACAAATAAATGTTTTATTCCTATCTTTTTCTTCCTCCACAAGACTTTTCGTCTTTTCAGATACACGGGCTGCCTTGTCAAATCATGTGTAGATACCATTTACTGCTGTTTATTCTGTTCCCAATCTCCCTTTCCAGATCTTCAGTAATAATATTAATGAGCAAAGTATAACAATTAATTTAGATTAAGCAGTCCAAATCAATTATAAGACAATAACAGGCCTGTAAGACTGTCTTGTTCTTACAGTCCCACAGCTAGTGCTGGACAGCAAAATGAGACAACTGTGTTTTAAAGCCAGGGGTGTTCCTGTACGATTTACGTAACTGTCTGAACCAAGTGATCATCTTTTTGCACACTTCACAGGAGCTTCACTTCACCACTCACCCCACTTATCTTCTCTAGACTTAGTGTACTAATAATTCACTTCACACTGAGAATGATGCTCTTGTAACCTAACTTCAAATACTGTTTGGTTGAACACATAGCAAAAGCAGTGAAGGGGAATGCTGAAGAGCAGTTGCTGCATCCCATAAGGCCACTTTATTCCCCACCTTCCAGACATCTCATAAATGGCAGACAGGACCGTCAAAGACGTGTGCAAATATGGTTGCAAATCTCCAGCAGGAATCCTGGACAACACTTAACAGTCTCTGACTCCATAAGGCATTCATAGCAGCTGGGCTTCCCCAGGCTCTGACATCTCCAGCAAATCCTTAAGTCTGGCATTCAAGTCTTTTCATGTAAATTGCTGTGAGTTATTAGGGAAAAAAGGGAAATTGGAAAGGATTATGAAACAAAATCTGATGGTGATTATTGATATAGCAATTCTACTTGAATTTTGAACTTCGCTGCTTCAGAAAATCCCTTTACCACTCATGAGATTTTCTGAGGAAAATTCCTTGCTCAAAACACAAAGCAAGGCAAGTCAGAAGAGTGCATGGCTGTAAAGAGAAGGAAAATCAAGCCTTGTTTTGGTCCTCTTGTTATATTGTAGCTCCAGACATATCTCACTGATTGGTTTTCAGATACTGGCATAAACTGGGAGGCTTATCATCACCTTGCTACAATAGGCCCCAGATGCACAGAACCCAGCTCTGCTACACCTTGCATCGGCTGGCTGTGAGCTGGACTCAGATCAGAAGATGTATTGATCTTTAGAGGGATGGATATAGTCCTGTCTATACATATATATGTGGGACTTCTAGCACAGAAATAAACACATTGTGGTGTACTTAGTGATTAATTGAATGTGCTACATCTGTTACAGATTTCACAGGTAAATATTTTTAATGCACAGTTTGACCAACACAGCCTAGAACACAGTGGAATAACATATGCATATAATTCATCACAGAATACAAATTTAACAGCAGAAAAACATGCAAAATAGCTGTGGATAAATCACTCTCTCAATATGATCTTGCTGACTGGGCGTCTAAGCACTTTGTAAGTGGATTCAATAGTAACCAACAGTTCCACTGCCGAGTTTTGGGAGCAGTGTGAAACTGATCTGTGCTTTTTTGGATGCAGAACTATAAGCCTCTGTAGGACCATATAGTACCTTGTCTCCAAAAGACATTGTTGCACCAGTTTATGTTCTGTTCTGTCTGCAACACATTCTTACCCCAAAGACAACTGGTTAGCTTGGCACGAGCTCCACAGCAATGCAACCAGCATTCCAAATGGGACTTATTTGTTCTAATACTTCAGTCAACTGTGGAAAGGTCTTTCCATTTCATGTCTGGTTGTGCAGTCTTGGAGAGGAGCTACAGCTAATTAGCTAACAGTAGATTGGTTACTTAGATGGCTGCATTTGGCAGAGACATTTTCCCTCATGTATTAAAACCTGTGGCTAGAATTTTCAAGCTGCATTTTTAGAACCACTTGCCATGATTTTCAAAGCACTAGTTTATGTTTCGTCGTTGTTGTTGTTATTTTTTATTCTCTCCAAGCCATAACTGACTGACTTGAAACCTATGTTCAACCTGGTATACTCTGTAATGAAAATGCTATACTTGACTCAATGGAGTAATGCTTGCTCCTCCACCTAAGTAAACTTTCCAATTTCTTTGGCTCTAAAATTCTCATTTTATTAAGACTGCACCCCAAATCAGCTGGAAAGTTTTGATCTGGAAAGTACCAACATTCATTTCCTTCAACAGGAGGCCATCACTGGTAAAACTACTGTTTATCCATCGTAACTATATTACATCATAATATCTTATTGCATATACACACAAAATGTTTAGTGTTTTTCTTTTCCTCAGAGAAAGATGAACTTAAATACACAGCCCAATTTCCTGCTCTCATTTCAGCATAGTTACAAGTAACAAACAATTCTGTAATGTCTGCCATAGTGGCAGTTTAGGTGTTTTCTTGACAAAGACTCATTTTGGTTTTACCTTCTGCAACATTAAAAATATTTTTGACCAGTTTGTGAAAATGTATGAAATGCATTCACTGTCTATGAAGCTGGAAGATCTGTATGAACAAATCATAAATCAAGTGCCAGCAAATGCCAAAACTAGACCCGCTCAAAGTTAAAAATGCAGATACTACGCTGAAATGTAAACAGTGATTTTCAGAGAGAAAACTGCTAGATGGAGGAAAAAGGAGAACAGAAGTGTAAGGAGATCCTTTGAAACATGAATAAAATTGAACCTGAATTTTTACAAGTTCCTTCAAAGTGCAGTACATGCTGAAAAGAGCAGGCCTGTATACGTAAGTTGTTCTGCTTAGAATGTGAGAAATGGATTGCAATCTGTATTTGACATAGAAGTCTTGAGCCAAATCTTGCCTAAAACAAAGATATAATAACTGAAGAGTCTATCTAGAGAAGACGCTGCATAGCAAGTCCTGTGACTTATCAAAGTTGTTAGACTGTTCTCAGAAGTGAAGGGTGCTGCTCATTGTATTGATTCCTTGCAGAAATGGAAGATCAAGCTTACCAAAAGACATATAATTGTGCTTGTGTCTGTGTTTTCAATTGAAAAATAAATACAAGTATATTTTTAAAAACAAAGTATTTTCACAGATGAAAAACTGAGGCCTTTAGAAATGAGGATTACTGAATTAGAGGCAAAAAGATAGCAGCTGTTTTGCAAGGTTTATAAGCACTCATATAGGAAGGGATCCACTAGTATTTTTAGGATGGCTAATACTTGCTTAACACTCACAAAGAATATACATAAAAAATGCATTATCACTGTCACTTTACGGAATACTGGTATACTTGTGTTTAATCCTATGTTCATTGTAATACATAAATTACAAGAACTTTTTTAGATGACAACCTTCCAAAAAAAAGAAAACAAAAAGAAAAAAAATTAAATTTTGTAGTATGTTACAATAAGCTATTAGGACAAAGTGGTCAGATTTTTCATCAGAATACATAAAGCTAAACTGGGTTACAGAGCAAAATGCAGCTTCAATGTAGGTTCTCATTTTCCATCTTAGCAATTCTACCCTGAAATGTCACAGTTCTTGTTAACAGAAAACTGAGCACAAACCAAGTTTCCATTTTGTCTAAAATTCTACCATTTCTAGGAATAATCACTCTCCTCCACCCCAAAGTCCATTCTGAAATCGAATAAGAAACCAAGTGACTGAAGATTTTTCAGTCAACAGAAAAAGAGCAACAAAAGTCCATCTTCAAGTTCATGCACAGAAATAGACCTCCTTAAAGTAGGACTGCTAAGGGTAAGCATGTCTAAGTGCTTCACTGGGTGAAGCTGCAGTTTGCCTTCCAAAGATCTTTCTAATACTGGTTTCAAGGCCCAGCTTGAAAAAAAAAAAAAGCTTTATTCCTTGCAATGAATTTTGAGTCAGGTTGATAGGGGATATGAAACTAATCCAGGGATATCATGTCCCTGAGCTGAGAGCCTGTTTAGACATTTACACTAGATGAGCCTGATGCTCAAGGGCAACAGCTGTACAAATGCTGCCATTCCAGAGATGGAAACATTTTGCACCCACTTTGTATAGACAGGAACAGGAAAGGGCTACAGAGGCTTGAGCCATGTGTGTTCTGTTGTACCTCTTGATTCATGCCTGGACATTAATAAAATGCACCGGGAATTAGAAATTTTGTAAATGCAAGAAAACATTTAGTTTGAAAAAAAATATATGGACCCTTTTTAAAGTATTACAAAGTGAAAATTACGTGTTTGTTACCAAAGATAAGTAGGAAATTCTTAAGAACATGAATAGTTTATAAAACTGGAAAATAAGTACACGAAAGTTCTCTGCAGGGCATTGTGCTAAAGTGAACTGAATGATCATTATGTCTAAACATTTTTTTATTGATTAATTTGATGCTGCAGTTGACAGAAATTTACTAAGAAAATGTGGAGAGAAGAATTAAAACAGAAGATTAAATTAAGGAATTACTCAGAAAGCAGAACAAATCTCAAATGGCTCCTCATATACTTTGAGCTTATAAGTCAATAGGAGATTTGCAGCTTCCAAATTCACAAATGTGTCCCATAGCTAACTGTTTGGCACAATTATCTCATCTCTCTGAATGAGGTGTCCTGCTACCAAGAGAGATCTTGGAAAAGTCAAGAAATACAGAAGAGTTCACTTTGCCAAATGAGATTTGCTCTATTCTTAAAAGCAACCAAATGAACAAAACAGTCTTTTGCCGTGAAAATTCTCAGTTTTCTGCAAGTGAGAAGATGAGGTTAAGTGTATTACAGATAAAAAAGAAAAAAGAGATTCATGGTGAGGAAGGATCAAACCTCATGGAAGATGTGAAATGTGTAGTTAACTTCTTCAATTCTAACTCAAGTTCTCAGACATAAGAAAAATGCTGTCAAAGATCCCCAAGAGCAAATACATTGCCAAAAAAAAAAAAATCATTTGTGTGGAAAGGGTTTGTTACAACATTCAAATCTCAGGTCTGTACATTACTTGCACTACATTACATGAATATTGAGATTCTTATAGATTGACAATAAAGTAGTCCCCAGAGTTACAAATAATGGAGAAACCCTTTTTTCTTCTTCCCAAAAGTTGACTTTATACCAGGTGGTGCATAAACTTTATCCCAGTTTGTCTCAGACAGTGTCTTAGTCAATGACGTTAGTGAACATACCATAGTTTCAGGTGGAGATAGAGAAGATTATATTCAGATGAGATGAACTGGCCCTTTCAGAAGTCATCTCCAGTGAGCATTTGGATTCAGTTTCTTGAACTTATAGTAGATAAATAATCTTCAGGATGGGCACTTCTTATAACTCAATGGTACTATGTTACACTGCCCAAGAGCATATGCAGTTATCGTTTAGATAAAAACACCCTGCTAGTAGTATGATGTTGTAAAGACTTTATTAAAATCATAGGTAAAGTCTGATCGGATTGAACAATGGAATAATTCTTGAGAATTAAATCAAGTGAAGAAACATGAAGAAAATTGTAATAAATGATACAGAGACCACTACTTCTGACAATAACAACAAAAATCAGGGTAAACACATTTATTTCAATATTTATGGGATTTCAGAGAAAAAAAATAATACTGTTGAGAAGAGGTATGTTGTGGTAACTGAGAGACTTTCCAGAATAACAGGAAGACCACAAGAAATGTCCTTCCGGATTAGGCTAACGCTTCATCTAGCATATGATTTGGTTTCTGACAGTGGCAGATATTATGAAGCTGACAATTTTCTACTGTCCATTCTTCTCATTCCCCAGAATCCACCATCATTGAATTAGGGGTACTGGAGGTAACATTCCTGCTCATTCCATTTGCTATCTCTTTATTCTGTTATCCAGAAATTTTAACCTGCTGATGCCATCTGCTGTCCTCAGTCTCTTCCGGCAACAAGTTCCCAAAGTTGTGTAAAGTACTTCTTCATCTGTTCAAACTTATCTCAGTACCTTCCATTGTCTCCATACTCGTGTACTGTGGGATTTATTGAATCACAGATCTGCATTCATCTTACCAACACCTGCATGGTTTTCCTGGTCATGCCTTCCCTCAGCTGCCTCTGCTCCAAACAAAACGTCCCAGTCTTTCTAGCTTTTTTGTGTAAGGCAGCTTCTGCATGCCCTGTATCACATACTTGCTCTCCTTTGCACATTTCCTGTTGGCTCTATATATCTCTTGAGTACAGCACATAGGGCTCAAGATTCAAATACACCACAGAGGATTTACAGTGGCAAAATAACACTTTCAGTCTTTTCACAATGCTCTCAGTCCTCTGTGGTGTACAATAGAGATAAAGAATACCATTTAACGTAACTTTTATAGAAACCGTATTAGTTGTCTGCTGTCACTTAACCCAGGTTCACCACAGAAACATAAGCAAAAATGTTTTCTGGAAATCTGAAACCTATAACCATTAGAGGGACACAGCCAGTACAACTTTGCAGCTTTAGGTGTGAAGGATTTTACCACACAAATGACAAAATGTTGTCATCTTATCTCAAAAGTCATTGCTGAATTATCTCATCAAATGACAGCCTAAACGTTCTTAATTCAAAACTAAAGCATATAGCATCTCAAAACCCCAAACATCGGATTCAGAAGTTCTTTAGGGACCAAACTTCTTTTCTCTGTACAACACCTGAAAAAACACAGATTTCGTACAATGTGTGACTATCAAATAGGTAAGAGAAAATGTCTCCCTTCCAACTCTACAGCCAGGCTATGGCACAGTTTTTCCTTCTTCTTAAAAAAAAAAAAAAAATACTATTACACATATCCCTTTCACAATGGATTTCACACTTGATCACACGCTGCCAGTTCAAAACATTGCTTACAATGTATTTATCCTCAAAGTCACAAGGGTATAAACAATGATATTCATCTTTTGCATGTTGGAGCTTGTTGCCTTTATGCTTTTTGAACGAGTGAGCAAACAGATAGCTACTTCAGTCTGAATGGGGGGGGGGAAAGGTGGGGGAATCAAGCCTCTGATAAGATCATAACACTTTGGCAAACTTTTTTGGAAATGAGAGGGGAGTGAAGAATCATCCTTCATCTCAGTACTGGCCAGGTGAAAATGCATTTGTTGTGCTCAAGCATGGACTTGTTGTTTCACATTTCCTCGAGGTGGGCAGAGATGAAAAGAATAGACAGAAACAGGATTTTACTGATTTTTTTGCCCCAGCTGTACAGGGACAAAGGTGTGTTGCTACTGCCTTCTGACATTGACTAGCTTTGGACTTTTCCCTCCTGGATCTTCCAAAGGCATTTGAACTTCCCTAAGGCACAAGGTGCTCAGCAATGGAGGGCAGAACAAACAATAGGGCTGCACTGACCCCACAGCCTCACTGCAAGATATAACCCATCCCTGAAGTGCTCATCCACCACCAAAACTGTGTGTGAAGAACAAGGACACACTGAAATCTTACTAATATATAAGATGATATTTTATTTGTTTTTGTTATATAATCTAGTTAAAAGGAAAGTGTATATCTAGTTGATCTTACTGAGGCAGAGATTACACTGACAAAATTAGTTGTTTCTATTTCTGCCAACACTCTCTGCATGATAATATTTTAATCTCTGTAATTTTTGTAAAAGAAGGATGTGCAGCATGCCTTCTCATCTCCCACAGACTCAAATCCTCTCCTACCTTCATGCACTGCCTTCATGCACTCCCTGGCAATAAAGATTTTTCTCAATATGGTAGCATGAATCATTGTTGATGAGCATAACTAATAATGTCAGAATCACAGAAGGCAGAAGCAATGACTTTATTTTACTAGTGTCCTCAGGACATGGTTCAGCAACCAGATAAGAGTGTGTGTGAGATAAATGTGTAAAAACTAGGCTCACTGCTGAGCAGAATAAAGACAAAAAATTAAGGTAAAATCCCAGAAGAGCTTTAAGGAAGTCCAAATATTAGTCCTATCAACACAACCCATGCTGTCAAAATAGGGAACAAAAGGATATTCATTTCTTCATACTCTCTTCCTCCTTGTTGCCACACATGTTGTACCACTGGGTTGTGCTAACCATCCATATGGCTCCAGTCACCGCAAGGTATGCTTACCAGCCTCCTGAGTCCTACATTAACACATCTTCTCAAAAAGATAATTTGGTTTCAGTACTGTGGTCCATTATATAGTTACACGTTTAGATACAGTAACTAGGTGCACATGGGCAATTTCTAGCGAAATATTGATACTCCACATATTTTGTACATCAATGAAATAAACAAGAAGTTAGGAATCTAAACAGAAATTAAAAGCCTAATCATGTTGTTGTCATATCCTGGCACTGGACAGAGTTTTCTGACAATATATGGTCTGTGATTAACAGGTGCATAAATATGGAAATCAAGGTATACAGATTTCAGATTATTTGTTCTGGCAATCAGCACCTGTTTTTTTTTTAAAAAAAAAATCTCTCCTTCTTGGCTTGTATGTATCTTATCATGTATTCCAAAGAAACTGTCAGTCAAATTTGAATGAATGTCATTCAAAATGACAGGAAACATGGGATATGAATCTAAATTTTGTTAGCATAGAAAATGACAGAAAAAAGTGACCAATATCACTGCTGAAAGTTTTAAAGCACAAATTCAGCTGTTAATCAGCGCTTACTCAACATTTGAGAATACTAGGCTGCTTTTCTTACATGAACAATTATTGGTCTCCACTATATTTCCAAGGTTAGGTAGTTAAAATGCTACTAGCTTTGTTGTGGTTTTTTTTTTTTTTTTTCTTCCCCAAGTCAGCAAAGTAACATCAGTTAATACATGTGGGGTAAAGATGCATTAGTAAAACCTGAACCAGAAATGTCCTAAAAATAAAATAAAATAATAAAAAAGAAAAGCATAGCAAAATAACAACAGAAGCAGGAAGCTTTATTTTCCAATTTGAGGACTTTTGTTGCAAAACGTGAATTCCTTCACGAACGAAAATTTTACAGGGAACATGCAAAGTACAATTTGCCTACCTAATGCAGGTACATTTTCCTATCGATGGAGCACGCTGGAGTAACAATTTTATAAAAACATTTAATGTAAAACTGTTAAATATTTTCTGCTGGTTTGGTTTTCTGGAATATTTATTTATTTGCTTAGTTTATTATATTAATAAGACATCATGCTGTTTGGTGTTTTCCCACATAACATTACAAACAAAAATATATTCAATATGCTATTTATTTACTAAATCTTTGTTTGTTTTCTGAATTTCATTTTGAAAATGATTTTTTTTATTTTATACTTGTATTATGAAAAAAAAGACTTAATTTTCTTTTCAAGTTTGTCCACAAAATGTCAGTTTGGCCAGATGTCAAGCACCCTTTTAATTTATAGAGAAAAATAAAGCCAAAGGCAAAATATGTTCAATTTATTCACAACTTTTACACAAAATCTGTAATAATGTGCTTCTGAAATTATTGTATTAATTGTAAATGGCAATTTGAGAAGCAGCAGGTATTGTGCCAATTCAGAATTATTACCTACCTTCAAAATAATGTTATTTTAGAATCCAATGCAATGTTCATTGGAATCAAAGTGAGTGTAAATAAAATAAAGTAAATAAAGTAAATAAAGTGAGAGTAAATAAAAATACATACTATGATATCATTTTAACCTGAATGTATTTTTGTCATCAGTAGTTAAGACTTTCATGTTTGGTCTATGCACTTTTTACTGAAGTTGGAAATGTCTGATTCTCTAGATATTTGATTATTAAGGAAATATTTTCTCATAATACGTGTATTTCTGAAAAAAATATATAGAAATATGCAAATAGTTTGATATTTTTTGCAAAAAAAAAAAAACAACTGCTACATTTAGTCCCAGAAAAACTGAATTTTCTTAAATATCTTTCACCATTCTTCTCTCTGTAAACTTTTAATAGCTACTATGACAGTACTTTTCACTCACTTCAATCATTGTTGAAATTATTTTTTAATTTTTATTTTTATTTGAAGAGATGCAGACCCTGATCCAACAAAGCACTTACTTACTTACATACATAATTACCTTTTGCTATGTCTGTGATTCCAGCAAAATCAAAGGATGGCTTGTACACTGCTAAGCACTTTGTGGAGCATAGTCTTACAGTGCACTTGGCAATAAGATACCTGCATTAAGGGACTTCCATCCAAGCTAAGAACATTATTTTTTAAGACCAGTGTGAAGGCTGACACAGAGAACCAGAAACTTAATACCATGAGGTTCACACAGAATCATAGAATAGCTTATTTTAGAAGGGATCTTAAAGATCATCTAGTTCCAAACCCCTGGTGTAGGCAGGGCTGCAACCTACTAGACCAGGCTGCCCGAAGCCCAATCCAACCTGGCCTTGAACACCTCCAGGGCAACTTGTTCCAGAGCCTCACCACTCTCTGAGTGAAAAATTTCCTCCTAATATCTTATCTAAATCTCCCCTCTTTTAGTTTAAAACCATTCCCTTGTGTCCCATAACTATCAGACTGTGTCAAAAGTTAGTCCCCCTCCTGATTATAAGCTCACTTTAAGTACTGGAAGGCCACAATAGCATCTCCCCAGAGCCTCTTCTCCAAGCTGAACAAGTCCCGCTCTTTTCAGCCTTTCTTCATAGGAGAGGTGCTCCAGCACTCTGATCATCTTTGTGGCTCTCCTCTGGACCCACCCAAACAGCTCTCACTTCCTTGTTCTGGGGGCCTCAGCCCTGGACGCAGTACTCCAGGTGGAGCCTCAAGAGGGCAGAGCAGAGGGAGACAATCATTTCCCTTCCCATGCAGGCCATCCCTCTTTTGATGCAGAGCAGGATACAGGTGTCCTTTCAGGCAGTAAATGCACGCTGTTGGCTCATGTCAAGCTTTTCGCCCACTAGGAACCCCAAGTCCTTCTTGGCAGGGCTGCTCTCAATGAATTCTCCTCCCAGCCTTGCATTTGGTCTTGTTGAATCTCATTATGACCTCATGTGTGCACTTTTCATGCTTGTCCAGGTCCCTTTGGATGGCATCCCTTCCTTCTGTGGTATCAACTTCACTCAGCAAGCGCTGAGGGTGCACTCAGTCCCACGAACCAGGTCATTGATAAATGACATAAAATAGAAGAGCTGCTTAAGTTCTACTGGTGATGTCTTCACATCACAAAATCTGTATTTACATGGGAAGTCAATGTTTTCATGTACTGACTTGGATATCACAGAAACAGTCACTTCCAGAAAACAGTCCTGCATTCTTGAGTTGCACTGTGTACCTTTTATTCAGTGGAGCAGCTGTGAGCTTAAATGATACATTAAAAAATTACTGCAGAGCAACTGGAAGCTAAAGTGGCATTCATATCTTGATGTCCATTACAGATTATGCCCTCCTTGTGCTTTTCAAACAGTGAGTTTCATTGACATGAGCAAGAAGCACAGGCACTGACACTCATCTGTGCTAAAGCTCTCTATGGACTAGCTCTAAATGAAAATCAGGATAGTTCATCAACAGGCTTTCCTGATTAGCAACCTGTATCAACAACTCTCTGGGCCTCCTAACGCTAATTTGGGCTAACCAGATTCCTGTGAATCTTGTCCTCAAACTGCCTTTTGGCTCCTTGTCTAGAGGGCAAGTACAGGTTCTCCTAATGAATTACAGGGAGGAAGAGCCGTGGGGGCACCTTGCAGGCAAGATGTGAAAATGACTCCAAAGAGGCCCCCACTACTCCACTGCAGGACAAAACTGGGCTGGGCATGCTTCCAGTGAGCTCCATCACAGATACTTTATTAAATCAATTTCTCTCGGAGAGTCTACCAGGCCAGTCACCAGTTTGCTGGTAACAAGATGTGAGCAGCACAAGTCCTGGGGCTAGCAGCTGCATCCAACTCATGGTCCTCAGGTGGCCATTCAGTCTGTCTGGAGATGTTTCATACCATAAGCCGGGACATTCAGCTGTGGTGCTCTTCAAATTCCTGCTGATCTCTGCAGGGGTCCTCAATCAAGAAAAACGTCCTTGGCTGAAAGACAAAAGGCAGCAAATTAACAAATGTCTGTTGTGCCTCCTTAAAGAGAAATTTTGGTGAGACGTGATCTTGTAATGTTGCAGTGAACACCCAAAGGCATTAGAAAAATGTTGAAAACTTGCCTCATTTTTCAGGCAAGGATAATGGTTTTACCTCAAGGCTATATTCTCTGACATTTGGTTTGCTTTATTAATTCTGCTTGATTTATATACGTTCTCTTAGGTATATTTGTTTAGCATTTATGTTCTTTCTTGAAACTATTTTATGAGTAGAAAAGAGCTTATCACTATCTTTTAACAGACTCTTCACAGGTTATTTTGTTGTGAATGAAACAATACAACACTGTCATTACTTAAGTGTTGTCTCAAAGTTTTCCATATGATAGCTGGATTAATTTATAAGAAAATTTTCAGAAGAAGACATAAGCCTATCATAAATTAATTTAATTAATGTAATCCCAGTGGCTGCTTGCCTTGTTTTATATGCATTCCTTCTGCTTTAAATTATTTTCCAAATTCCAAAGAACCAGAGAATAAATATCTTTGAGTTGTGCATACGTTCCATTCACATCCCTTGAAGTTTTAACGAGATGAACTTAAACATGCTTACAGCTGAAGTTATAGTTTGGAATTCATTTTCTAATTTATTTGGAGAACCAAGGCAGATTTCATAGATATTAACTTTTTTTCTCTAGGGGGGAAAAGAAAAGAGGTATCAATTTTAAGACATTTCTGAACATAGATAATGTTAATTGTTAAATTAGTTACTTAATGTACGGATAAGTTGGGGGTTGGAGGAAAACACATTCACATATGCTTGTGCCCCCAAAAGATAGAAAGTTTACATCATTTTATAAGAAGATACAGGAAAAGAATAGAAATATTCTGTTAGATTGCAGGATGTAACTGACTCGTAACTCTTCTGAGGACCTGTCCTTCCTAACTTGATTTGTTTATTTAAACAGAAATTTCAGTAATCATTAAGAAACAGCAATAGATAAAGGTAACAACAAAGAATTCATGTACTTAGAAGGGCTGAAAAGCTGGTTTACATGTGCAGGGATTGGGATTCACTAGGAAATTTGTTAATAGTGTCGATACCATAACAGAAATTATTTTCAGGCAGGGTTTGAAAGCAGAGGTTGTAGCAGCCTTAGGGATTAATCCAGAATAATGACAATATGCAGAAAGTATTGGTAGGAAATACTGTGTCCATGACAGATCACATCCTGTGACAAAAGTATGAGGTAAAAATGAAAGCCTACTTTTTTTAAAAAAAATTTCATTTGAAAAAAATAGATACACTCATCTTTGTTACTTATTTCAAAACACCATTTCTCTGACATTTCTCAGCTTGGATCATGGGTGGGCCTGCATCTGTACCATGAACAAATGTCACTCTGAGCGCTGCCTAGGAAAGCTTCTGGGCTGTTCCTGCTCTAAGAAACCAGAAAGGCTCCCACCTTAAAACCTATTCCATTGGAAAGTTAAACATAGAAGTTGAAGCTTAGCACTGCTGTGTCATGTCAAAGTGTTTATTTTTAGATACAGGCTCTGACATCTCTGATTAAGAAAGAATCACTTTTAATGTGTTGTTTAATTATTTTTAAGCAAGCCTTTGGCCTTCATATTCATAAACCAAAGGCTGAAAATAATGTTGGGCTGATGATCAGGATTCAGTTCAAACAGAGCACTTTGCAGTTTCACAATGAATGCTCTCCTGCAGCAGCTGTAAAAAAATCACCAAAAGCTTTTCTGCCAGCACTCTCGAAGACCATTATTAGAGTACAGAAAACAGTTATTAGCCCTAAAGCCTCTCTTCCATCACTTAATTTACTACCATGTCTTCCACAGGGCTTCTGCTGCCTGTTTTCTCAACTTTTAAAGAAATAGTGCACATCTCCATAGATGTCTTACAACTAGCTCTGTGGTTGCTTGTGTATTACAGCTTCAGAGGCTCTGCACCACAGCTCCGGATTCAAGGAGATATCTGATTTTAAATTGTTCCAGTTCAGTTGCTGCAAACCCCTCCTTATATTTTCACTTACCCTAGTTTAATCTTTGATTAAAACTTTCTCAGCTTGCATCAGGAGATTACTAAATTACGCTAAATTGACTAAGCAGGGGACAAACCAGCTTAACCAGGATTGTCTTTCAGTGGCCTTAAGCAGACCAATTCAAAATCAATTTACGTAGATGGTTATAATGTTTCAATGAAGAGCAACACAAGTAAGGATATACAGTAATCCTTCTAATTTGAGGCTAAATTGTACGGGGAGCAAATGCCTTATTTGATCATAGCAGGGACACAAAGAATACTCTCTGAGCAGCTGTCTTTAAATAACAGAAGTGTGTAATTCCTAGTTAGCCCTTTGCCAGTTTTCTTTCTGCATGAGCCAGACCCAAGGTAGTCAGGTCACATACGTATCTCTCACGCTGCAGTATATTCTGTCTATGGAGTGGAGGGTGTTTCTGGAAATTTCAGCTGACAAAAGATGTTGGTAGAGGTGTTAACGAACATGCACCACTGAAGAAAGAACAAGCCCCTGAGTTAAACAAAGCCTGTTATGGAAATCATATAACAGTGAACTGTGGTCAGTGAAGAGAAATGTAGAGGCATCAGAATGAATCTCTTGGGTAACACATATTGTGCTTCATTAGTATATTTGTGTTTCAATATATTTCTAATAACGTTATATGTCTCAAAAAAAAAAAAATTCCTTGTATAAAATTAAATTGCAGAGTCTCTCTGCTGCTTAAGCTTGCAGCACTAGCTGATACTCATGATTTTGTCTTCAACTTTATGAGACAGTATGAGCAAGGAAATTGACTGACATAGTCCTGAGTGGATCAGCAGAACAGAAAGTGTCTTTTTTTTTTTTTTTCTGTTTACATGATTTCACTTTGAATATGAAATGAATACAGCTTATAGCACCCACTCACACATTTTGAGATAACTGCAGAATTGATGATTACAACATTGTAAATTTAGTTCTCAAGATAAATAATATAAATGTTTTTCACTGTAGGCAGCAGGACTTCTTTTTTCAAGAAAAATAAAACATGGATATAATTCATCCACATTGCCTGCAATCCTAAGAGAATTTGTGATAAGAGCATTCCAGCACCTATCTGTTTAAAGTTGTGTCTCAAACATTGGAAGAGTGATATTTCACCATCTGCTGCTGAGTGGTTCACAGCAATGTCCCATTCACCATTTTTAGCCTACTACCCTGTGAAAATCTATAGAGCAAGATTCAAACACCATCACCAGCAAGCAGAATTCCTTTAAAAACATTGGGAAATTTTCACACAAGAGATCTTCAGTAACACATACTTTTCATGGAAAGGACTTTGTTTAAATGTGATGTTTATGAGATGATTCAAATTTTGTATCTGGACATTACAGCCAACAGACTGTTTCCAGTGATCTCACTGGGATTTCGGTTGCTGTCTGCATGGAGGTCCACCATGGCTGTACTGTATTAGTGCACTGCATGCAGCTTTCACAGAACTGCCTTAACCCTTTCTATATCCTTCATCCAGTTCATGCAAAAACCACAACAAAACCAGCTACAAACCCCTGAAATCAATAGGTGACTTAATTGGGAGGTCAAAGAGACAGCCTGTTTTCACAAAGAATGACTCTGAGCCCACAGTATTTTGCCTTGCTCCAGGCTAGATGGGTGCAGATGGTTTGGATGGACTGCACACAATAGGCTAAAAGCTGCAACATGCTCTCAGTGATGGAGTAAGAAAACAGAACAAGCACTGGTACATTTTTGCTTCATTCGTTTCACAAGGTATCATTTGGCATGCAATCCTGCCAGTCCGACAGTGTGTCTTGCAAGGTACCTTTTGCATCATACCTTGTTTAATAATTTTCCAAGATTTGCAGCACATACTGCAATATATAAATATTATATACAATATATAAATATTATATACATATATTTGTATGAAATATATAAATTCCACATCACAGCTAGGTAGAAATCATCTTCCAAAAAATACCAACTCTATTTCTGTTGGCAGTACACAATATATTTCATTTATCTTTGTAGGTGAGTAATAATAAGCAGTTACATAATACTTTCATGATTTTCATTACCTCCTGCATTTCATGCCTTCTTAATACAACACTTCACCTGAAAGCAGAGAATTGGAGGTTCTAGAAATCTGTGAAAAATAACATCTTCAGTGCATCATGAATTTAACTTTTCCATTTGAAATGTAAGCTAAGGAGGCAGTGTTCTGATCTCTTTTTTGTACCTGAGGTGATCCCTGCTGAGTTCTGCTGAATTATATGTTATCATCACTGTAGCACACAGCACTTCAGTGAACCACAAAGGGTAGATATTACAGCCCAGGCAAAGCAAGCTTGTGGTATTCACATACGCATGCTTCTAGACTCAGAGCCAGAAATGACAGGGGATCACCTGGGAGCTCTTTGTTGTATAATAGTTCACTCATATTAAAGGTACCAGGGAGGAAGGACCCACAAGAAAAGTGTTTTTCAAGACTTCTGAAATACTTTCCTTTGCCTTTTTTTTTATTTTCCCTAAAGGACTGAAAGCAACCACATTAAAATTTAAATCAGGATGGTTTCACTTTGTGTGTATCTTCACATTACTGTATCCTTCAACCTTGACTGCTCAAAGGCAGTTTGGAACATAAACCACATTGATTTCAAAGAAACGTGGGCACCAAAACAGCTTTACAGATCTGGACCTCAGTGCCTTTTCAGCACTGCTGTTTGAAACAGGTGGAAAGAGGCCACAGGAAAAAACAGAATCTCAGATGGTTTAAATGAGCAGTGCTAAACTGTCATCAATTCACCAATTTACACCAAAAGAAAATGCAATCCTTTGAACATGAACTGAGTCTTCAACGCCAAGCAGAATTTACTGCTTTCACTATACAGAGTAATAGCAAAAAGGTTACACAGAAGGGGTGGGAAAAAAATGTGTTTACAGATAGCACAGACTTCACTATGAAAAACTAAGTCTCACAGCATTGGTTGCGCTCATTAATTGTTTCCGAAAGCAAATATATGCAATTAGATTGGTAGCAATTTGTCAT
Source organism: Penelope pileata (assembly GCA_013396635.1). Lineage (NCBI taxonomy): Eukaryota > Metazoa > Chordata > Aves > Galliformes > Cracidae > Penelope > Penelope pileata. The sequence goes on along the minus strand of WBMW01003581.1, from coordinate 101,136 downwards.
TTGAATGAATTTGTCATTCTTTATCCCATTCTATACTCTATCTGATGCTAAAACTTTAAAAAATAATTCTCGAAGAAACATGAAATATTTTTCTATAGCTCCGGAAAGTTTCAAAGGTAACAGCTGGTGAAATAGCACACTACTACCTATCACTCAGTTTTACATGTTAAGAAAATAACAGTTTCAATTACATCATACAACTGAAAATGTTTTCTAATTTTTCAAAATTAATGAATTTATTATGATCATTTTGTTAGCCTCCAGTTAGCACCTAAAACCTACTGCAATGAGGACCCTGGGATTAAATTGTAAATGAATAGTTGAACAGTTCACAGCACTTGTCTGGGAAAGGGTGATCTTCAGTAATTACATTTTATCCCTTATGAGACAGAAGGTGTAGAGCTCTGGGTCCGGAGGGAATGCAGCATTCTGCAGACTTCACCAATTTTAAAATGAGCTAATTTATAACAGATAATTCAGCAGGCATGCTGCAGAAGTGAGATTTGCACTGCAAGTTATTTTGTGAATTAATTTTTCACTTTTTTTTTTGTTTTGTCATGACATTCACATAAACAATGATGTGTTAATATCACAGAAATCTTTCACCAACCATTCATTATGCTGTCATTGCCCTGGTACTAGAGGGAAGCCGTAGATTTTCTCACAAAAAGCATGGTAATTTGATTAAAAAGCTACTAAATCCCATAATATTATTAACTTCAGTGGTTTCCAGATAAAGAAAAAATACAGATTTAAAAACGGCTTTATAAAATGACTCCTGAAGATAGAGGCACTTGCAGAAAGCAGTCCACCAGGTTCTCTATGTAGTAGGACCTACAACTGCATCTGTCCAGGGAGTGCAGGCAGTATGAAAGGGGTTTCCTCATCCTTTTCTATGCTGTTACTTAATAGAAATGATATTTTCGGATTCTTTAAGTTCATTTTAGTTAATGATACAGAGAAGAAAGCTTGTAGAAGGATCATATACACTGAAAGTAATATTTACAACTGGATATGTCTTGAAATAAAGGTTTCTGGCCAAGAATCTTAAAGAAAATCCTCTTTGTGTCCCACTTCTTCAGGCATCTGGTAGTATACTGATATCTGATTTCTCTCCTCTTCTTTGTCAGCACTTCTGAGTTTGGCGCTGTGAGCTGGAGATGACATAATGTATACATCAGGGGATAAGTGTAAGGAATCCAACAGTAAGAGAAGCTTGGAGATAATACAAATGGCAGCAAGTAGCCTGGCCAAAGGAAACAGCAATTGTTTCACAAGTATTTGCAGCAGTGTATTATCTTCAGCATCCCAGAAGTTAAGCTCTCCCCCACAGACTGCAAACTGCATTGGGAACTTCACCACCATGATACACTATGTCTTCTTGTTTATAATCATACAGCTGATTGAAATCGTAAAAATCAGTTAGTATGTTTTAATTTCTTTGCTAAGTATTTTTAAAATAGTATATTACAGGGGGGAAAACAGTGGCTGGACTTGATGATCTTGAAGGTTTTCCAACCAAGATGATTCTATGATTCCATGCAGCTGCTACTGCTAACAAAAGCAATGTCATGCCTTTTCTGTGCTTTTGAAGATTTTCAAAAAAACCTCGAGACTACAAACCATGCAATACTTACTGAGTAAGTAACATCTGGTTGGAAAGATAGAAAGGGAAAGATAGAAGATTCCTCAGGGATCGGTACTGGGACCAGTGCTGTTTAACATCTTTGTCGGTGACATGGACAGTGGGATCGAGTGCACTCTCAGCAAGTTTGCAGATGATGCCAAGCTGTGTGGTGCAGTCGACACGCCAGAGGGAAGGGATGCCATCCAGAGGGACCTGGACAGGCTTGAGAGGTGGGCCCACGCAAACCTCATGAAGTTCAACAAAGCCAAGTGCAAGGTCCTGCACCTGGGTTGGAGCAATCCCAAGCACACATACAGGCTGGGCGGAGAATGGCTTGAGAGTAGCCCTGAGGAGAGGGACTTGGGGGTGTGTGTTGACGAGAAACTCAACATGAGCCGGCAGTGTGCGCTTGCAGCCCAGAAGGCCAACCGCATCCTGGGCTGCATCAAGAGAAGCGTGGCCAGCAGGTCGAGGGAGGTGATTCTGCCCCTCTACTCTGCTCTCGTGAGACCTCACCTGGAGTATTGTGTCCAGTTCTGGGGCCCCCAACACAAGAAGGATGTGGAGCTGTTGGAGCGGGTCCAGAGGAGGGCCACGAGGATGATCAGAGGGCTGGAGCACCTCCCCTACGAGGACAGGCTGAGAGAGTTAGGACTCTTCAGCCTGGAGAAGAGAAGGCTGCGGGGGGACCTGATAGCAGCCTTCCAGTACCTGAAGGGGGCCTACAGGAAAGCTGGGGAGGGGCTTTTTACAAGGATAGATAATGACAGAACAAGGGGTAATGGTTATAAACTGGAAGAGGGTAGATTTAGACTGGATATAAGGAAGAAATTCTTCACTGTGAGGGTGGTGAGACACTGGAACAGGTTGCCCAGGGAAGTCGTTGATGCTCCCTCCCTGGAAGTATTCAAAGCCAGGCTGGATGGGGCTTTGGGCAACCTGGTCTAGTGGGAGGTGTCCTTGCCCATGGCAGGGGGGTTGGAACAAGATGATCTCTAAGGTCCCTTCCAACCTGAACCATTCTATGATTCTATGATTCTATGAAAGGAGTAACTCCAAACCATGCCTTTGCACTGACCTAGCTCCTCCTATAGGTGGGCATCACCACAGCCAGCTTAGATACTCATCAGTTTTGGCTTCAAATCCTTTGAGCCTCTTAACTTCAACTATTTCCCTTGACAGTCTTATTTCCTGGGACTTCATCACTTTACATAGCAATAAAGTCTTCTGAATAGCAAGCATACATCTTTTTCTCCATTTGCATTCTATTACCTTGTGTTGAAAGGTTACTTTCCCAATTTTCTGAGTTGTCACACACACAGTATTTGTACACCACTGCTAAACTTTCTCCCACATACTTTTGCTTCCTAGAGTCACAGACTATATGGAAAACACCTCAAAGTTCATCCTGCTTATGCCTTCACCCACAAAAAACGACTCTCTAGTATATAAGTGTTCCACTCAGTTCAGTTTAAAATTGTTTAATGCAATAAGATTTCTATTCCTTCCCTTGAGAAGCTATTTCATAGCCTAACAGAGCAGCATGTCCCTTGGACCTTACAAGCTAAAAATTCTGTTTTAAGGGAGGGGCCTGGTTTCTCACTCACACAGTATTTGCTTTTTCCAGTTCCATTTGCTTCCTGATCAGTTTCCTCAGTAAAAGAGCAGAAGGAACTTTATAAACAAGAGAAAAAGAAGCCCTCTAGGATTACACCTGCCCAGAGAGCCTGGAGCGAGCAAAACAAAGCAAACAGCAATGAGAAGGTGGCCAAAAGGCAGCTTGTCTGAACTGTTCTCTCCTCCAGAACTGTACGCAGGAAAAAAACAAACTAAAACACAGACCAACTAAACAAAAACCAGAGGTTATGAGTAGAATTCTAAGCTTTGCCTCCTTGAGCTGTAAAGCAGCCTTCTACTGTTCCCACAGTGGGTCAGCCCAGGAACTTCTCCAAGTTATCCTTCAGCTGTAACCACCACTACCGGGCTGCAAGTTTCAAAAGCACCTCAGTCATTCCAGCTGACAAACTAACAAGGAATAACAGGACATTTGTTGCTGAACTAGGTGTCTCGAGAACCAGACAAAATGTCCCCACAATAGGTCACTTCCTCGTTCAAAAGCTTTTCCTCCTACCACTTTGGCTTCTCTCTCCTCCTATCCACAGTGACTCCTCCCATGCCACAGGCGCTCTCCATTTCTGGGTCCCTCCCATTTGTCTCTGTCATTGTGTCCATATTGCAGCAACTGCTCTTGCCAGCCCAGCCAGCCTCAGAGTCTGTCCCCCAGAGTGTTTGCAGCAGCAGCTGCATCACTGCTAGCAGGAGTCACCTGTGTTACATCACCATTGCTGTGACTTTGGCTAAGCAGAGTTCACAGTGAGATTATGCCAGCAGCTCAGTGCCCCGAACTCAGGTAGGTCTGTCCAAGAACATAATAGCTACAGCCGGGGACACCATGATTATGAGATATCAGATCTAAATATGTATATATAAAATACACTTGTATGTAAAATAATGCTAAACAGACACTTATTTTACAAAAGAAAGTTCTTCAGATATCCTAAGCACTAATTTCACCGTTACATCTCCCTGCTAGACAGATCTGTACCTGTTCTGAAAAAGGCTGAAGAGTTCTTCATCTTTGTTAGATTAACTGTCCGTTTAGTGAAGTTCAGCCCTTTGTTACAAGAACTATGACTTAAAACTCCACTCATAAGTTAAGTGTATATCAAGCTGATGTACAAGATAACCCACATAAGAACTGTGGTTTTCTGACAAAAGTAGCTCTCAGTTTATGTCAGTAAATTTGAGAACTGTCCTGAAAAAAGTATTGGATCTCATCTCTAACTTTGGTATAGTTGACCATCACTTGCATTCAGCTGTTCTTCTACATCAGGTGATATATATATATATATATGTCAGCTTTGAATAGGTGACTGAAATGTCAGTCTTCGTCATTGGTCGCTCCGAAAGTAATGCCTCCTGTTTTATTTCCATGGAAACTGCAACAGATATGAAGAGCACAATAACACTATTTGATAGAGCAAATTCTCAGCTACAAAACAGTATTTTTCAGCATATTCACCACCATTAGCTATGCATTTTTGCCAGTGATGAACAAGAGCCCTCATGATGTGCTCATAACAATTTATATGGCTGTATGAAACATGGCTTGTCTTTCACATCACTGTCACCACTGCTGAAATGCACCACTCACTGTCTCACTATGCTCACATCCACTGTTTGGTCTCCAGAAACATTCAGCGAGCATTGATGAATGTCAATGTGTGCCATTTCCTTCACACAGAAGAATTCAATTCCACTTCTTCGCTCCATCTGCACTTCCGTGTCCGATGCCATTGGGTCAGAGTGCCCCTCTGCTGCTGTCTGTCGCACAGCAACAACATGGAATGGAATGTTGGTGAGAAGGTTCAGCCTCTGCTGCCATATCACCAACATCCACCTCTGACGCTGTGGGCTAACATAATAAAATAGGAGGCATTACTTTTGGAGAAGTCCTCATGTGCATATGTGTGTATATATATAGATCAAATGAGTTATTTATCTTCTTCTTGAAGTGTTGTCTAAGAATGAGAATATTTTTTCTCTTTGTTTTGGAGGCTTAGACACAACAACCTTCTTCGCTTTGCTAATTAATCCTGCCCCAGCTGCTGACTCCACATGTGATGAGACTCTCCACTTGTCAGCTAGGAAATACAGCTTCTGTAATAGAGAAAAGTTTCCATCTGTGAGAGTCTTAAAGCCTCCATTAAAAGGTTTAAAATAAGTTCTGGAGACCTTGCTATATAACTGAAGAATATTGGAACTTTGAAATGTTTTGCAGTAGAAGCTACTAAAGGCTTTTTTTTTTTTTTTTCAACCCAACCCACTTTCCAAACCAAGGCATTAAAAGCTGCTTAATATGTGTGTGTATATATGTATATATATAGATATATGTGCTACATGCGAGCAGTTCGTCATGCTGTTTTTTACCGGCAGCATCAAAGTTTTCAGTTAGCAAACTCTCTAGTTTCCTGGAAATAGAACAAAACAAAACAACAGAACACTTTCTTGCTATTTGTTAATTGAGTAGTATGCAAAGAAAAAGGCTGCTTTACCAGATATGTGTTATTTTTCCAATAACCACCATAGGGAATATTTTCTACTACTATAAGGAATATTTACTACAATTACTGTGGGAAGAGAGAGTACATGGGGATTCACATCCAGGAAGACAACTTGGTGATGAACCTCAGATAAACCATTGTAACATTTTACCTGTATTGATGGGATGTTTCCATTCATATCTTCCACCTAAGCTGTTCATTAGGAACTGATTACCAACAAACATAACTCAAGAGAGCAGTCTGACTTGGCCATGGCTAGTCTGAGCAATATTGCTGGGTTTTATTCTAAGCAGACCAGGAGGTCAGCATATTTATTGCATCAGCTACTTGCTTTGATTGAGGAAAATGCAATCTGACTGAATCCCTGAAGACCTGACAGCGATGGGGAAGCTGGTAGGTGGTGACAGCTCATTACACTCCCCATAGCTGCAACCCTCCAACAAGAGTGCTTCTCCCTCACAGTGGCAACTGTCCCCCCACATCATTTCTACAATTTGCTCCAAATTGCTGTGGTCTCCCTTTGCTTCTACTGCCCTAGAAGAGAGGCGGAGGTTTCTCTAATTTCACTAGTAGCTGTCTGTCTTTGTCTTTCTGTGACAGGACTGCTTAGCAATTTGTTTTCACTAGCTGAGCTTCTGTGTTCCTAGGCAGAAGGAAACCAAGGAGAACACAAGAACAACTATTTGCCCCTGTTCAGTTAGTTCAGAGGTCTGGGATTTTGAAAACAGATTTTTTGTTTTGTTTTTGAGGATAATTACAATAATTTGAGGACAACAGGGGAAACTTAGCCGGAAGCAAAAGTCAAAGGCAGTCAAGAGCAGCTCACTGACCGATGATTGCTGTATAAAAGACCCAACATTGCAGATTTGCTTGGAGTTGTACAAAGATACCGTGTTGCTGCCTGAACTTAAAAACACAACAGGGTCTGGGCTGTTCTTGAGCCCAGAAGAAAAGAGCAGAGCACAGTTGTGCCCCTTCCCTATTTAGTTTATCACAGTTGGATTAGTTAGTAGTCCACTCAAAGGATATTAGACATAGAGACTTTGGGGGTAATAATTGATAATTTCTTAGAATATCAAGGGTGAAAAAAAGTCAAAACATTAGCTGGTTCATTCATATGCCCCAAGACAGGCTCTATTCCTATGTTAATATTAATGTGCTGGGCAAATGTGTTCCCTGGGTCAAAGAAGATCATCAAAGATATTTGGTGGTGTCATCACTCCTAAAGGGTATAGAAGGTATAATCTCAAGTTTTCCTTCAATATCACAATTTCTGAACTATTAGCCATTCTTCTTTTCACGTTATAATTGGTATCAAATTATTCTCAAAATTAAATTAAATTACTTCTCAAATTGCAGTACCCAAAGCTGTCTGAAGCACTCCTGCTGAAACCTTACTGGTTCTGAGTAGTGAAGAATTATTTCATCAGTTTTAATGTGCTATGTTCCTGTTTACGTATTCAAGCAGAGTTCTTGCCTTTCTCACAAGTGTAACATTATTGACTCTCATTTAGTCTCCTATTCAGACTCTAAGATCTCTTTCTGTGGAACCAATACCCATCAGTTAATCCCTCACCTGTTTTTGCCTATCAGGTTATTTCCTTCTAGGTGTGCTGTCTCTCTCTTGTCCAGATTGAGTAACATGTGATGTGATTTTTTTCAAAACAAATTACTAAGATTACTTTGAACTCTATCTCAGGTCTACAGTGTAGAGAATTTTTTAAAAATGCACTCAGAAAGCAGTTATCATTTGGTCATGGTAAAAATCCAAATAGGTATTGGCTGTAAAGCTACAGAAAGAACTGAGTCTGTTCAATGTTTATAGGAGTTAATACAGAGAATTGAAGAAAAAAAGGTATTAAAAACACCACATTTTAACTTATCCTACCCACTTTTCCTTATTTACTTACAGTAATGTCACATGCCTTATGTCAGAATTTTTCTCTAGTGTCACATTAGATGATATGATTTGCCAGAAGATGCTGCCTTAAAGCAAAATCCAGTTCCCTTTGGCAAAAAACTAGAAAAATATTCAAAATATCCAGAGAAATTAGCAGAAAAGGGTGAAATAGCATGGAATATTTCATCAAAAGTTGAAAAAGCAGTAATTAAAAATTGTGCCAAATCTTTGCTCCACGTATGAGAAGAGATTGAAAGCGCAGGCATTTTAGAATTGATCTTACTGCATTAGAAAATCTTCATAAAAATAAAAGCAAACAGAACCTATAGGAAGAGATTGTTTCTCTAAGAGGAGAGCTTAATGTGCTACTTTGAAGATAACAAAATTCTTAATGAAAAGCACAAGATGGAAATTCTATGGAGAAAATAGCCATAAACCTGATAGAATAATATCCCCTCAGCTTGCAAAGTGATCCCGTAGGAACACTGACCAAGCTAACTGAAATTAAGGCAGCCATTAAACATTTTTTACAGTAGTATATATTACTCCCAGATAAACAGAGCTCATATCAATTATATCAACTGCAAATTAGAGTTCTCTGCTTTCATATCATAATTGTAAATTCTTTT
>WBMW01003581.1:0-92416 GCA_013396635.1 Penelope pileata | reverse complement strand
CCTTTCCTTTCCTTTCCTTTCCTTTCCTTTCCTTTCCTTTCCTTTCCTTTCCTTTTTTCTTTTTTTCGTAAATTCTGCTGCTCCTCCATTTATTTGGAACTCCAGCAAAGGCAAATCTCCAGAGCTATGTGAGTATAAGATCCATTTCAGTAAAGCCACAAAGCAGTTAAAAGGTAATTGCTTCATTTCTGACTGTCTCTTAAAAAAGAAAAAAAAATCATGGCAGAACTTATCATTAAATCTATGTGATGATGTTTCTTATCTTTTATATAAAAATACTTGGCCCATTGAAATAAGTTTTCTTATTGTATCCTGTAGAAACAGGTAAACCTTACAAGGGCAACAGGTCCAGTTCTTAAAAATTCTCCTGTGGTTGGAGTTGAATTCTCTCCACCTAAGATCAATATAGAAGTATTTTTAATTAAAAACAATAAAATAAGTAAAATGTTGTTACCTAGTACAAAACTGGAAAGCATAAAGCAGAATTCTGAATTAAAAAATCAGGTCAAAATTTTAAATTAATCAGTGAGAAAATGTACCTGTTCACAGTAAGGGAATGAGATTGGCATAAATTGACCAAATGGTCATATTGTAGCAGCAGAAATAGTTGAGTTGTCTGTGTGAGTTTTAGTACACTCACAGGATGAGTAGATGAGAGAGATGTGAATAAATATTCCAAACAGAGCAGAGGCACATTTGAACAAGTAATGATTTAAATGTTACAGACCTTTTCATTCTCCCAGGCTTGACCTCAAAAGTTATTACAGGCTGAATGGAGAATATAACCTGTGCATACTGTCAAATCATAATGAAAAACATCGTGGACTGACAGGTGGGAGAGGGGAGGGAGAGCCTCTTCAGATGTACATACAAAGATTATCATGGCTACAAAAGGACAGGGAATGGCAAGCACCAGACACTGGTATAAACATCGAGAAACTATAGGCTTTTTCCAGTCAAAAGTAAGTTTATTTTCACAAATAAGTTCAATTGTTTTTATCTATTTGCTGACACATTTTTCTAGATTCTCTACCCTCCGCAAAAGGTCATAAGCCCGGAGTGTCATTTAATTACTAACAATTTTGATCAACTCTCAGATTTTTAGCTAAAGATAGATATAGAACTATACATTTCCTCTAAGGATATAGATTATTAAACTGAGAAAAGATAAGAAGTATCAAATGTAAAAATTTTCAAAACTCTTGCATTAGGAACTTAAATCCTGCTGAAAATCTATAAGGACAAAGCAGCTCACTTTGCAAGTCATTCAGAGCTTCTGAAATTTTCTCGCAAGCATTATCCATCTTTTTCTTACCTCTCATATTTCCACAAGGAGATGGAAGGATGAGAAAAATCAGAACATTATTTTTTAGGGATCCAGTTGGGTTCTTTCAAAAGGAAAAGATGACATATATATATATAATATATATGGAAGATGAATGTATACATATAAAATGTAACATATATATATGTGGAATGCATATAAAGGAAAAGATGACGCATATACTTATAATAGATATATATTTATATTTTAAATATGTACTTTATATATGGAAGCAATCACCTTCCTTTCAGTGCTCATTGTTCTTGCTAATAATTTCTTACTAGCATAAGCAGAGTTATCTGCTGGGGAAGGAAAGTATTAGAAGTTGTGCACCTTAAGGTTCCCTTCTTTTGTATCCATCTTCTACCACATGGACCACAGAAAATAAACAATATCTAGTCCACATGAGATACATGTGTCTTCAGAGATTTGATTAGGTCAGCCTAAAATCATAAACAGATTTGACATGCTCCGTTCAACATTGCCCTGGAGCTTTTCGATGTCCAGTTTCACATTAATTCAGGCCCAACCCTGTCAGCAAGGCTGTAATAACACATTAAAACAATCCATTAATTACTGCTTATTCACTGTTAACTCTGTGGTGGAGTATAATTATTTCATATTCTGTTACTCCTATGGCATACATAAAAGAGCTCTAATTTGTCACTCACATTTTTTCCCCAGTTCAAGTAGTGCTGTGAATATGAAAATTCAGATGGGATTCCTTTCTGGCAGTCTGCAGATATTCTGTATTTCCCCTCTGTGAGTGAAGGACTCCAAGCCCAAATGCCGTTCTCTGCTGTTAAGCTCAAGATGGAGGCAGGCACGTGCTTTTAAAGATCCTCTTAGCTCATTTGCTCAGCCAACAACCGAGCCTGGCAGAACCCTTCTCTTTCCACCTCCCAAGATTTTGTATTGCTCTACCAGATGTACAACAGAAATTTAAAATGAAGAGAAAAGGAGAGTAGGTATGGTTAGTTCTTCAAAGCACTTTTTTCTTCTGACCCAAATTGTTCCAGTCCTTTCAAAGCTGAGATTCAAGTTTTACTGATTTCTTTTTTACTCCCACTTAAGAGAGCAGTAGAAAAGACCTACCACGTCATTCACAAGAATGCGTTCAGCAATGGTGTATGTGGCAACATAATACATTTGCACTTCCAAATTACCAGAAGACAGAAGAGGTCTCTTTGGAAACCCCAACGCTAAGGTTTCTCTGAGAAACGTGGAAGCTTATTTTGCAAAGCCTTTTTGCTCTTCTTTGTATCTATTTCAAGGAACAAGAACCTCATCAGCCTAAGAAGGAAGAGAGAAAAACAGAATAAAGAAGGAGGCATGAACAGGTAGCTGCAAGGGTGCTGCTGCCACCTACACAAGCAGATTGTTGAAACAGATCATTACTTGCTAAAACACTAAAAGTGAGTGGTGCTGCCCAGGTAAAACCAAACCCAGAACTGGAACTATGCAACTAAATCTCTCCTGAAAAAGTGGGGTTTTCAGATAGCTGCTTTCCAATTACTCCTATCACTGTGCAGCTTTTGGGCTGGGAAATGAGGAGGGGCTTGGCTTCGGCAGAGCCCTAATATTCCTGCTTCCTCCCCCAGAATATGACCCTTTTTCTGAAGCTACTCACAAATAGGAATGCAACATCCCAAATTTCAGTTTTCATCTTACCCGCCCCAAACCACTTATCCTCTGTCTCCAGGGCAAACACCACACATGCAGCACATAAAAGTCCCACTTTTGTACTTCTTACGTCATGTAGCATGGATCTCAGTGTGGATTGCTCTTGCTGAAAGCACTGATTCCTGGGAACCTACTGAAGTCCATTAAGGAGAAGACTAAGCTGCCATGCGTATCTCTTAATACAATTTTCTTGTAAACCAAGCTGAACTGAATAAATATATAATAAAAATAGTCTCCTACACAGGTTTTCGTAAGAGGAATGATTTTTATCTAAGATCATTATTTTTGAGCTTTGTTGGAAGTAATTTGCCTACTTTGACAACTCAATGTAAAATGAACTTCTGAACATGCTTTATAGTTTAGAAATGTATTTCTATAATAGCTTTGGCTCGTGCACTTAAAATCTGTATAAAGATTAAATCAGGTTCCTATTTTATTAAGATATTTTGTTTAAAAAATTCTGCAGCAAACATTCTTTTTCTAAAGCACTAAATTGTAATTTTAGAGATGATTCCAGTTCAGAGAAGTGCATTTGTAACTGTATTAACCTCCTATAAAAACATCACCTTAAGTGACTAAAAAGGCAGTATTTTAGAAACCTATCACCATGTAGCCCAAATGTGATCACTGAAATTTTATGGGTGTAACTATAGTCAAGATTTGGTTTCTCATTTATTCCTCTGCCATACATATGTTTTGCATTTCTCTTAGCTTGGATAACAAGCCTACACTTCTGAGTTTCATATTCTCATTTGCTGATTTTGTGCTTGCATTGCAAGACAATTTTTCTTTTAATTCTCTTTCCATTAGAATGTTTTAAAAAAGGAAATACTTCTGTGGCTCTAGATTTCATTAAAGGTTAAATTTATCCAAATCATTAACCAAAACTAACTTTGTGCTCCTATTAAAGGTTTGGACTTGCTCCTAGAATTGTTTATATTTATGTTTCACATGCTCTCTTAATCATACAGCCTAGAGTTCTGTAGGTTGTCCTCAATATCCTCAATATTGAAATGAATAGAAAAGTTAGGACAATTTTATTAACTAATGATTTTCTGGAGAACAGAACAACCAACCAACCAGACAAAACCTACAAAAAATGTAACAAGAACAGTACTGCAGTGTCAGGTGGTGATTAATAGCAACTCTGACACTTTTTAAATCTTATCAGGGAAATCTTAATAGAAAGACAGAGGGATTTGTGCATCTTTGGGTCAGGTTTTAGCATGGACAATTAATTGGCTTTGACTAGAACGTTCATGATTTTTACATTTCCATCCAAGCACCTTTAAGGGCAAATTGCCTTTGCACAGGCAATGAGTTTTAAGCCAAGTTAATTTTGTCAGAATTTGAATAAAAGGAGCTAAAAAAACACCAGCAGCTATAAAAAGCATACTCAACATCCTTCTTCCTCATTTTCCAGAGGAAGGCTCTTCCCAGGATTTGCCCCATTTTTCTTTATGCAGCGCCCTCTGTATTTTAAGCAGTTACATTCACAGTTTCTACTGACACTTCCCAATTGTCTTACCCCCACAGGCTCCAGACATCTTTTAGCTACCAGTGGTATTTTTTTTTTTCCAGCGGAGATGAAAATAAACACATTATTTCAACTTCTAGATTTGTCCCATTTATACTACAGTAATTAGACATAGGTATTTTTAATAGCACTTGCTATGAGAGCATGAAAGCATTTCATAATAACAAAGATATATCAAATGTACTTCTAGAAGGAAGATCTTTCCTTTCTTGTTCTTTTAATCCTGTTTGTTCAAATAAAGTAAGCTACTGGCAGATTCATTTACATTCCATTTGGCTATTAGTTGGCACATGCCTTTTCAGTAGAAGAGTTTTGTTGTACACACTAAAACTGGGAAGATTCAGGATCAATCAGATCTGTTGTGGAACTCTGTTCAACAATAATCTTATCTTTTTTCTTATCCTCAATTTTTCTTCTATTCTCACAGCAAGATACAAGCTGGACTGTTGAAAATAAAGCTTTTCTATTTGGCCTTGGAGATTGATCTAGAAATTTAATGAAAACCAATGATCACTTGATTTGCTTTTTTCACCTGTTTAACTTGGAGTCAAATAATGAATAGAACATTACATATATGTTTTGAAAATCATAATTAAAATTCTATGAGTAAAAATATCATATAAGACATAAACTCAATACAGAATTCAGGGAGAAGGAATCACTTCAATTCTGTGAAGAACTGCCTAACTCTGAGCTCTAGGTACAGACCAAATAAATGAAAAGTCCTGGAGCATATATTAGATCTGTACTAACCTGTAATTTCTTAAGATTAAATACTCAGCTGTTCAGACGTATGAAATTTTGTTAGACTTTTATTACGCTGGTAAGAATTTGATGTGTCACCTCATGGAGACAAGCAGTTTTCTAAAAATAAAGATGTTTATTCCATTTTGTGAATGGTTTTCTGTGGTTGTTTTTTGTTTTTTTTTTTTAACTTAAAAAACCCTAATTTTCTTATTCTCTCATTAGATACTTAGGATTTGAAATTGCATTTGAAATATGCTATTAAGCAACAAGATTCACTTTTCTGCTAACTCATCTCTACAGGGAGAAAAGGGCAGGTCAACCGACCTCTTTTTGATTCCCAGTTTTTCTTCATGTAGTGGCTCAGCTTCTATTATACTAAAACTTTTATTTTATAATACAAAAAACCCTGCAGCAACTCCTTTTTGTTCAGTATGGTAACTACAGAAATACAGGCCTCACAAGGAGGATTAGACTCTGTGTTTCAGAACACGGAGATGTCGACATTTTGGCACTTGGCCACCCAGGGGAATTTGTAACCCCAGGTTTGGCACCCCATTTGTTGCTTGGAGAGCAGTGCGAGCTTGTAGGAGCAGATACACAGAAGCCAGTGAGCTGGCTGCAGAACCAGGTAGTGCTAGCCCATAGGAAATTGGAGAAGAATGGGGACTAAGGAATTTTTCCTCCAAAAAGTACTGTTTCTAATTTTGGACTGGATAGAAATGACACCTCTTTCATAGCCATGAATCCTTTCTTGGACTGAAGTGTCTAAGTTGAGTCAATCTTTAATTTTTTTTTTTTTGCCAGAAACAGAGGAAAGAAGAGTGGCTGTTTTCCTCCTGCCTTCAAGCATACGTTTAAAAATTCAATGGGTAGGTAAGGATTCAGAGTGATTCAAAAACATGACAGCTTTCATGCTAAGTTGGGATACTTAGATGCAGAGCTCTTCTCCCATGAGTACAGAAACACATTAATGAAGAAATGAAGCAAGAGAGACAAAACTTATTCCATGTTAAAAGCAAGGGGAATTTTCCAAGGAATGAAATTTCTGTGTTCATATTCCTATTGAGTATTGGGCAAGGTCATAGCCCTGACCTGAGGCTCTGATGCCCTCACTTTCTACTCATCTCTACCATCCAGGAAGGTTCAGATGCTGCTCCAGGGGCACCATAAACAGGGCTTGCTGCCAAGATCCCCATAACGTGGAGCTGCATGAGAAGTTCAGACTCTCAGAGCCAGCTGAGAAGATCAAGCCAACATATGTGAAAAGTTTGAAAATGCTGCTTGGTGAATCATGGATATCCAATAAATATCACCAGTGACAATTTCTGCAGTATTTAGGTGTCTGTGTAAAGGTGTAAAGGAAAAATTACAGTTGCTGGAGAATGTGCTGATGATGGAAAAGGAGCTGTCTGTGCATATACATGGCTGCAGTGTTAAGTTTAGCACCTGACAGCTATGATACCTAATGTGGCATTTAGGGGTTAGAAGTGCTTTTTAGTTTCTCAGATTCTCCATTTTCTTTTAGATAATTTTCTTATTTTTATGAGAATATAAATCACTCTAAGTAGGTCAGGATTTTCAGAAGTGCCCTGCACTGACTTGAAAAGAATGATAAATATCCCATCAACCTGCACGAAAACAGTAGGGTCTTTGGCCTTTCACAAAATCTCATCTTTGGCAAATTGCAGAGCCTTGGCATTGATAATACTCTGCATTTCTGTGTCTAACAAACACACCTGAAAAAAAAGCAAAAATGTCTTCCTTTTTGTTTTGTTTAAAACAATAAATCTGTATTTCAATATGTTTTTGCTTCCAGTTTTCGTATAACTTAAAGTCTGACTCAAGAATTTCTTATCATATTAAACATTAAAAATATTTCTCATCCAATGACTGCTAATATGAGAATATATGTATCATTAATTATGAAAATTAATCCATCTGCATTCTAGGTGCTGAGCTGTTATTTTTCCGAGTGTTGCCACAAAGGGCTGGAAGTGTATATTCTCATACGGCCATAGTGGAAGAGATTCTGGAATTATATTTTTTAAAATAAAATGAAATAAGCTAGCAGCACTGGGAGTATGAATTGGAAACATGAATTCTCTTCTGGGCCTGCAGGTCACAAAGGATCTCCTTCCACTAAAAATAAATAAATAAACACAAATATTTTCAGTTATTTTTCAGTTGGGACAGAGATTTGCTACCGATAAGAAAAAGCTAAAAGGTAAAAACTATTAAGATACAGGGATGGAAATTCCTGTGTTTCCTCTGTTCAAGTATTTTAGGCTTTTGTTTGTGGGATAGTAGGGTGAGAAAGAAAAACAATGCATATTTTGTTCTCACATCCAAACAGGCAATAAAGCCCTTCCTAAAAACAGCATGATTAAAGCCAAAGAAAGAAGTCTGGAGAACAGAAGTTGTGATGCCTCTACACTGGGAAAACTCAGTGAAACATCATGGGATTCGACACAAATAAGGGGGCAAAATCAAATTCACAAACAGGAGACTGTGACAGAGTGAGTTCAGGCTGCAGAAATGGTGAGGATAGGCAGATGCACCTAGGTCAAATTATTCAGCTTTGAAAAACAAAAAACAAGAAAGAATCAAGCACCTCAGACAACTGAGCTGTCGTTTCCTCATGTCCGCCTACACGCTGGACAGATTCTAATTGTTCCCACTGGGGTAGGACTTCCTGTATTGTCCCTTAGGGGCAGAAGTTATTTGAACTACTCATAAAATTATTTTTATAGTTTATCTATTGCATTATATATCGTATATTCTATAATTACGTATTTCAAAATTATTTTGTCTTTGCCAACCTCTGCAAAATGATCTCTGCTCTTAAAGAGAGGCCTGTTTTAGGCTCACAAAATCATTTTTTCTGAGCTTAGGCAATTCTGGCAAAGTTTGTATGGCCACACAGAATAGGAAGCATGTTCCTTTTCTCTAAGGCTATTTAGAAACTAAGACTACCTGCCAAATTGACCTGACAATTGGTAAGACGGCTTGAGACACTGCTTGAGTGAGAATGTTCACCATGTTCTTTGATCAACTTAAAAACAAGCAGTCAGTTTTCTGGGTGACCTTGTTCGCAGTTTTTTAATTCTCTCCTTGGCAATGTAACCTTTTAGTGAGTTTACACTTTTCTCTTTTCCCATACATGCTACAATATGCCCAGAATCTGCAGCATAGCAAACTGAGGCTTTTATCTGAAAGTTCTGCAATCAATTTGTCTTGGGCTATTAAAACTCGTCAACTTTAAAGTTTTTTTTCCTTTACACATCATGGCCTTGGAGTTTATTCAGGCTCTGGCTGAATTTGTTCCTTTTATAAATGAAGTACTCTTGGCTAACCATTTAAATAATGGAATGGGCACTCAAATGTACAGAATGCATTTCTGGAAGGTAAGCAGAATTGATATTTTCTCAATCTCTCTTAATAAGATGAGTCAGAACATAAACAAGTGCTACCTGCCTGTCTATGCTAAGGCTGCCAGCAGAGGTTTTTGTATTAAAATCATTATCTTCTGAATGAATCCAAAGGAAGAGTCCAACCTGGAGAATTGGGATGTTGCTATAAGAATCCCTTTCACTCGCCCTTACCAGCTCCTGACTAAGTTATGAAAAGATATTACAGCTCTAGAAACCCAACAATGCCATCAAGGCAATTAATGCAGTAGGTTTTAAAAAGCCTTTTTTTTTTTTTAAAGGAAAATTGTTTCTTCATGCAAACAAAAAAGTTTATTTTTTTCTTTAAAAACTTGCGCAGATGTGCTATGCTACAGCTTCACTATGCTTCATTTCATTTGGAGGACTGCAAAGATTAGAAGAAAAGCAGAAGGTAGCGTGGGACAAGAATAAACTGTAAAACACCACAAAGAAGAGCTTGACTCTGAAACCACGGAAATCAAAAGTGTCTGTAGACTGTCAGTCTACTTTTACTACCAAAGCCTTTCAGTGTCAGTATTTCATACAGATAAAATTTGATGTTTCTGAAATAAAGAACTTTAGTGTTTTATTTCTAAGTACAGCACTTTCTGCTTTTTCATAGCGTTCTGATGGAGGTTTCTGACTGATATTTTTAAATGCTTTTTCCTGAAATTTTAAGAGACTTTCAAACTGGTTGTGATAAAATGAAATAGATTTCTCTAATTCCCTGTTGTTACCAGCTGATGGCTGAATGCCCACATGATTGTATGGCAGAATATACCTAATTTTGTTCCTCTGAGCAAGTTATTTGGTTGTCAAATTCATTAGAATAGGCCTGCTAATAAAATATGTGTTCTCTATTCCATATGCAGTCCTATTGTTTGAAGTTAATACGAGCCTGTTTGAAAACAGCAGTTTCCATAGGAACAGTTTTCCCAAATAAATCTTACATGGAGAAGTATGTCATAAATTATTGCTCCTACCCTGAGGGAACTGTTAAACACCCAAAGAAAATGCATGGGTAGAGACAGAGAAAAGAAAAGCTATCAGAAAGGCATAAAATGATGGCAAATTTGGAAAAGTACTTTTTTTATTTTTTTATTTTTTGCCTATTTAGAATTCTTCTCGTTGTAAATATATATATATATATATGAGAATCAACTTAAAAAAATAAAACCTTTCTGAAATATGAATGTGCCTTATTTTTGGAACTTCGCTGATACAGAGTCGTAATTCATATTTTACCTCTTAGGATCTCAGTTATGTTCAGGTTACAATTCATGCAAATCTGAGATTATATTTGTGTTGTGTACTGCTTCTTTTAAGAACAAAGAAAAGATGTGCAGGGTTTCAGTATATTTTTAGAACACAAATTTTAAAACATCAAAATGGTATGTAACACCTTACAGAAAGGGTCAATGCTGTAACATCTCATACCAGAATACTGCAGGGCAAAAATGTCCTTGCATCCAATGAATACCCAGTCTCCCTGGATAATACAAAATAATGGACATTTTCACTGTCTAAAACTGTTCTATAAAAATTGAAAAACATAAGTCTGCACACGTTGCAAAGTCAAAGAGAGTTCAGTAGACAAGTACAAAAAACAGAGAAACACTGCTATTTGATAATGCCAGAAATATAACATGGACCCTCACTCAGTTCCTGCCCAAACTGCTCAGCAAACAGGTGCTAGGTGCCACTTTCCTCGATATTTCCATTTATAGTTTGGGAAATAAAGGATATAATGGCTCCTGCTTCAAGTGATGCTTCCAGAGCTGTGATTTTGGTTATCTAATTCCATCTATACGAATGGAGATAGCTGAATTTGCTTCTTTTCAGCAGCAGGCTTGAAAAGTCTTGTCTGAGTCAGCTTCCAAACTATAAGACAATTCTGAGCATAATGTTTAAGTAATTGCTTGTCTGGAATTATTATTTTAATTCTGATTATTTTCTGACTGTTGCTTATAAACTTGGTTTGAAAACCTCAGCAGTGACGGACAAAGCAAAGAGCTTCCAGCTCAACTAAAAGCTCTGGATAGGATCCAGATTCAGCTAACATTTTTGGACATGATTTAATTTCCTTAGCTTTTGTCCTCTGCCTTGAATTCAGGGCAGACAACACAAGGGCATTGCTTTGTAAAGATGTGAAGTTTGCAGAAATCTCTGTCTGGAGGAATAAGTATCTCCATTAAATGTGAAGAGCTGAGTTTTCTGTTTCTTAATAATTGAGCTAAATTTAGGTAGCAAATAATTGAGAAGGAGATTAAACTGGAGTAAAAATATCATTTACCACAATATCTTTCAGGGCCAGCTGCCAAGGAAATGACTTCTATCTTGCAGGCATTTACAATAGCGGGTCAACTGGCTAAGTTGTTTGGCTANAAAAAACAAAAAAAAACTCAGTTAAAATACATAACTAGATTGTAAAATATCTGAAGTGATGTATTACATCTTTCTGAAAATCTTTTCCTTATGACAATGAATAACAACCCTAAACTGTTGTAGATCTCCTCTACTTACACTACCAAGGCATGCAATTCTATTCTTTTTCATTTGGAAACTTGGCGTATTTTGTTAGCCAAAGCTCTAAAAGAAAGTTATATCCAACATGAGTTTGAATTATGTTACTCAGTAAACAACTGGCCTCTAAGCTCCTCATTCTGTGCCCCTTCACTCATGGGGCCTTCACTCATTCAAGGTCAGACTGACTTCAACATGCTCACACTGATTTATGCCACGTAAGAATTTGGTTCAACCTGCTAATACTTGTTGACACATTTTGGTGAAGAAAATATCCTGATAAAACCCAGAGCAGAGTGGAGGAATAGGACAAAGGATGTGTAGTGATTGTGATGGACCCTAGATAGTGATGTATGGGACAGTCAATGGTCATGAACTCAGAAGTGAGTTCAGATCAGTAGAAAAATACCAGTGATGTCTTATAGCCTCACTCCTCGTATTGCACTGTGACATTAAAATAATTGTGGTTTTTTTTGCACTCACTGAATTACTTACAAACCCACATACACAGATAAGTGTGAGAAAATCTTTAAATCTTTTATTTGTACCAGGGAAATACAACACCAGTGCCAGAGAACAACAGTGGAATATAATTAAGAGGTTATGCATGAGTATCTGGAGCTGTGATATGCTTATTTCTCATACATATTTCATTTTAAATTAAGAGATGAGATTTGAGAGTATAATATCTGTTTCTGAGAGTGCCAGCATCATGGTAGTTCTTCCCAGGAAGTGTATATAATATGTAGGGCATTTATAGGTAGAGATAAGGCATGTGATCTACCCAAAGTCTGGTAGAAAGACAGTAGTTACAATGGTAGGTTTCTATACTTCAGCACTGTAGAATCAGATTTCCTACTGAAGTCTTGCAAGCCTGTGAAAGCAAGGAGATCTCATGGTACCAAACGATCATAATGAACAAAGAAAGCAGTGCTATCACCTGTGATTTGATATAAATGTAGCACAAACTGTTATGTAGATTCTATTATAGTCTTTCCAGATTTTTAGCTGTGAAATTGCTATCTCATAAGCAATGCTGGAGAAAGTATAACAAAGACAGAATTTAAAACAGACAATTTGGTTCTGTCCCAAAACACAGAACTGCTGATAGGAAACAATAACTGTAGCTAACAATGCTACTGGAATGAGAACTATAGCATTTCCTCTGCAGGAAATTATCTTAGGGACATAAAATACCTAAGTAGTAAATGGCAAAACCCTGTAAAAAAGCCTGTAAAAATGTTGTTTCTGACAGGGAGACATTCCGTAATCAAGACAGATAGCACATCCACAGTTACTAATTAACCAGGGCACTATGTTCACACCTAGTGAAGGTGCAAACTTGAATATGCTATTTTTGAAACGAAAATTATGAAAATGGAATTTGCATAGCCTTTCTTACTTTTTCTTCATTCCCTTCCTCAAAATTTTTCTCTTTCTCTCAATTGTCTCACATCCAGAATGGTTCCTGATACCCTCAAATGTGATTAATTAATTCTGTTGCTTAAACAGTAATTCCAACATTCACAAAAAGTACTGAAGATATCTTGCTTTTCCCATTCAATTGTTGTCATCCCTAAAAACACTTAAGAACCATGAGTCACACTCATTCCCCCCAGCAATCAGATGATTAAATAATAATAGCTGTGCTTTAGGGATTTCTTTTTATTTGCCTTCTGATTCCTTACCTTGGCTTCACTTCACATGAGAAGCCTCTTCTTCACCACAACAAAAACTAAAATTTTTCTTTAGAATTGAAAGGATCCACTGTAAGCTCTTGATTCCAGGAACTGGGACTGTGAGAACTACCCCAAAGCTGTGCGAATATAATGCTTGACAAGAGTTGGCAATGCTACAATTTCTCCATAAGAATATTTTTCATATGTTTTTGTTGCTTTTCTCACTGTAGGACTCAGAGCATGAATGACCAGTCAGCAGAAAAGGGATTTCCTCCTCTAAAACCTGGAAAAAGCAGTCCAGTCCCTGCCTTCTTGTTCCTACATTCATGGGTGATGAGAGCATCTTGCCAAGGGTGGTAGAGGTGAAGAGCATGGGAAGTAAGAAGGGGAAGCACTCCTTTGAAATGTGAGGGTAAAAGAGTCTCAGATTTCTTATCCCTGGAGGAAGGAGAAAAAAAAAGAGATGGATGATTGAAGGTGAATTTGCCATGACTTGGCCAGCCTGGGACAGTGGACATGTTCCCATGCCTCGTGCTTCAGAAACCTTCAGCCATGGCTGAATACAACTTGGAGAAGAAGAACCTCCTCTGCTGGCAACTCATATGGTGCATCAGGCTGGTTCAGTAAGAATGATGCACTTTAAAGCCTTCGTCTTCATCCACATATAGGATTTGGGAAGATGTGTTTTTCCTATTCTTAAAGGAAGGAGAAGTCAAATTTAGCTTCCCTGACATAACTGCTAAAACTGAAAATTGTCTATAAAAATATGACCTAGTCAATGTATGCATTTCTTTAAAGAACAAAATGAAAATGCTGACAGCATGCATTTATATAATTTATGGAATGATTTTTTTTTGGCAATAATGGTCTAACAATAACTTAGCACAATTGATCAGTACTAACGTTGTAATTACAGAGGTGATTTTATTTTGTAATGGATGAAAAATATAGAGATGCTTGTAACTTCACTCCTTACCCCTCTCCCCATTTTTGGTAAACTGGGTTATCTGATTATCTTATTTGCATTGAATAGGAATGTCTTTGTTGAGATTTTCTCATTTTTGCACAGTGAGACATGTCAGATAGTATGTTCTTCAAAACTATTTAAATTCTTTTAGCTGGAAAGCTAGATTACACGGAGTGTCATCTATGACTATACTACAATATTCTCTAAGTTGATTCTGCCCTCCAAAGAAGTGCACATTTGTATTTAAAAACTAGTTTTTAACAAGCTGTTTTTTTATAATATTGTAGCTAAGCAGAATTCTGAATTCCTTTTTAGCATTGACATAAGAGTAAGGAAAATGAAAAATAGAGAACATGTTTTGGCAGTACTGTAGTTTTCTAGTGACACTACAGGGAATTCTATGGAAAGAAATAAAAACTGCAACCTAACAAAACAGTCTGGTAGTCCAAACCTTTGGCTAGATCAGATACCAGTGGGTTTTAGAATGAAGAATAAATTCACTTAAAACTGTAATATCAGGGTACTTTATTTTATTTTATTTTATTTTTGTGAATAAGGGAATAGTTTTAGCCCTTCCTGGATGGGAGTTAGAGTGTAGGGAGAGAAAATAAGGATGAGAGGACTTCTAACCTTTTCCAAGGAAATCATTAAAACTTATTTCAAAATGACACTTTCTTTTTTGTAGTCATTTTAATATCATATTGTAAGGACTGATGTGGTCATGATCTGAAACAGACCATGATACAGGTGAAGGGGTTCCATCTTTACATCAACTTTTCTGAACTTTATAAATAAAACACTGCATGAAGGCATGGGAATTTGACAAAGCAGGCAAAAAATTTCTGTTGCCCATTCACATCTAGCTCTGTTCTGCAGGTAAAGATATGCAGGTAGACTGTGTGCTCAAAGGCCTGTGATTTGTTCCCTGATGGCTGGAAAGCAGTAAGGGGACACCTCTGCCCCTCGTCCCTCCCTGGAGAAGGTGAACCTTATTCACACCAAATCTCCATAAAAATCCAGAGATGCATTCCTTCCCAGATCCATTTCATACAGTCCAGGGAACCACAACAACATTTTGCTTTCGTCTGTTCCCTGGAGACTGATAACAGCTGCAAGATATAAAATCGTTTTAACTTTTGAGAAATTCACAACAGTCCTTGGGGTACCAAATAGTGGAACAGGTAGCATGCAATTGGTATGAATGGTATTATGAGGCATGCTTGTGTGACTGGTTCATGATCCTAATTCTCTAGGTCTCCATCAAGGAGGAAGAGTGGCTTCTTTCCATCACCACCAGGCTGTCATCATGTTATAACGTAAGTGGTGGAAGGAGGTCAACAGCTAATAAATCTTGTGAGCAGACTGCACTTTCATACTGCAGCTCCCTTAGAGATTGCTGCTGTAATTTTCTCTATTCTTTTCCCCTCAGTGAACCTTTACATCCTCAGAAGCATTTGGCCTTTCCTGGCCTCTGACAAATGGAAGATATAGGTTTTGAGTAGGAAGCTTCTACTGTTGCCTGTTAGTCTTTGAGAGAACCAGAGAAAACTCATTGCCAGATTTACGTTTTTCTTAAGAGCTCTGATATGAATGTTCAGGTTAAAGACAGGACTGTGCAATTACATGAACTTTTTGAAGGGCATTTTTCTCAGTAGCTTTGATTAAATTACTGAAAGGTCATAACATTACGAAAATGGTGCCATTTAGCTGTCCTCTCTGTGCTTTATAGCTAGTTGTGAAGGAAGCACATTACAGAGTCTGTTATAGTATCAACGTATGTGTTCACAGAGTTGGGTCCACCAGGAACTCTGGTAAGATGCAGCAGTAAACCACCACTTTATTAATCCTTCTCCTGCGCAAAAGTGGTCAGGAAAGTGTGAGTGAGAGATTGTATGGGGGACAATTAGCACAAAAGTGCTTATGAAATCTGAACCCTGGGTTGTTTATATCTTGAAGTATCTCATAGCAGTGCATTATGTTTTATTGTTGCTTATAAAACATATATGAAATCTCTATAAAAGAGATTTCATGCTCTTACTTGAGCATTTTCACTTCACTTTGCTATTTGTGCCACAGAGGTGGTGTTAGGCTGATTTGTGTTCCAGAACAAAGGAAGAGCCCCTAAGACAGCTAGTTTGAGTGGTGATAGCCTAAGGAACTAACAGTTTCTCCAGAAACTTATGTAGTTAAGTGACATCTATCTACTGTAGAAACAGTACTGCTGCCTTCCAGAGACTGCTGGTGACAGGATATGACAAGATTTCTGCAATTCAGGCAGTACGCCACGAGAAACAGGTATCCAAATGTCTTGAAACAAGATTACTGTATCTACTAAGGCAATTTGCTATACTACATATAAAGACTAAAGAATGGCTGAAGAAGCAAAGTTCAGTATTAAACTGAATGCACTGAATTAATACTATAAATTATACTTTTCTAAATTTCTTGCTTTCCTTTATTTTCTAGTATTCTGGAGTACAGAGCCTCCATGATATGTTGCAGCTTGAAAATCAGTAAGGGTTCCTGAATGAACATACTTCTGAGCCAAAGGCAAAAAAATCTCAAAAACAACCATAGATTGCATTGTGAGGCAACCTTAGGTGTCATCATGGAGTCTGTGTGCAGGAAGGTGAGGAGAAAACAGTATGCTGCATTATTGTTGATCCTAGTATGACTGCTCTCAAGAATTGCATTTCTGACAATACCAGGTCGACAAAAGCACTGAAGAAGTCCTGATGGTTTGATGTAATGTCTATAAAAAAATAAACAAAGCAGGGAAAGGTTAACATTTATTCCGTTCACTTTTCTAATGGAAACAAAACATTCTTTTCTTAATCTCATGTCGCATACTATTTTGGTTCATTTCATGAAAATACATAAGCGTTAGAAAGTGTTTAGATACAGCTCTTGAATAACTTCTTGAGGAATCCTCCAATTTAACATTACAGAAAAAAAGTCTGTGTCTGAGGGACCCAGCAGGACCCTTAAAACCAACCCCATTAACAAGTTT
The DNA here is from genome assembly GCA_013396635.1 of Penelope pileata. Lineage (NCBI taxonomy): Eukaryota > Metazoa > Chordata > Aves > Galliformes > Cracidae > Penelope > Penelope pileata. The sequence goes on along the minus strand of WBMW01003581.1, from coordinate 75,518 downwards.
ATACTGGATAGTAACAGAAACAGCCTTCAGGGTTGTCACAGAAAAACGATTAACTCAGTGAAATCTGACTTCTGCTGGGCCTAATAATTGCACACCTTTGCCCATCACTCCCATCTACATGCCTCACCTGTCACAATTACCTAACTCAGTATAGTGCTCGCTGATTCAAATATTCCTACTCAGTCCTGCAGCAGTTCAACACCTTTGTGTTTTACAATAACGTCCATCAAAGGTCTGCATCATGTACTGACAAGTGAGCTAGAAGGAGGTTTGATTTCCTTGAGCAATGATGCTAACCAGAGCCTGTTGCAGTGAGCTGGCAGATCTAGGATGTGGAATGGAAGCCAGGATGGCAGCAAAAGCTGTTCCTCACCAGCGAGGGATGGAGACCCGCGCAGACTGAACAAGAAGAGCAGAACAGGTCTGGTGGTGGTACCCTGGTCCATCTAACAGGCAAGGCTGCCAGGCAAGTTCTCAGAGATGAGGCCAAGGCAAGCTGCCAAGTGAGTGAGACTCAGAGATATGGCCAGGCATTGGATTTCAGTCAATTGGGCGATGGGTGAGAATCTCAGATGAAGGATAGTCAGGACCTGCTGGTAATGTAAAGTATGCCTTGCCACCTCAACTTTCAGGAGTTTTCCTGAATACAAGGTAATTCAGTTTTTCTTGTGCTCTGTTATAGTGAGGTGAAACCAACACCCATTCAGTGAGTGGTGAATTAGAGACAATATTACCAATTCCTTTATTAAACGAAACAGAAGTAATGTTTTTGTTTTCCAGGAATGCTTACTGTGTCTGATATTGTTCTTTAATGAAACTTCAAGAACTTATATTTAAACATTAAGAAATGTTATCTTTGTCTGTATATCCTATACAGTCTGGATTATTTGTAATTCCTTAAGATTGTAGCAAATTTACTGCTATTTTATAAATAACTGACTCCTAGATGAAAACCGCTATAGCATGGAGAAGACAATAAACGTAAACAAAATTATAACTTCAGAGGCTCTAGGCAGAACTCAGTGTCATGATTGCAGCCTCAAGGTTCCATAAAAGAGCAAGTAATGACAGCAGCAGCTGTCAATACTTCCAGCTTCAGAGATTCTAAAATGAATGTCTGCTGCTTAAATAGGACAGTCATTGGCCTAAGGACTATTTAAGCTTTCTGAAGAGGTTAAGATAGGCTGTGAGTGTTTGCAGCCACTCTGATTGTTTCAGGCTTTGTGCTCTTTGCAATCCCATTGCTCTCAGCATCCCCAGGCTGCAGCAATAATTTAGCCTTTCCCTAACTGCAAATTTGTGTGTCTGTGTTGATCACTCAAGCCCTTGCTTCAACCTCAAGTCAGACATGTGAGAATATACCTGGTGTTTCTCTGGATTCATGAGCATAACCCCACTTACAGAGTTGAATGCACAAGTGAGCCCTTTACTTGCTTACCATGTAGGTAGAAGATAACAGTAGATAACTCTGTGGCATGCGGCATGAGGCAGGCACTATGGCTCTCAGAAATCATGCCAGTGCTCTTGGATAATATGTGCTTTTATGTTATTTGGTAGCAAATGTGACCAAATACATAAAATAAATTTAAAAAGCCAATTAAATGACAATTGACTGCAGAGTCAATATAAAGCCTCTTCAGTACCCTTCTCTTGTGCCGCATGCTTTATAAAATGTTTCAGTGGCATGGTCCAGTCCCCAGAGGGATGTGATATATGTGACAAGTAGCTCATTGTGAGCAGTGGGTCAGATAGAATTGAGAGCTATGAATCCATTACCTTTCAGGGTCACTGAGCTGCAGGTTATATGGAAAGCACCTTGCACATCATACTAATAGAATCATAATAGGAATGAATAAAGGTGGAAAAAGTATACACAAAGCAAACAGATACAGTATCAAAATATTATCTCTCTTGCTGAACTGGAAGAAGAGAACAAAAATTTAAAGCCACATTCTAGAAGCTGTTTTGCCACTAAAAGCATCTGGTTCATCACATCTATGTTGGCTGAGGCAGCAGACAAAACCTGTAGATAGGAAGAAGAACATACTACAACCACAGAAATAAGAAGCATCTGCACATTTACTGTGATTTATGTGCATTATGATCCTCAGAAGATTCTGCACTGTCTCCAAGATTCACGTTCTCTGATTCCCACCGTTGGGAGTTCCCATACTGCAGACTAAGGAACAATCAGTCAAGCTTGATCAAGTGAAAATATTAACCAGGATGTATTGTCTATGAAAGTCCTTAGCCATGAGCAGGCAGATGCATAGTTTGCAACCAAGGAGCATTGCCACATACAGGAGTGTTGTTCTCTGTACAGTCGCTGACACAGTGCATTTATTGGGCTGAGGCCCAATGTGCCATCAATACTGTTTATGAAGCAGAGCAGGGCTCTGGCAGCTGTTGCTTGATAGTTTCCTGCCAGAAACATAGTACAAGAAGGTAGCTGGCCATCCCTACTCCTACACTGTCATCAGAGATCTCCAAGCTTTTTAACTGAATAGGTTTCAGTTCACCATGCCTGAACTAAGGCATCTAAATAATACACCTAACAGTCTCCATATAATCAGATGCTCTGAGTCACTTGCTGACTTTCCTCAGAACTGAAAATCCTCTGGCAATGTTAAACCCTCCAAATTGGTTATAGAAGAAAGCTCGTGCAAATCGAGTACCAACATAAAAAAAAATATTTTATATGTCTTGAGGTAGACTTCTTGCTCTGTTCTACTTCAGAATATCACCTTGTCAGATGTTTCTGTGATATCCTGCTCCTTGTATTACTTGCTTACACTTAAAAGAGCAACTCTTCTGTCTGCGATCCTTCACTTTTAAGGATAATAAAAAGTCAAGTTCCGCCCTGAAGTTCAACAAGACATTTTGTGCTTCTTTCCAATCTTAGACTTTATAAACCTTTGACTTTTTGCTTTGAAGGGCTGTCAGTATTATGGTTGCAAGGAAGAAGAAATATAAATGCTTAAGTACACCCTTTCTTCTGACACTGGTTCCATAATATTGGGTCACAGTAATAAACTCTTCCCCTTTTATCCATGCAATTTCTCCTCACATTGTTTTCACTCCATCTCAGTCTATACCTTTGACTTCACTTCTTCATTTGTTGTCTCTCCTATTCCTATGTTTCAGTCATTTATGACAATACCTTTTTCCAGAAAGACAAGTTACTGCTTCTGCAGGATACCTCCTCAGTTTTTACGATGTCCATGGGTGACATACAGTGTCCATGGGATGTACATCATTATGCATTTCTAGGCTCACCTTGTTACAAGTCATGACCAGAAATTAAGAAATACATGGAACTGGTTTTTTTAAACACAAGTCTTGAGTGCCAAAACCAAATTCAAACAGGTTAAGAAAAATAAAATTACTAATATTAAAAAAATACTAAATAGGATTTTTCCAGATATCTGGTACTTCCTAAAGCCTTACTGAGTACAGCACTTGTCTAACTTCACTTTCAGTGAGCAATTAGAAAAATTATATCATTTTAGTGTCCAAGGGTTAATGCATAGGAGCATCAGATACTGAAAGGTCTTTAGCTGGAGGCCAGACCTGTTAAAGATAAGGCCAAACTCAAGGAGTTATTAACACCAAATCTTTCACTCACAGCACTTTAATAGGTGCTCAAGTTACAGTACAGACAGACAAAACATAGCAGACACACTTGAGAGCACACTCAGACACACTTGAGCATTCTTACCATTATTACATATCTGATTTTCTGATACCAAACGCTGCTGCAGTTAGGCACCGCAATGCATTTCTCCTCCTTTTCTCTTAAGACCCTACATCTCCACCTCACATCACTCTTTCACTGATCACTGCATGCATCATCTTAACTCATACTTTGTCCCACTTTCTGCTGCCATTTCCTACTGGGCAAAACAAGGTGTGCCAAATTCTTCCAATATTCTACCATCTGCTTCCTGGGCAGCACCCTCAGGCAGTGGCAGTAGGTACAAGTACCAGGGGTCAAAAGAGCTGCTCACCTCATCTCCATGGTGTGAGCCATTACTTTTGCACAGCAGAACTTTGGTGGCTGTCTCTCAGCATCAGTCCCCAACCATTTACATATTTCTTGGAGACTCTGTGAGACGTGAATTCTGCAAATAAAGACAATCCAGTTGAAAACAAAATTTATAAACAAATCAGTTCCCTAATACAATGTAGCTTCTAATAACACCTATTTGTAGCAGTTCAGGAGCACCAAGTACGTGTCTGACTGGTGACATGAGGGCTAGCGAGAAGAGTAACTCATTTTGTGCTAAAGGTAATGGATGATCCCTAGCTTACCTTGGAGACAGGCAGGGAAATGAAAAGACATACAACAATCCTCAAAACAGCTGTAAGGAGTCAAACTAGACTGTTTCTTTCTGGTTGTGTTTTATGTTAACAGTTCTTTTTATGATGCCATTGTCTGTCCATAAGCTGTAGTCAAAGGGATCTTTGATCAGTGATGCTTGCTTGTTATTATTATGGCTATTCAAAAAACCTTCTCTATAGCTACATTTTGACACAAAAATCAAATATGGAGAAAGGCAGCAGAGGCAAATTTACAATTTGCTCTTGCCAAGGTCCTGTTTCACCAACTTTGCTGTGACACAATAAGAGCACCTCAACTTAGCTAAGTAGGTTCATCTCCCAGGCCAAAGGCAGTAATATTCCATGTCTGGAGGTACACAACCAGAAAATCTTTTGCAAATACCTCTTCAGCAGCATTATGTACAAAAGAAGAAAAATATTTAATGAATTTTTTAATATGATTTATTTACATTTAGAAAGAACTAAAATATTTCCATTGCAATATTCTTAAAGCACATGCAACACAACATTGTAGTTATGCCTCCAAACAGAGGAGAAAGTACTCGTTTTATAGAACAGTGCAAACATGTTTTGAGCCAGGTAAAATTATGTCTGTGCATTTTGGGTGGAATTCATTACTAATCCCATCTGGACATGATGTTTTACTGAAATAAGATCATCAATTACAGTCTGTGATTCCTCATGAGGTAATGTTTTATTTAAATTGTTCCTGTGATTTCTTTTGACAGTTTAAGCAAATGTAATTTTCATAAAAACAATTTTACCTCTTTCAGTTTCTTTCCTCAATATATAATTTCTGAAAGATCTTTTGAGACACTAGTGATTTCTTTACTTTTATCTCTCTCTGATATGGATGTACGTAAAACAGGCTCCTCAAACCTTTGCTTTCCTGAATAATGATTAAATGTGGTATTAGTCATCTAGATTACTGCAAATTCAGAAAGTCTTCATATATATCTCTACTAACATACTTCATTCACCTCTTTTCCAAGGAAACCAAGCTACTGTTTTGTTTCCCAACTCAAGCAAAGGACAGCTCTATCAGTTAAAAATACAAATCTCCTCAAAGAATGGCTTCCTTACAAATTAAGTTGAGCATCTCCTTGCAGTTACTTTCTCTAGTTGCTAGCCTTGGATACTACCCGCAAAATCTGTGGTACCTTCCACAGAATTTGTGCATACCCAAAGACTGAAGATGCAAAGTCCAAGAAATTGGAGAGAGCTCTGTGCTGGTATTCTTAATTATCAAAGTATCGGTTTCCAAATAAACCAAGTATAGTCATTCCATGCTGAAAGCAAAATAGAAGCAGACCGAGAACAAGAGGATATATTTACTCCTTCCCTGTCAGCATTCAACTATCACTGCAGCAAGACATTTTACCATAGGATGTGTATATGAAACCCATCAGTGTGCCCATCAATAGCTTATACTCCAGAAAAGGACAGAATACCGGACTATTAAAAGCCTCTTTATCATATGCTTGGTTACACTTCGGGAAAACACTATCCTAATATACTGTGGCATTATTCATTTGAATTGTAGAGAAACTTACTGGAGAAAAGACTGAAATGATTGGAACAAAGGACAAATGATAGAACTGTATAAATTTAAAAAAAAAAAAAAAAAGAAAAGTGCATTCTGATGGCCTCTGATGGCATCATCTATAAAACTTCCTTCTTGGTTTAGGAGCACAGAAATTGAAAGACAGTGATATAAAAACAACATAAGTATAGTGATAATGTCCTGATGACCAAATACATTCTGAGATATCCATTGAATCACACTTCTTCATTATAATGAAAATCACTTTCATGAAACTTCAAATCCATGATTTCCTGATTGATGGGCATTCATATTTAATAATTTTCTCAGAGTCTAGATGAAATTAGGGTTACAGCATGCTGCCATGACATGCCCATTACAGTTCCTTTTTCTGTCTTTTCTGTACTTCTGTATCACTTTTCATACGTTCATAAACACTTCTTCACAAAAATAGCCTTGTGATTGCAGTTGCTTTACCACTTCTGATCTGTATGCGTAGCAAAACTCAGGAAAAAAAAAAATACAGCAATGATCAGTTCTTAGTCTTTGTGGAAAACTGTGTCTGAAATTCCTAAGCAAAAGCAAGAGTGACATTTGTTTGATCATTTCTATTTTTCCAGATTTAACAGAAGAGAAACTGTAGGAGGAAAACACTTTTTAAATTAGCGGGATATACACTGATCCTATCTGCGCACCCCCTACCATCTACCCAACATTCATTCACTCAATAGCCAAAGTATCATGAGTTCTTCATCCTGACTTGTCTTGTGTTCTCCACCAGGAAGCTAAGGTATACATCATAGAAGGACACTCTAAAGTCAAACAGGTATCTAGTAATACTAATGCTAGAAGTTGATCAACCTAATAAAAATATGAAGTGTCTCAATTATACTTTTTTTTTCACTCCTTTCTGAATAAACAGGGGACATATATTGGTGTAGGTGAGATAGTTTTGGAATAGGTCTAGATGGGTATGAGCCTAGTAGGACCACAAAATGGAGACCATGTTTGTCATCTAGTAGAGAGGGGTGGCCAGAAAAGGAGAAGGTGCTGTGGCAAGGAGCCAAACATAGAGCCCTCTGAGTCTGAAATGTGAGCTGAGGTTGAATTATGATCAAGTCACAGGGCTGGTTGAGAAGATATTACAGATGTCACACTCTGAACATTACAAAAGCGTTCAGAGCATTTCAGTACTGAACCAGTACTAATCCATATGTCTTGCTCATGAAGCCCAATAATATGGATCTCAGAATAATGGCCTTATGACCTGTTTCAGACTTGATTATCAAATGACAGGTGGAATAGTTGGTGTTGAAAATGATGGTACCTCAAAAGTGGAACTGTCTCCTGTGAATTATTTACCTTTCATTTCTTATCATCCTTTCCACTCTGAAAGGTTCAGGAGGTTCCACTCAGCAAGTTGCAGAAGAGACTAAGATACGAGAAGTGAGAAGAATTGATCTCCTGAAGCCCACTCATATATTTAAGTTAGAGGAGATATTTGTGGGCTGTAGATCTTTTCCACATTCTTCTCTCTTTAAATTTGTTTTGTTAACCAAACCTATGTATGTTTTGTTTGTGAAGTATACAAGCAAAGATTTATGAACATGGTAAACACTTTTAAATACCCACAGATGTCACAAACTAGTTCACATGCTAACTCAGCAAATCAAATGTTCCAATACCCACAGGTGTCAGTGTGTTGCCTCTAGTCCTTATGATATATTAGCAAATAAAATTTTAACAGCTGTTTTGAAATGGATATTTCATTATAATTAGCATCTCTATCATGTCTGCAATAATAACTTTCCTCAAGCAGGAAATCTACTGTACACAAGTTTCTCTATCAATTCCCTACTGGTTTCTGTCTTAGTTGCTCCATTATGATTGCATTTCCTTCTCAGAGATACTAGGGACAAAATGCATATCATCTCATTAAGAGATGTTACTAAATCAAACTCAAACATTCTTCCAGTGATAATATACTTCTCGTTACTGTTATACACTATTCATTTGGCTAATCTAATCAGTTTTCCTTGAACGGACATAGTAGACATAAGCAAGATTTTATTTCAGTTTTGCAGACATTTTCAGCCATTCACTTCCCTTCCCAGTCCCAAGGCTATGGCCTTTGTTCCTGGCACTGGCAAGGGAAACAGTTGCTCAACAGACATCTGTGATGGAAAAGGAGAGGTTACTTGCATAATACAACATAGTGGAACACTTTTCTGTAAGTATTGATGTCCTTCTCCCAGATCTTCTTTCCAGGTGGATCTCTTTAGTCATCCTGTAGATACACAAACAGAAGAAATTGTCCCTGAGGGTCAAGGTAAGGGAATGCAAAAACATGCTGAAGACAGTGTTGGCTTTTTCTGGAATGGAAAACCTCTGACTGACACCTCTAGGTGAATGCAAATTGTACTATCTGCATATTTTTAAGACGCGAAAGGTAACCCTAATGGAAAGGGCCTGCTGGTATTCATGGCATAAATCTCTTCTGGAGGAGACTCGATAGTGCTCTGAGAGAAAGATGACAAAAGAGATTTAAAGGACTTTATGCTACCTCCTATTAAGAAAGAAGAAAGAAAACAGAAACTACCTGGAAAGAATCTGCAGAGCCTGGTTATGTGCAAGATTTAAGCAACACGTATTATCTACATTTTCTCTTCCTGGTGACCACTTTGACTGTGAGTGGTTTGACATTTAGGTTTCTGATTGCCCTGGATGAACTCGTGCATTATAAAGATACTGTGGACAATCTGTAAAATGTTTGTGCCTGCTATGTAGGTGGGACAATTAATTGTTTCCAGAGCCTCCTAGATCCTGGAGGCAGTCAACTGGCAAATGCCAACGAATGTCTAATTGTGTGCTGCAATGGGCCAGTTTGCCAGGAAGCAATGTTTCTTGTTTGCTCCTCAAGACAAGCAGACTAAGACTCTTCAGAGGAGATGACGTGGTTACTGCCCAGCATCTGTGTTTAAATGGAGCTATGTGATGAAGGCAATGTGGTATGTGATGATCTTGGGCTGTAAGTGATCTCTGAGTGAGGCTGCTGTTCTCAGACATTGATTTCTTCCTTTTGTTGCATGATGATGACAGCGTTTTGGTGAACATACCAACATTCCTTCTATACTTAATTTTGGTCTTTCCAGGATTTGCTGTTATTATCAATTTTCTACTCTTTCTCTATGTTGTTATTAATCACAGTGACAGGTGGATGTGCCTAGGACCAACATTTTTTATGTCAGTATTGCTTTGCCAGTAGAGCAATTATTGCAGGGGCTTTACTTGAGTAGTACCCAACTGAAACAAGTGTGATTTTAGCAAGCTACAATAAAGAGATGGTAAGATCATCAGAAATAAACAAGCAGTCATATAAAATGGGACACACACTAGGGGTTATAGAGATCTAGAATATTCTGATGGCCCATAGTAGGCATATACAAAGGAGGAAATTTAATATCTTTCAGTACCTAGATGACTGAATGCAGCCACCCAGATGTCACACGTGAATTTAGAATGTGTGTGGATAAGGAGTGTAAGGAATCAATAAGAGCAATAGATATTAGTAGGAAGTGAAATCACTCACACTTTCTTCTATGCAATGTGAGTAGTCATCTTCTTTAGGTGCTCTGCAATATAAATTAAAATACAGGATTGACATTTTATACCATAAGTTAGAAATAATAAAAAATATTATCGTCTGAGGAATTCCAGTATCTTGGATGAACAAATCAAGCCAATATATTCCGCTGTGAAGAAGAGCTAAGTGGTTTCCTAACAAATATGTAATGCCAACATTAACATTTTTATTAAGCACAAGTAATCATTTTTTTCCATACCCATAAACACAGTGGAGCATACCTGAAATTACTATTTTTCAAGACAGTGAACTGTGTTTCCTGTTGTATAGACTTGTAAACCATTGCTTAACTGTCGTGGTGTTCCTGCTAACAAGGTTCTTTGGGATATCTTTTCTGTTCTGTTGGTCAGAAACAGTGTGGCAGTGACAGAACCACATTTTTAGATAACTTGTTTGCTTAACTAGATAAAATAACTACTAGTGCAATCTAACCTGGAAGACCTGTCGTGCTCCAACTCAATAGTTTATTTCTTTCTCAAGAGATCTGAAAAAATTTAATGTCCTTCCTCATCCACAGTATGTGTCATCTTAAATTCTTCTCCTGATATTTTGAATCCTTTGCAGAGTGACTATCCTTGTCTTCTCCTGGCCTGTCAGCATGCAACTGATTTTTTTCTTTCATTTTCAGACAGGTTTTATGACAAATGCAGAACAGCTCATACATTGAAAATAAATTAAATATATTAGTATGAGTCAAAAGGAGAAGAAATAATTTGTTACTAAATGAAGAGCCTGCTTGCAAGTTCTTTGTTGATAGGCTAGAATTCAGCTAGGTTAATTATTTCTCCTCAGCTAAGTATTTCAATTTATCCATGATTCATCTAATCCCCATTAACAAGGGCTGCAGTTCAGAAATGTAGAGAATCATCCGAAGTGCTGTGGCTGCAAAAGAGCTCAGGAGGATATCCACCACACAGGTGAATATGCATTGTTGTGTTGAACACAAGTCAGCTGACCAACTGGCCCTTTCTTTTGCTCATGTTTCAGCATGTACTCCCATCTTTTGTCAACTGAATCCTAGCATCATTTGGGAAAAATCTCTTGGTTGCACCCCTTTTCTCCCTGCAGGTTGAATTCCCACCTCACCTCTTTTCTTTTTTTCTTTTCATAGGGAATGTGGGTGGGGAAGGGGAATGGGTGGCAGGTTTGTATCTTGTTTGTTTACTAATACAGTGGCTAATGTTGAAAATTTAGTAACTCTAAGGCAGTGACCAAAACATTGGAAAAGAAAATCGGAGTGGTGTGGACATCTGCTTGAGTAAATCTGAAGAACGTACTCTTAAAGTCAACGAAGAGTCTTTGGTGAGCTTAGTGGTACACGTAAAATTTGGTATGGTTTCAAGCTGACCATTTATGACACTGAAAGATTTTGCTAACTGCAAATGTACCGTGTAAATGACTGAATCTATTGTGAAGTAGTTAGTTTCACAAACAATGACTGCTTAGTAAGTTCAATAAAATCTTATATTAAAATTCTTTAAGGAATCAACATCTACAATTCTTCTCTCAGGGGAGAAGATCAAATATGTGATCTTCATATTGCTACTGTGAAATAATTTGATTCAGAATCTCACAAATATAACTGCATGAAAAAATAATTGATTAATGTATTAACACTATCATGGCTTAAAATGACACCATGAAAAGCATTTGGAAATTGGTAAAAAATACTGGAATTAAATTAAATGAGTGTCTTCCATCCTCTTCATTCCACAACTTGATAAGTCATTTTTGATCCAAGGCCTTTATGCACTTGTTACTTTTTTGATCACGATAGGGTGATTCCTCATTCTCTGCAATATAACTTTTTTCTGCTAAACAGTTCCTGTAATGATACAGGAAAGCCATAGTAACATTACACAGTCTTTTTGTGTACTCCAAGTTTACAAAACTTAGAACAAAAAATGTGTGGTTTTTGTGTTAGTACTTCATGTGAATCCTGTTCTGTAAGGAACTGTGAAGCACAGGCAATATACTCTGAGGGAGACAGAACATAATCACTGAAGATGATCTGAACAGATCTGAAAAGTATTTTTGTGTAATGATGCACACATAGATTGAATCTGTAAAAGCAGATTTTACTTCCCATCATTTAGACCACTTTCAAACAATGCCAGACACCTAAGTACATATTTACCAAAGATTTTATATTTAGCATATGTGGAAGGAAGATCTATTTTTCCTTCAGGAATGACTGATCTGATTAGCTTGTATCTCCAACAGTAGCTTACAATGCTTATGTTCTAAGGATGGTGATTTGGGCATTTGAAGATCCACCAGAATTATTTCCTCTAGCGGGGCTTAGAATGGTACATCAACTAATCTGCTCTGACTGCCACATGATTCATCAGACTGCTTTGGAAGGCTGTACAGAAAAGCAAGTCAAGAAGATCTGGATTTTGGCAGAAAGTATAGGAAATAAAATCTCAAATACATTTGACTCAATACTGTCTTTGAATGTACTACTATTAACATGCAAGTATTGTGATGTTTTGAATGAATCAGAGATGCATTCCCTCTGCACACTTAACCACTCTAAGAAATGTTTTTACAGAATATTATATTTCACATGTAAACAAAAATCTCAAAGTAACAAGAAAACCTACAGTAGTAAGAACTTAAGTAAAAGACAAAGAGCAGCTCTGGAAAAGCAGTATTTCTTTCTTTCTTTTTTACTTGAACTTTTCACTATTGTTTGCCTTAAAACAGATATTTGGATCATAGAGAACAAACATAACTGAAAGGTAGCTGTTACCCAGAAGAACATGAAAAATGCTTTGTATATTGTGGGTATTTTTTCAATTCATCAGATAAAGCCAACTTTGTTTACTTCTGACTGATGAAGCCAATAGAACACAGTGAATTACTTAAGACAAATCTCCCTTTAGAAATTACAATAAAAAGGTTAAAAACTCCTAAACTTTTATATGTTCATGTTTTTAAGGGCGCTGGTTGCTAGGACAAACAGTGTTCAATATTTGTGAAGTACAATCCTAACATTCTTTCTGTTGGTTGTAAAAGATTCAGAAATATCATGATCTAATATCTGAAACAGTGGAACTAACATTGGTTACAACAGTTATTTATTTTTATGTTTCTACTGTGGACAAAGGAAAATGATATGACAGTCTACACAGAGATTTTTGACACCTAGTTACTGGGAATCTGTACAAGTATAAATATGCATAGCAAGCCTATTTATCTAGAGATCTATACTGTATTCCCCAGATGGTTTCAAGGTTTATTCTAAACCAGAAGAACAAAAACCACTATTATTTTCAATATATAATATTTTCATTATTTAATTATTTATGTATTTCATTTTAGCTTCATCATTTATATTACTGTATCTTCTAATTTGGGGGGGGTTTTGTCTACTTGAGTTTATGTCCTATTCTTAGTGTTCTGCTAGATTTTCCCCCTGTATTGGTATTCTTGTAGTGTTAAAATAGGTTCATCTATTCATCACAACATTTTTGATGGAAGAGTCACAAGGAATATTTTTGCTGACTTGTGAAAGGTTCCCTGTTGGAGATTCATAAACAGCCAAACACCTGATCATACAAACTCCTACATACACACAGGCATTCAGATTTCTATAATCACCATCTATCAGGTGGAACAACAGCCAAGGCAATTGACTTGATAGACTAGGATTTTCATTAAAAAAAAAAAAAAAAAAATCACTGTTATCTGTCTGTGACACATGTTGGTTACGTGAAACATGCACCTGTTTGGCTTTCTCTTCCCTTGGTTTAGTGAGTATTGATTCTGCTCTAGAACTTGTCAGAAGCCAGTGATTTTCCTTTTCCATTAGAATTATTGTAGACTTTTGATGTTTCTGCAGGAATAGTTTGAAAAACAGATGCTGAAAGACAGAGAAAATGTACTCTGCAATCACTGTTGTACAGGAGCCCAACAGGAGAAATAGAAGCAGCAGTGCCTGGACTGCTGAAGTCAGATATCTTCTTTCCTAAATCATCTGTTAAAGCAGAAAGCAGTGGAGAAATCTGATCCCATCCTCTTGCAGGAGGGAAAGATATCTGAATTTCCATCACAGCTGCATTTACAGAGCAAGAGAGAAAATACAGGTCTTCTCCGAAAGTAATGCCTCACATTTTGTTATGTTGGCTCATGATATCTGAGGTGGATTTTGGTGGTATGGCAGTAGAGGATGAACCTTCCAGGCAGTATTTCATTACATTTTTTTGCCATGTGACAGGTGGCAGAGATTCTCTGAAATCACTTAAGCCAGAAAAACTGCCACTGGTTAGCAAAGTGTATAGCAGCTATGACATAACTCTTCCCTCATGTTACATGCGCTGATTTTTTAAAATACTAATGAAATGCACAGACACCTCATGCCCTCTTTGCATAGCTTTATCCTATTCACAACAGCATTGTTCTTGAACTACACCTGTTGAGTATGTTGGCATAACTGTCAGATCAACTCATGCCATCAGCAGGCACTAAAGATAATTAATACTTAATCATTCATTACGAGTACTCAGAGCCAAAAAAGAACATGACTTGCCTTTAAATGTACTGGCACAAAGCACATGGAAAGTTATGTGGCTTTATGGAAAAACAGCTTACAAGTCTATTAAATATGTTGTAGAGGTGCTATTATAGAACACTGTATATCTTTATATTGATGTATCCTTTTAGGAGCATCTAGTCTGCAGCACAGGAAGTCAACGCACTAGTAAAACCAAAGATCTATGTGTCTGATTATAGAACACATCCCAAAAGAGAAAGAAAACTTGATTTTAGACCTTGCATTAGCTGCTACTGGACTTTATTCTTCACTTTTTAAATTCACAGTTTCATTGTTTATGAATTACTATCTGCATGTGGGAATTAAATTATGTCATTATAGCTTCCCATTTATATACACCAAAAGCCAGATCCATTCAAAGGACAATGAACAGAGAATTAGACAGTTTGGTGGGTTTCCAGTCATTGGTTGCTGTAAAGAAGAATATTGAATGCTTAGTTTTCCCAGAAGTTGTAACATACTATCCTTTTGGTGATATCTCTTCCGTCCTTGCAATAGATCTTTGGTACTGGATGCTCGACGAGAATATTCAAAAGAATTCCCCACAACTCGTGCATCTTAGACTGCCGAGGTATGAATGTGAAAAAGTACATCTATCAAGGAATTGACATAGCACACCAGTGTGCTTCGAAGCATCAACTGCCTCTGTGACATCATCTTAAGGGAGTGAAGGGAGCATGCAGAAAGATTATGATCTGCACTGGTCAGACATAAGTGGACTGCAGCTATGCTGCATGCTTACCCACCTACAGGATAGAAATGTAAGCTCATTCACATAACAACATTTACTCATCCTGGCAGCAGAGCCACTGGGTACAGATATTTCATGTTTGTATCACATTGGTCACTAAACTACTGAGTCCCAGTGAGACAGCCAACTCCCCACCTTAGGGTACTGTTGTTACAGGGTTTTCACGGTGTGAAGTAGTTTCAATCTTTTACAAACCTTGTATTTTCCATAGCTTGATTATTTCAAACTACCTGTTCTCCTTCTCTAACAAGTCCTGTCTTGTTTCTACATCCAAGTTCAGAAGGTTCTGACTACATTTGCTCATTAACTGTGCTTATAGGCACTGTGTAGTTGCACAGTTTCAAATGTTACATAGACCACACTCTCCTTGCACTCAGATGGCTCCTAATTTCCTTTCACCTGTTCTGTAGATATGAATCAGATCTGTATCACTTTCTGCTCAGCAATGTTGCATTCATGTGGTCAGCAGAGATTGGTCCCCACTTGCATCATTTTTGTTTTCAAATACCTCCCATGTGCATCTCTCCAGTATAAGTGAAGTTAGTCACTAAATGAATAGCAATTAGCTATTTAGGTACATGATTCTTGCTAAGATTCTCCACCTGGAGCTGGAAAACAGCACATACTGGATCTCACGTAGATGTTTAACTGTGAGGGGTAGTTATCATGCAAGAAAACTTACTGTAGAATTTGAACTACAGACAGACTTCCTCAGAAAATCATTAGATTTTGAATGGAGAAGAGGGAAAGAAGAGGATAGGACAGGTGCACTTCTTTTAGAAAGGCAGTTTTTTAAAAAGGCTCTGAAATGATTTTAATTGGTATGGGTGTTCCACACGTCACTCAAGCCCGTGTGCTTTAAGAAAATGAGTCACAGCAACTAGTCACAGTATGAAAGAAAGAGGAAACAGCTTCATATCTCTGAGTAATTCTGTTCTTAATTCCCAACATTAGTTACACTTTCACCGATGTGCCGACAGTCTCCTATCATATCATTCTATTCTCCTTGTAAGGCCTTCTAAGATTTTTCTATGATTTCTTACTAAATGGCACAAAGTAGCAGAACAGAATCACAAAAATAGAAGTTTGCTTTTCTAACACACTTACTTTGCTTCTAGAGATTTTAGTAGTAGACTTTTATGTATTGCAGGTAAAATATAGTATTTAACAGTTCTTTTAAACTTATTTTTAAGGCTAACATAGAAAACTTTCATCCTTTAGTGAGTGTTCTTCTAAGGAAGACATTCAGTAGAAATTCAAAATGGTTCAAAAAATTATTTTTCAGCCATTTTGCCCTTGAGGAAATGAAAAGACCATAACTCAGTCAATTTAACTGGGAAATGAAACAGAATGGTTGCAGACAGAAGGCAGTCTCACTGCCTTATATTACGTATTCTGGTCCAATGGGGATGCCAGATCTCAGACTTTAAATTACTGCATTGAATCTCAAGATATGATAATAATTCCTTGAGCTACTCCATGATATTTGGGCAATTAGCCACAGATCTCCATGCCTTGGCACCTACTGCCCAAAACAAATTCACCCAATCTCTTAAGAAACTGCAAAATTACCAGGGCTGTTTAGAGGATGCTAAGTAATCGTAGATATGTACATTGCTCCTCACAGGTGACCTGTGATTCTTGGAGCAGGATGGTAAGAAGTAATTGCTGTACATAGAGCTAGAGAATGAGGGAGGAAGCTGAAAAAGAGATGTTGCAAAAACTTCCAGTCTAAACTGAAGATTTTTTTGTTACTCAAGGATACTTCTCAGCAATTTCTATCACAAAGATCTCTTGTATCACAAGATACCAAAAAATACACAGATATTTTTCAGAGGGTCATATAAAGTATTATTGGTGTTCATATTTACACTTTCACTTTTGTAGTCAGTATAACTGGACGGTGAAAAGATTTAGCAGGCCTAAAAACAAGTTTAAGGTCAGAGTTCCCTCTTGTAAGGAAAACACTAGGTCAGGGCCTGAATCAGTGATTGAGCACCTGGTGAAAGGCAGTGGCTGGCCTGGGGAGGACAAGCAAATTGTTTGCATCTGTGCCCACCCCATGTCACCAGAAGGGGTGGACCCAGGGTGGGGCTGCCCTGGGCTCATTTAAGAGCAGCCACTTCAGGGAGTGTGTCTCTTGTGGGAACTGGCTGCTCCTTGAGGAAGTGTTGTCTCAGTGGGGGGGGATCACTGTTATGTGAGTTTGAAATTTTTTGTTTCTTCTGTTTATGACCATTAAACTCTCCAATGCTTTACCTGAGATTGCTAAAAATCAATCTGAAGCAATTTCACTGTTTCGTTTGCACAACACCTCTATTTTTCCTTTAAATAAATATGTTGAATTAATTGCCCTTTTCAAAACAGCTTACAATCATCTGTGTATGTATGAAACAAAAACACTTCTAACCCATTTTTAATGTTACTGAAGTTAGCGTAAGCCTGGCAAGATTCATGTTTAGGATGGATAACTTTCAAAGTTATTGGTTTTCTTTTTTCTTCTTCTCTGAAATATTTCTCTTATTCAAGGTATAACAATGTTGTCCTTAGCTACCAACAAGAATATTATCTGTCCAGGCTGAGGGGGGAATTTGTGGTTGGAATTCAATGTGCATGTGTTTCTTTTAATACCTTATCAAAATGTGGCACAAAATAATAAAAACTAAAGGAAAATCCTATCCTGGGGCCATAACTCTGATGCTGAACAACCATGAATCTTGAGTGTAGCGATTAATGATTGAGGAATCTGTGCAAAAAGCTACACTGAATGAAGCTTAAAGGCATTTCACTCCTGGGAGGCGATTAATAGATGGCAAGAATACTGTTCATTTACAAGGTTATATTTAACTGATAGTGATGTCACAGAGCTGGGTAAATGGTAGGACTTCATTAATGGTCCCCAAACCCCAAATCTCAGCACTCATTAAGCCTGAGTCATAGATTAATGAAGAGACATTTATACTTTCAGTCTGTGCCATAAATAACTATACAGCATCAAAGTCAGCTAATAAGGAGGCAGAAGATATTGCCTTTTGACTACAAGCACATTTTAGTGATGTTTATTTTAAAAGAAATTTCTTTCTTAAAGGGTGCATTACAAGCCAGAGAAACTGCACAAAGCTGTCAATAGTTTCTTCTGGGAAACTCATGTATACGGCAAGGAACAAAAACCTTCAAACATAGAAGTTTGGCAGAACGTATGCTTTTTTTTTACTAAATGACACACTTTTAAGTAGGTAGAAAACTCAACAGTAAACAGGACCTTTAACCAGACTGAACCTTTTAAGTTCATCTGTTTTCCTTGGCAAATGGGAAAAGAGACGGTTATGGTGCTCCTTACTAGACACACTATTCATAGGTTGTACATAGTAATAAGCTGTCAGATGCCCTTTTCACTCTTAATAAAAGATGTTGGGTTTTTAACTATCTCTATACAAGAGTTAGCCTTGAAACTTTCCAGGGCTTAGAATAACGATTTTACAATTTAAGACCCCCAAAAGGCTCTGCTACTCCAATACTGCAATATTTACACCAGTTTTCACCAAAAGAAAGCCCAGCCATGAACTCCAGCAGCTGTGCACGCCTATTTATATTCATAGTTTTAACTGTGTGAAGATTTCAAGCTAATACTGATGCTGGGAAGAACTTCACTAGAATCACAGCTTTCAGTTATCATAAGCTGTTTCTAATAAAATAGTAATGCATTTTATATAATTTATATATTTGAAAATACAATTACTCTAATAAGAAATTTTAATAAATAGTAAACATGAATTTTTACCTGAAAACATACGGCTGTTGTAAGAGAAACACAAAACAATACAGCAATTAATTAGCCAAGAATAAAAGTTGTTCTTGGATTGTAAGAACTGTTACTTGCTTTATACAAATACTTGCAAATATGGGTGTCATTAATGCAAATTATATTTTCAGGCAATAATTCAAATGAAATACCTGATTGTTGAACAGAATTTTGTAACCTTTGTTACTTGTTACCTTTTAGTATTTCCAATGCCTGACTAATTGAGTTCACTTATTAATTACTTGTGAATTTCATTCTTCAATTTACTATGAAATGGATTTTTCTTTTTCTAATATGTAAATAAAGCTTGTTCTAATCTTTCATCCCAGAAGGCAGGACTTCCAAAATAATGGACATCTATGTATTTCATGTTTAGTGCAATTTTCCCTATCCTAGTAAATCCTAAAACAGCCAATCTGGATCTGTGGATAAAGCAAATAAGCATAATCTCTTTTAGGCGAAGACCTTTTTCTGAATGGTTTTACTATGTTGAATATTTTTAAAAACACTGTAGTTGTGTCAGTAGCTGTGGCTTCTGGAACAGACGGGTTTAAGAAAGAGAAAGTTTGACCTGATTAAGCTGTTTATAAAATACAGCCCAGGATGAGACTGGTTATTGAGGCAGTGCCCAGACATTTTAAGAGAAGTGCGTAGTTTGTGGAGAATTTTACAATCACAAACTATGAAGTTGGCAAGACAGAAAAATAGTCCCTAACATAAAATGGTGTCTGACATGGCAGTGGGGATGAAGCAAAGGTATGGAATTGAATTCCTTCATGGGGGAAAGATCACACTCATTGATATTCATCAACGCTTGCTGAACATTTATGGAGACCAAGCAGTAGATGTGAGCACAGTGAGGTGGTGGGTGGTATGTTTCAGCAGTGGAGACAGACATGAAAGACAAGCCACATTCCAGACGGCCATGCATAGCTGTCACACCATAAAATGAGGAGTGTCTTAATCAGCTCATCCACATGAATTGGTGAATTATGACCAGAGAACTACGTACAGAGCTGAATATCAGCTTAAATACATTGGAAATGATGGTGGCAATGTTCGAATATTACGAAGTTTGCACCAAGCAGGTCTCACAATTGACAGAGATTGGGCCTCCTGAGTACCACTAGCCTTCATACCAAATAGGTCAAAATCAGACTGCAAGGACTGGACGTTATGCTCTGCAGAGAATCAGTCAACAATTTTGTTTTAGGATAAGGAAGAGCATCAGGCAAATAAGCAAATCATAGCTATTACCTTAACTGAGGCAAGGAGAATTATAATTACAAGAATATTAGACAACTAAGTAAATATAACCAGGAAGAGTAATTCACAACATTAACAGCAAGATACTGAGTGGCTATTTTGCAAAACTACTAAGAATATTATTAGTTATGATATCTCATCTGGCTCATTTTGATATGCATGGAGCAAGATGCGTCTTAATTTTTCCTACTACTTGTTTCTTCCCAGCACAAAGCAGGGATAGTCAACCTGGAAGAACAAGTGGAACTGTTGATGGAAACCGTTGTTTATGGAAAAAGTGAGAAGATGCAGAAAAGAAGGCCACAGAAAACAATTTGAAACACAGAGCCTAATTTTACAATTTCTGAATTTGTTGTTTATAAATCATCAACCTATGACATCTTGGACAATATCGAAAAATAATTCAAATAGAACTAGGTTCAGTAGATGAAGGGCAAAAGGACAAAAGAAAATCACCAGCAAAGAAGTTGTGTGTTTCAGGGGGGAAGAGAGAAGAAATAATATACAAAGCCTTTTTCTAATTCCCTTGTATATGCTGCACAAGATACTGCACATTTCATCCACATCCATACTGTTTGTTAATGTCATTACAACTTTGGCATCATTTTTGTGTTGTACTAGAAGCAAAATCAATGTATTGTGCATAGCATTTTCTTATCTTTTGGGAGCAGAAGCATGCCATTTGTGGAACTGTAGAATCTGTTCCTGCCAGCTAAAATGTTATATGGTGTAAAAGTAGAGTTAAGCTATTTTACAAAATCTGGCATTTCCTCCTCCTAATTGTGCAGTGGAAAGCAGATCATATTTAGCAAACTTTGCTCTATTGCTGGCATTGAGATAATGTATTCCCACTCCCCGCAAGTTTTGTGGTACGGAATGAAAGTATTTTAAAAAACCTGGTTTTGATGGTGAACAGTATGACACAACAGGTTATTTAAATTCAGAGTCAAGCTTTTCTTCTTGTGCTAAACCAGAAAGGCCATACGTTCTTCACAGTCTCAGTTGATAGTATGTGGTCAGAACTGGCCAACATGGTGACAGTAGGTTATATAATTGCTTCTTCTGTGGAGAAAACACAGGCCATACGGACTTTTCTAGAATTTCAGCCAATCCTACATATTTTCAAAAAGCAACTGAGAACTGCAAATTGAGTTTAACCACACTAGTGAAAGCTGATGGATCTATTAATCATGACTGCTGTTCAAGAAAGATGAATAGTCAAATGCCAACACATTTGATTGAATAACATTGTCTTCCAGACCAGAAAGATGCTGATTTCATTTTATTAAAAAAAAAAAAAAAAAATTGTCTTTTTGAAACAACAGGTAAAGTTAGCCTATTGTGCAATTAGGTATATTAGAAGTTTTTCATTCTAATCTCTGACGTGGATAGAGAATGAGAATTATATTAATATTAGCAAATTTATCTAGCTATTCTTTTCCAGAAAGAAGAAAATATCAGGATGAAGGCTTGTTCCTGCTGTCTTGTCTTTCATTGCTGCCTGTGTTATATGACACATATGAAATCCTGTAGACAAAGTCAGCACAGAATAGACTGAAAAGAATATGTTTGAGACATTCTTTCCACTCCTTAAGAAAGAATTACTTTTTAGATCACTCATATCCATGATTTTTAATATCAATTTGACATTGTATTTATGACAGAAGGCTGACCTGTGATGCTCAGCTCTGGCCGTGCTCAGGAGTTCCTCACATGCCTTCCCCTTAAAGCTTCCATGCATTTGCAAGTTCTTATTATCGGTTAACAAAAACTATCAGAAAAGGCTGATTTTTGGTGAAAAAAACAGCTGGAATGAAAACAACAGATAGGCAAGGACACAAATGGGAAGTCTGTTTTCATTGATTCCTTCTGTGTGAGCTATTGGGAAAGTAGTTAAACTTGTTGGGAAAGTTTAGCTTCATATTGAGCAAAATGGAAGTGATTTAAAGTGTTCCTGTGTTTTGAAAGACTTTTATTTGTTGCAGTGTGTAGCAAAACACAGGTCTGAAAGGAAGGAGAAAACAACCTGTTGTGGCATCTTTTTTAAATTGAAGATCATATCTACAGTATGGGTTATTGAGATTGAGTTAGATCAGCGTGATGTGTTAACTATGAGGTGTTTGATCATTCTCAAAATTCTTCTTGAGCTTCAAATCTATTACTCTATTTACAATAGATGCAGCCAATACTGCATAGATAAATGAAGCAGGTGATACAATGAGGGTCCAGACCTTTAATAACAAACTTGACGAAGAATGGAAGCAGATTTCAGCAAGAACTAAGTTCCCAGAGAGGTCTGAACGAACTGGTAGATAATAAAATGTTCCTGAAAAGAGGGGATATATGCTTCATTGAGTTAATTCACTGGACTTGAATACAAACTTCCAAATCAGAAATACTATATGCATATGTAAAACACTGGATATCCCAAGAAGGCATCTGAAAATGCCTTTAAGCTGCCTAAGAAGGACAACAGTTATTTAATACATAATACTGAACATAGGTATTATTTTATTTTTCATCTCTGGAACTTCATACCTGATTCCAGAGTTGCTTTTTGCCCCACTCGAGGTCAGAATCTGCCCATCCTGTAATGTAACTTTTCTTTCTTATTAAAAAGCCTTTATAAGTATATTCTCTTCATAGAGGAGGTAGTGGAGGTTCACACTGTACTACATGGTGATTTGAACATTTAACCAAGTGGGAGACTTGATCTTCCAAGTTTAACAATTTCACAGCCTCTGCTATCACAATGGTCTCTAGCAGGCTAAAAATATCGGTCTAATGCTGGGCTAAGCCTTTTCTCAGCCTTGTCAACAGTGAGTTGCTAGACAGCCCTCTGGAGTCATTACTTCTGGTCTTTATTTCCCACGCATTTTTTCTTCTTGTTTTAAAATACAGTGAATGTTTCAAAAACAAGGCTGAGAAAAGCTCTCAGTACATATGCAAGACTGTCAGTGCTTTAGGCATTTAGGCAAAGACTATCTCCATTCAACTAGATTTGGGCTTGAACTGTGCTTGGTTGCAAGGTAGTATAATATTGTCATCACAGAAATAGCCTTGTAAATGTTTCGAGATTTGGACCACATCTGGACAATTACCAAATTTTTAGCCCATCTATAAAAATAAAAAGTGAAATGCATCTTCCTGTGGATATCTGGATAATAGTAACTGTTTATCTTAATCACAAACTTGGAGTAGGAGCTTGGATAGCTTGAAGAACTGAAAGATGACCAATTTGCAGTAAAATATTATTTTAGGCTGTCCCCTCTTTGACACGTTGGTCCATGGCAAACTGTAACGTCATTTCTTAATTTAATTAGAAGTTTTTCCTCATTTTTACATGTGTGAATTGGCAAGATGACTAATTTAAGGCATACTAAAAGACAAGACCAATTTCTGGATAAGAAAGAAGGATTGGATTGATGATATATCTAGTGGACCTGCTCTTGGAATTTCTTACATATGTTCATCTCTAGAGGATACTGTAAAAGCAATATTAAAGGAGGGGAAGAAAATAAGCCAGTATTACACCGTTAGATTAGAAACAGATGACAGAATTAATAGGCATAACAAAAAATGTTGGTAAACTAAGCTGATATCCTTAAACAACTACTTTTAACAATGAGATGCTGAAAATACAATGTTAAGTTCAAATATATTTGAAACCAGTGACTCTAGGAAGAATATTACCATGAGACAAAGATCATTTCTATAATCTAAGTGGCAACTGGCAAAATATCCTCTGGAGCTTTCATATCAAACAGCAGTTGAATGGACAAAGATGTAAACTGGGTATTGGAGCAGAGACGGATGTGCTAAGTAAGAAAAAAAGCAAATACGAGTGAGAGTGCCCTGCACATGGTCTCCAGTTCCTGAGATTGTAAGCACCATATCACAGTTTTTCTTTTGGCTACTCATGGGTTGCTTCAAGAAGGAATTGAAAGACATAAATAATTATGGATTTTTTTCTTTTACTATTTAATGAGGGACACTTGAGTGTGAACAAAACTGAAAAGTGATGGAAAGGTAATTTGAGCTGGAGGAAGGGGGAAAATAATTGTTGAGAGTAGAAAAAGAACATTTGGAGTGCAGCAAAGGAGAGTTCAGTAGGCACTGAAGTCCACAACACAGTATTGCTTCATTACACCTGGCTGTGGGCTGGCTGAATATGAGGTCACAGATTCACACTAATTTTTCTCATCTTGCAGTTGCTGTTTTATTTGCTTATGAAAAAATACTGAGGGCAGGCCAAGCCCTCAGATCTTGCTTCAAGGAAGTAGCATCAGTCCAGTTATCTACAACTATGTTTGTCTTGCGGTGTGTGATAGATCCTGTGTATGACATGGAGCCCTGTTGATCCTGCTGCAAAAAGACACTGTGATGCTTGAGATGGAGAATATACCTTGACAGGCATGTCTAAGTTATCACCTCCACTATGTCACAAGAAAATGTTGAAATCCTGTTTTTATGTCACCTGATATGTCCCTCAGTGTCGTTGAAGTTTTCTTAAATAAGATTGAATAAGTTCCGCCATCTGTGCACTCCAAATGATGCAAATGATGGACTGCAATGTGAAAGTGTCAGAACTCACATGAGAAACAACATTGCAGAGAGGTTCTTCCAACAGATATCACTTCAAGGGGAGCCACCAAACTACGAAACAATGGGAAATAAATTATTGCAACAGCCAGCCAAATATGCACAACATGTTGATTAAAGAGACATTATCTAGCATTAAAATTGATCCTGTCTGTGAATTAAAGTCAATATGAAGATGAAGTTCAGTTCCCATCACTGGGAAATTAACATTGTAAGAACTTAATGTAAACAGATGAATGGGAGATGAAAGTAATAGAACTTATCACAGAACTCTTTAAGGCCAGCTGTTTTTCAAGGATTATTTGATTTTAGCATTGTGCTTAGCATCACAGTTAGCTACATACTAAGAGATTCCATTGCTTTTTCCTCAAGAGCTTTTCTTGCCAATCCAGTCATTCATTCTTGCCTGTCTGCTTCCAGATGTTTGTTCAAAGTTTCTGTTACTTTCTTTTGCTCTAGTACATTGTCTCTTATTTAGAATAAGTTAAGACTAATGTGCTGTTATAAATAATGTACTGTCTCCATGGTTTTCTCCCTGGTCATTTCTTAGGTTCTGGGATGTTTAATTGTTGGATTGAGCTTTTCTTTATCTTATGTTTAGGTTATTTTTTTAAACACAGTGAGGAAAATACCAGAGCTGTTTCCATTACAAGCACGAAACTTTAGCACAATTGTTTTGTTGATTGGAAACCCTTCTGTTTCAAATTCTGCCTCAGAAAAAAAAAATTAGAAACTAGAAATTAGATGATGCAGGATAAATCATGAAGATGTACAGAGGTGAGAAGAATCAGGTCTATGAGCTGAGCAGGTATCTTTTTTTTTTTTTTGAGTGTCTGGATTCTATTTCCATGTCTAAACTTCACTAATAACCTGGACAGGAAAAGCTAAAGGCACTACAGTCATTGGCCCATTTATACATACTACTGCTGATACCCAGAAATAATAATACTAATAAAAAAACAACCATGTCGACTTTTTTGTAATTTTGAAAATAGGACAAATCCAAACATGTGTGGATGATGTAAGTTAATTTTGACAGTTTGGAAGTAAGAAACCTTGTTATACTTGTTCATTGAATTGATCTTTGTTAGCTTATTCAGACATATTTAATTTCATATTTTAAATAATGTTAATAGACACATGCGCACACATGTCTGGATATACATATACATGGAGCAGATAGACTAGCAGTTGCCTGCACAGCAGACTGCCAGGGGCATAAAGATATGTTCTGTGCCAGAGCACTGGAAGCCCGAAGATAGTGCTAGCACCATAGGCAGAGCAAGTGTGCTTGGGATGGTGCCCACTGCTTAAGGACTGTTTGGCTACACTACAGACCATTCTCACTTCCCTTGACTCGCATCTGGTTCCCAGAGCTGCATCCCTCCTGCAGCAGGAAGCTGAGCCAGGGAACTCTGTAAAGTCTGGTGTTCCCCCCCTGGCATAGCTCTGTATGTCCACTTATGTTGCTGGCAGCTGTATGAAAATCTGTTGCCTCAGTGCCTTTAAGCTGCCCTATTGCCTTACAGTTTGAAATGGGTGGTCATGGCCTTAACTTCCCTCCACAATTTTATTTCTCTTGCAAGTTCTGACATTTTGAAATTATAGTCAGTCATTTGGAGCACACAG
The DNA here is from genome assembly GCA_013396635.1 of Penelope pileata. Taxonomy (NCBI): domain Eukaryota; kingdom Metazoa; phylum Chordata; class Aves; order Galliformes; family Cracidae; genus Penelope; species Penelope pileata. Next base: position 49,383 of record WBMW01003581.1, on the reverse strand, counting down.
ATGGAGGGAAATTTAACCAAATTCATTTGTAGTCATACAGATCATGAAGGCCTTCCTGTTAGGAAGGAAGCTTCACATTCTGAACTCTCATTTTGTACTAGTTGGTACCACAATCTACTGAGCAGGCATTTGAAGTAGAATCACATCTCTCTTCTTCCTTCTGCCTCTTTTCTACCCAACTCAGACTTGCCCAGCCACAACTCAGACCAGAAATCTAATTTGAGGGAGATGGAAAACTCATTTTGCCTATATTTCAGAGCAGTTTTGTGCCATCTCTGAATTCATCATCCCAACATACATTTTGATATAAGAGACAAATGATAAACTGTGACAAAATGAGTTATATATTACGAACAAATAAATGACATGGTGCTCTTCAAGATGTTTGCTTCCAACACACGTTTCAGTGTCATGCGTGCTGGTGCATTCATACTTACTCAAATCCCAGCCCATCTTTTCACTCATACCCCTTCTTCACGTACTCCAATTTCATGACACAGCAGACTAACAGGTGACTAAGGCATTAAAAGAAAAGACATTCAGAAAGTGGTGGCACTGCAAAGGGTGGGAGCGAGGATGGTGATGGTTGGTTCTGGGAAAGGTTACCTGGCACTAGCAAGTAGGTAGTTTTTGGTATGTCCCCTTGTCAAAAGCAAACAAAAAAAAATCCACAGACTAATTTGTCTGTGTTTGGGGTTGAAACTGCAAGGACACTCTGGAGGGAAAAGTGAGAAAACATCTGAGAAACTCACACAGCTGAGGTGTTCTTCCTTTACATGGACAGAACCTTTCCCGAACGCTCATGTCTCTACAGACATGCTTGCCATGCCCCAGCACAATCCGTCTCTCCGTGATGGGGGCACAAGGAACATGTCATTTTTTCCCAGGCACGTTGAGCCAACCCACCTCCCTCCCTCCAAACAAAGAACGCTGGTCCAGCCAGCACCCTCCAACCATGTCTGTACACCCTGTAGTACCCTGGCCAAAGAGGCGAGAGATAGAGATATAATCAGCTACTCTGAGATGGTGCAGAATTTATCACAGAGTCTGAGCAAGACTTGCAGTGGATTTCTCTCTCGGTCTTGTGGGGAATAGTAGGGTATGTTTAGGATACTGAAATATTTTAGGGTGGCTATGGGGAAGATCCATGAGGAACTAGACGTGTGAAACAAGGCAGGGGCAAGAATGAGTGACACTCTCAAAACAGAACCTTGTCCCCTGTTCAAGGCTGCTTCTCCCTGCTCTTACCATACACAGATGAGCCTTTGGTTTAGTGAGATTGTTACTGCCACTGCACGTCCTCTTTGTATTATTGTTGCAGACAACATTTGGAGACTGAGCCTCCAAGCAAACCTGTCTGCCCAGCAAATGCTTGGACAAATGTCATGTGGGAGCAACAGCTTTATCTCTTGCTTTCTCCATAAGGTCACCAGAAGTCAAGGACCAGAAATATTGCAAAACTCACTGTCTTCTGCCACCTTCCCAGGGAAGAATCAGGCTGCAAAAATCAAATGCTCCAGATATGTGAAAGCTTGCTGTGACAGCTACAGGTAGCGTGGATTTTTTTCACTTCCCACAGGGATGAGTGGGACTTGCTGAACAGCACTCATCAGGGCACAAGACACCCACCTGAAACACCTGTGAGTCTCTCTGCTTTGCTCTGTCACCTGCTTGGAGAGGGGGACAAGTGCTACTTGGCACTGGTGAGGAGCGTGATACATTTCTTCCAACAGCCTTGTGCAAACCCTTCCAGATGCTGTAAAGTGAGAGTTAGGGAAAGAAGATGAAGCAGATGGATAGAAAAAAGTGAGCTTAGCAGGTTGAGGGAAAGCACTGCAGGTGCAAACAAGGATTTTGAAAGAGTATTTTTCTATCCTGTGGTATTTTTCACACACTAGCACTTACACTGATTATGATATCAATATCATGACTACAAGCAGCATGGAGAAAACAAATAGAGTACAGAACAGTCACTGAAAGGTTATTGCTAGGGGGATCAACAGTGGTCATGCACAAGACATCAGGTATATCAGGGCAAGGATACATCTGAGCTGGCTGAGAGAAAGCGCTGTGAGGCACATATAGAGGATCTCCAATGCAGCACCCTGGGTGTCTGCCCCACAGCTCATTCTACTCATGTAGCCCCAAAAAGTCAGGGTTAGCATGACTAAAAGGAAGAGTGAGGAAAATTTTAAGGAAATTTTCTAGCTATATGGTATTTGGAGCAAGTAGATGCTTCAGAAAAATATTGGAGAGCTCACAGCACAACAAAATTTTTAACTAAATTATTTGTTTACAGAAACAAACAAAAAACATTTAAGGTTTAATTTGGACAGGAGCTTTACTTTTCTCTCTTGGATCAGTCCTTTACTTTTTCTCCTTTTGTTCCCTGTACTCTCTGTAGCCCTGCAGTTCCCTATACCTTTAGGCACTGGCTAAATGCAGGGAATCTCATACAAAAGATGTGAATGAAAAGAACAACAGATAAAGGCTAAAGGCTTTTATATGAGTTATTCTTCATGATGTTGGGATGTCATGTGTAATAAAGTCAGCCGCATTCTGTTGTCATCTGGATGTACTCCCGTGAAAAGCAAATTGTCACAACAAATAGAATAACAGGGCAAGAAAATGGTCTTTTCAGGCCATTTCTTCTTGGGATGTTTCATGCAGTTGTTTCTTGGTGTGATCACTTTCAGATAGGTATGGGAAAATTTACCTTGCTTATCCCTAGTTGATAACTCACTACTATCAAGGTGTGAGATATGATGTGGAAGAGTCACAGGGAAACTTTCAGCATTCTGGAATGGTATCAGGTTCTTCATATTAACTGGCAGATGACACCTGTGAAGCTTGGAGGCAGGGCTGACTTGTCCCTTCCAGATAAGGCAAAACATTGGGATTCAATTCCTAGCTCTTGTCCATCTTTTTATGCATGTCTGTGCAAGGCCCTTTGTTTTCTGTGACCATAGCAATCCCAGATCTCATGTAATCTCAGATATTTTGGGGGGAAAGTCAAGCTCACAGATAATCTATTCCCAACGGTGTAGAGCACTTAGTACTGTGGGTTCTCAGATAACATCAACGTGAAAGACAACCCACGTTCTGAACAGCCACACAGATTTTTATGAGTACAGCATGCAGGATCTTCTTTGTTACTGGCAAAAATGCATAGCTAACGGTGGTGGCTATGTTGAAAGAGTGTTTTGTAGCTGAGAATTTTCTCTATCAAACAGTGTTACTGTGCTCTTTGTACCTGTTGTAGTTTCCAAGGAAATAAGCAGGATGCATTACTTTTGGAGCAACCTATCTATGCTTACATCTATGTGCAAAGAACACATAGCTATTTCCTGAACTTTAATGGCATTGGAGATGTGCTAATTGTACAACTAAGGCTGGTACTTATAAAAGCACCACAAAACCACAGGACCATATATTATAAAATGTGTAGACAAATTTTGGTTTGCATGATAAACCTAATAAGCCTTAGGCTTTGTGTACTCTGATGACAGGGAAATCAATCAAGGAAAAAAGAAAATGATATGAATATGGAAGACAGAAAAAGAAAATGTATTAAAACATCAAATTTGTTGCATATATTTAGATGATCAGTTATCCTGATAGTTAAAATTTTCTATTATTTCCAGTGTAACAATACTGGTTTAAACTTTCATCCATAAGCTGTTGAGTTGTGCTCTTAGACAAAATGCAGTTGGTTAAGAGTTGTGGGTTATTTTTCTTTTTGTTGTAAAGTTATTGTATGACAGCCTCCATCAGAAGATTACCTAGAGCTGCAGTCCTCACTGACAAGAGTAACAGAGGAGACCATAATACTAAAAGTAAGGACCTTCATTTTAAGTTTTACATAAATGAGTTGATAAAATGACAGGGAAGAAATTGAATAACACTGAAATGTCCTTCAGAAGGGCAATAATGATAAAATCAAACCCCATAGAAACCCTGTCAAGAAAGGGAAAGTTCTTATGGATCTGGACAGATCACTCTGGGGCTAATCATACTCCAGACTTGATCAGCCCAGGAGGTGTGGTGGTACTGCTCCAAGTCATTCTCAGTGGGAACCTGCCTCTTTGTCCTGAGTGCAAGGAGAGCCCAGGCTTTCAGGGGTTAGGTGCCAGTGTTATGTGCCTAAAGCTGTTGTGGTGTGTATGCATATCTGTGTGTCCTGGCTTCCCAGACTTTGAGAGCTGGTCTAAGCTCTATGAAAATCCAAAAATACAGCGAAAAAAACAGTGGAAAGAGGAAGATAAAATACAAAGGAGAAAATTCTGTCAAGACTGTTGAGGAACATATTAGGTAAAAGAATAATTTAAAATTAAAACATTAATCTCTTAATCATCAAAAAACTAGTGGAAGGAGGAAGCACTCAATAAGCCGTAGCACTACTCCCAAACTGCCTGTGGAAGCTGGAGTTGTGTAGGGGAAAAGGAGGGTTTTACTTTCCTTTACTTTCCTTTTTGTCCCTCGCAGACTTTGCCTGGACTTTGCCAGCTCATCACACTAAAGTGCAGTGTTGTCTGCTGCACATCAAGAACTTTCTGAGAAGAAAGGAAAATGTGCCCTCCTGTGTCATTTCAGGTGCACTAGTGATCCCCAGCTCGGAGGGTCTCTCTTCCTGGGTTCTCGCTCTCCACCTAGTGACCCGCAGGAGAACTACAGGATCTCGCAGAGGAGGGGGCTTGAGCCCTAACTCCTTAAACCCTACCTTGTTTTAAGGCACTTATTTTGCACCTATAACTATGGTAGGTGAATGAGTGATACCATAAATTAGTTAATCTCTCTACAAACATTATCAAGAAATAAAAAGATATGAAGAAATAACCTAAGGGGACATCTTGTATGTTCACTTCTGATCCACCTTTGCTTCAGCCATCCATTAAAATGGAATGCAGCTTTCTTTTCCATCAAGCATAACAGAGTAAGTATGGATCCTATTGAATGGGACTTGGCCTTTTGATATAATCATTGAATCACAGAATCACTACATTGTATGGGTTGGAAGGGACCTGTAGAGATCATCTAGTCCAAACACCCTGCTAAGGCAGGTTCCCTACAGTAGATTGCACAGGAATGAGTCCATAGAAATTCAGAAGATATGGATGAAATTTCCAACTGGGCTAAAATTTGTTCTTTGTATCTCTGAATATTTATGAAACATTTGTGGAACAGAAAGTGTGTTTGCCTGATTTGTTTTGAAGACATGATTAACCAATAAATTAGAGGCATGATTGCAAGAGAAGTTTTTAAATGTCTGACTGCTACATTCATACAGCACGCTATTTGTGCGCAGAACTGCTGGTGCAGTTGTATAAGTGTGCAAGTCACTTTGCATTATGCATTTACATTACGCGAAAATGGAAATCGTGCTTGAAAGTCTGAACCTCCATTTGGCATTTACTAATTCATAAAAGAGATCAGTGTACCTTAGATATGTGCTTTGCTCATTTTAAGGCATAATATATATTCTTTTCCAGTCTCTTAAAATCTCGTAGACCAAGAACAATACACTTTTAGGTTACTGATGGCTTACTTACGTTTTAGTTTAGTTTAGTCTTACTATTTTAGTTGAGTTTAGCAGATTGCTAACCTGTGTATGTAGAAGATTTTGATATTTCCTTTCTGACACTTCATGCTGCATCTCAATTCAAATATCCAAGCAAAGTTAAAGATATTCTGAAGGAATTAGTGATAAATCTACATATTAAAAATATGTGCCCATGATAATATCTACTGTTCTATTTCTTTTGGGTGTTTAACATTGGAGAGTCCAGAAGGCAAAGCTGCGTGGCTCAGGGGGTTAAAATTGTGAAGTCTTCATAACAGCTGTATGTCTGTTGAGTACTCTTTCTTTTTTGTTGGCCTTTGGTGCTACACTGGGGCAATGGTCAAAATTAAGTTTGTGAACCTTAACAAATTCATTGGTATCCGAAGATCTGTCAAAATCAGCAATATTTTTTGGTATGAACTTAGTGTTTTAAAAATTAGTTTATTTGCGTATAAATGTTTTAGATACATAAGCACACATACAAACAAAAGGGAAAAAAGAATGACAAAGGAAGGCTACGTTCTAGTCAGTGTATTTTCCTTTCTGATGTAATATGAGGAGCAAAGGGTCCTTTCAGAGGTTAGACATACAAATCTTGTAAAATGGCAATTTCCTCAGGAGTGTGAAAACTAAATTCATACTTTGAAAATTCTCATTATAAATTATTTCTGCCTCTGTGGTTTCCTGGTAAATGAGAATAGAAAGCATCAGAAGTGATCAAACCTAAGCCTACAAAAGCAGCTCTCACGTGCTTAGGAAATGTGGGTTGTAAACCTGATCCCACCAACATCAGCAGCAAAGCTATAACATCTGACTTTAGCTAGAGTCAAGGTTCAAGATTTTATCTGTCCTAGAGTGAAGGTATTTGAAATGAAACGATAAGGATATTAAATATGTTGACAAATGACCCCATAAATATAAAATACAATTTAAATTTCAGCACCCTTAAACTAAGCCTAAATTCTCTATGTTCAAGGGCAACTGTTTTTAGATACTGCTAGTTCAAAGTTGGTCAGGGCAAATGGTTTTTTGACTGATATCTGTTTAACACCTCAACTCTCACATGACAATATTTACTATTAAGGCAGTTGCCCTGGTAGATTATATTTTCTTGAGTGAGAACTCTCCTGATCTTCTAGCATCCTAAATCAGAGTTTTCAAGTAGCATTTATCAAGCATGATGTCAGCATGACAGTGAATTAGGACTCACTCATCAGATAATTCCAGTGCCACTGATTTGGGCTGCATGGTTTCAGATGAGAGTCTATAGTGCTTGTTAATTGCAAGTGCCAACCCTTCCCATCAGGTCAGTGGCATAATCAAGACAGCAGGACAGAGAACATCACGTATCATTTTGATTTTTAGCTGCATTCCTGGAGTCAGAGCCAAGAATTTAATCCTCTCTTCAGAAGGTGCTGAACAGCTCCTGAGCACGCAAAAGACAGAGCTCCTGGCCAGGCAACCTGGTTTGCTGGCTGAGGGTGAACAGTCTTGCTTGGGCCCGCTGTGCCAAATGCAGGCCAATATCTCTGAAATTGACCTTTTTGGGTATATAGTGGTCTTCCTGTGGGTTCTTTGTCACCTGTGAAGGGGCTGTAAATTCAGCTGGGGCTAGGCTAAATGATTCACAACTACCTTGGCCCCAAGCCGAGGCTCTCTTTGCTATGGAAGGTTTTTTTTTTTCATGGTCACTTGCTCTCTGTCAGGAAACATCAGCTTCCTGTAGAAATAAGGGGCTGACTCTGTTTATAGTAAGTGGGGTAGACTCCCACAGCAACACAAAGCCAGAACATGTGGAGGCTCAGTCCAAAGTAGAGAGCACAGAGAAAAAGAAAGCTTAACTCCTGACTCTTCTGGGTCAAACTCAAGCAGACTTATCGTCACCCATGTATGTCAAGTCTATCCCCAAATACAAACATTTGGGTCAAGCATTCAGAAACTAGCGGGCTGACAAGGACATGGGCATTCCTTGATATTTAGACCATGTGCACGTTAAGCACATTGAGGGAACAAACCATCGATCTTGTAAGAGGTTTGACTTATTTTTTTTTCAGAAGACAGCTCCACTGTAGAGATCACTCTGGACTAGACAGTTATAGTTAGATAAATCTCAGATGACTGCAATATGCCAGAAACATATCCAGTATGATGTCTTTGCACTAGGACTGTATTACAGTCAGTACTTCAACAGATGTATTATGCCTATTTGAACAGAAAAAGTATTCACCTACTTTCTAAGATATCTTTTGGGCACAATAAGGTATCAGGGCATGCTTATCAATGTTGATGACATGGCAAAGTAGTATTTGACTATTTAAATATGCATAATACACATTTTTCAAGTTATGATACAAATTATTTTCTCCAATTTATACTCTTTTTCAGACTCGGGCAAATTTATGATTTTCATTATGCAAGAAAGATGTTTAACTCATATTGATATAATTGACAATTAAGAAGTGAGATAGACTGTTGAGAATATTGGTGGAAAGTGAACACATTATTCACATTATTTATGTAAAACAGGCATTAATCTCTCCAAAAAACTGAAAATTTTCGTATTTACTATTAAAAGAAACTGGAATAGAAACTACAAAACTGAAGTTAGAATCTTTTTATCAAATGTAGTACTGAATGGAAGAAGATAGAATATTTAAAGAATTGCTGTAGATTCCAGAACAGATATCTTAGTATTTTAAAAAGTAAACTGGCCTGGATTTCTCTTTGTTATAGGATGAAGTAACATTTACAAACACATCATTTGAAAGGGGGCAGCCACTATACATTGACAAAAGGAAAATTATAGATAACAAAATCTGTTGAATTGTTGAAAGATGAAGTGAAAACAACTGAAATGTTTCACTCTGGCTTTGTAGAAGTTTATTACACTGAAACAAACAGAAATTTCATCTATCAGATTGGTCAGCACAGTTAATAGTACAGGAATACTACCAAGAAATTTGATGCAGAATACACGATAACTGCCAGTGTAAAGATGGAGTGGAGCAGCTTTGCTGTTTAATGTTCATTTGTGTGCAGGCTTGGAGGAACTCTACTTTCAAAATTAATTCAATAAACACAAGCAGTGTAATCTCAGTTGATGGTGCTTCTAAGTGAGTACATGATTTATGTAATCGTACAAAACTGGGAAATAGAAAGTACAAAGCCTAGAAATTGGAAATATAATGGAGTCATGGCCAGATTATAGTGCAGTGCAAAACATCAGTGACAACTGGAATGTGTTACTTCATTTTGTTTTCTACTTTTGTAGCAAAATGTGTTGAAATATGAAAAAAATCTGTTGTAAAGAGATGGCATCAAGTAATACCGTATGCATACATTGACAGTTTGATGAAATTCATTACACATTGAGTAAACTATATGAACAAAGAAATTATAGTCCATCTAGTTTAATATCCATGCTAGATAAGATTATGAAGACTATATAAAGCACAAGCACATTCATACAAATTAGTAAGTCAGGTGGAACCGATATTTCTAGATGATAAACTACAGTCTTTTACAAAGTGACAGAAGCTATTTCTTCTGGCTAAATTAAAAATAATTCTTGAATGTCCAAAAAATGTGACAATGACCATTGTTGTCCCTTTATATTCTTTCCATCAAGTTAAGTGAAACTGGGGAAAGTCAGTGCATTTAAAACTTCTTCTGAGTTAATCAGTATAGTTTACAGTGATTTCAGTCAAATTTTAATTCGACATTTCTCTTCAAAAAGTGATATATTTTTAATTGAATTTCTATCACAGCTGGTAAGAAATGTCTTAAGGATTTCATGTCCTGTCACCTTTCTATTTTTAGAACAGTTAAAATAGTCCTTCTCTTTGCATTCACGACAATCAGAGTCACAAAAGGGCTGAGGTTAGAAGGGACCTCTGGAAGTCATCTGCTTCAAATCTCCTTCTCAACTCAAGTAGGATCACCTAGAACTATTTGCCCAGAACCATGTCCAGATGGCTTTTCAATATCTCCAGTGAAGGAAACTCCACAGCCTCTCTGAGCATCCTGTATCATCACTTGACTCCTCTCCCCTTTGCCAAGCAGCACAAGAGGATGGGGGTGGATCCACAGCAGTTGCTATATGCTTCTCCTTCCTCCTCATGCTTTTACCCTGCTCTGGTGGGGGCTTTCTATGGGCTACAGGCCTTCAGGATAAATCTATTTCAGCGTGTGGCGTTAGTGGGCTGCAGACTCTATCATGAAAACTTGTCTGTCACGCTTAGAGCACCTCTTCTTCCTCCTCTGACTTTGGTGTTCCCTCTACTGCTTCTCACATGCACTTGTTGTGCCAGTGTTGCCATCTCAAATGCTCTGTCCTCCAGTCCCATGTCTGTTCTTTACCAGAGATATCTCCTCCTTCTTTTGTCCAGCTGCAGAGGGAAAGCTTTCTCTGAGCTATTCCTGCTTGCAACTCTTAGAAACTGAAGTTAGGCACTTAAACACTTTCTGAGGATTTGTCTAAGGGTCACTTCTGAAATTTAACTCCTACTGAGAAAGTATGAGCTTATACCCTTTAATGAGTTTTGGTTCTTTTAGGCCTAGGGAATGGCCCCTTTCTTTTTAATGAGGATTTGCCTGAGTACAAGGAGAACCCTCAATATATGACCCTGTGCTTCTACTCTTTCAAAATTCTCAGTGAAATGTTCTCATTAATAACTCTATCAAAGGGTTTTGTTGTCCCATTGTTGTGAAACTGAGGAGAACTTTGAGAAGCACCTTTTGTTAACTTACTCATTTCAATTGTGGAGGATAGTGCAGGCTTGGATGTCTCAGATTAGTATTAGGTTTAATATATTTGATCTTTGTGTGCTTTTTCTTTATGACTAGTATTAAAAAAATAAAAGCCCAAACAGAACAAATCTGAAAACTCCATCCATTTGTTAGTCTGATGGACAATGGATGTGAAAATTAAAAAAATAGTCACAATTACATGGAATAACACGGGCTTCAAAATCAGAATAAAATATACTGAGATAAGTCTCGCTCTGGATCAAAAGTCAAAACAAACTCATTTTCAATGAATCTGAGTTACCGTGGACCCACTGTGACTTAACTTTTTTATAGGACTGAAACATATAACAAATAATGATTTCCTACCAGCTCTGCCACATATAACCGTTTTCTTCTTTTTTTTTTTTTCTCCATTATACAGCACCGAGGGTAAGAGAAATGATTCAGAAATCTTGAATTTCTAAATGTTGAAAGGGCTATTTCTATGGTATGAACACAATAACTGGAGCTCATAGTATGGAAGCAGAGCGTACAGAGCTGTCAGTGGTAAAGACCCAGAAGTATGCGGTGATGAAAGTGTACCACAGTCCAGGGTGCTCTGATGTCAAAGGGAAGAATCAAGGCCCAGAAACAGGTACCTGTAGCCTTGTGATTAAGGCAGGCTTCTAGAGCACAGCAAGTGTGGAGCTTAATCTCTTGTATTTGATGGGGAAGTTTAACCCAGGTCTGCCACTTGCTGAGAGAGCATTTTATATAAGAATAGTGATTTTCCTTGCTCTGTTCTTTAAAAGAGCTATTCCTGGTTGCCAGATAGACAATGACACATGCACAAGGCCTTAAGAGGGACAGCAAAAGTCTAGGCGAAAGGAGAGGAATAAGAATCTTTGAAGTCTGCTTTTGATGAGGTTTTTTGTTGCGTATTTCTATGTGGCCTTGTTTTTAAAGACTGTTACTATGCTTGCCTCTTCCGTTGCACTGTGCTGGGGTCTGTAACCCTGGCATATGCACAGGGACAGGTCAATGGTGGGAGGTGCCTTAAAGACACCTGCTCCAACACTGAAATTGACATTCCTCACTAAATCAAGTTCTTTGCCCCATTCTCCCAAAACTGAAGGAGAAGTTCAGACTTACAGTTGAAAAGTGGCCAGAGGAAGGGATGAGAGTCCGTGCCACTGGGAGACTGCCACACGTTTAAGCTATATGCCATTCAGAGGGGAGGGATCGCTCACTGCCCTTTTCCTGACTATTCCATTCTTCATAAAAGGCTCATTGCACTGAAAAAAAAAGACCAAAAAGCTTGATGTCTCCCTTGCCTAGTGACTGCAGGGAGGGAAGGGCCTGGTTCCCTGTTATCTGCTCCCATATTTATACTGGTGTTTCATCTAGTTACCGTTTCACTTAAAATGAAGGAAGCAGAATTTGAACTATATTTTTGTCCTCATATGAAAAAAATTCCTCTCTCTCTTTCATTTCCCTTCCTGTTATTATTCCATGAAAAATTGTTTTATTTCCATAGAAGTGAAAGAGAAATCTGCCCATGACCACCATCTTCCACCCAATCCACTAATTCTCTTCCTTCTGCCTTTCCCTTGCAAATAATTTTTTTCCTTGGACACTTTTCTCAGAAATGGGAGATGTGGTTTAAGACACCTCAGAAATTTGAAGAGAAATGTCCTAGGAATTACTTCACAGCTCAAAGAGGTGACCCTGCTGGCTTCTCCAGCAGCTGCTGGTGTGCAGAACAGTGCCTACTACAGCAGGCCCTCAGCGAAAGCAGTAAGAGGTACAAAGAGGCTTTGGGATCCAGCATAAGAAATGTCACCTAACCCTGACAAGGCTGAGGCTTCTTCAAGCATATGAAGAAATAAAACCAAGTGAATCAGAGACAAAAATGTTAAATACAAGTGTTTGTGGGCACTAGACACATTGAAGGATTATTGGCAGATTTTGTGATGATTTTGAGGACTATAGATGTCAGCTTAGGCATGTAGATCCCTTAAAGTGTCACCTTAAGCATTAAAGTCCTTTGGGGTCTGGAACAAAGGGCATGAGTTATACAAACCATGTAGCTGACATTTGCCTTGATGGTAAGTGCAGAGAGTGGCATAAGAGAAAAGAGCTTGAAATAGTGCTAATTACCTGTTTTAAATATTAAGATGCAGGAAATGCAAGTTTCATTATTTGGGCTTTTATATTTTATTTAAAAATTTCATTCTATTATCTCTTTTAGAATGTGGCAATGCAAACAGTAGATGTAGAAAAAAAATGGAGGATTAGAGGGGTGGAAATTAAGCATTTATTCCTGTAGTCTAAATGGTAAGTATTTAGTTACAACAGTCTATGACTTGTAGATTAGTGTATGTAAAAGGTACCCAGATGCACAGTTGCGGGGCATCAAATGTGCTTACAGATATGTAAACACAGATATATTTGTCAGAATTTGCACATTGAATTTCTGACTATACTGTTACTTCACTTACTTTTGGTTGCTCCTTTTTTATCTATGAGACAGGGCTGTTAGCTCTCTGGGTTATTTCATTTGCCAGGTACTGTCATTTTGGAGCCCGGAATGAAGGAAGTCTATAGAATGCTGTAAGTGAAAAGCATTAACAAATATATAAGGTCAGTGTAAGCAGCAGAGCTGCTCTGATGGCTATGAAGCAGCACATTCACTGAATCTTTGGGTTATGTGTTCCCTGCTTACTTGAAGTAATATCAATAATTACAATGTTTGCAATAATTACAAGTGTTTCTACCCTTCTCATGCTCCAGAATCAAGTAAAACACATGATTCAAGTGAACATATTTGCCTCACAAAATCCCTTTGTGGATCATCCTGGATTATTGCTCTGGTCTCCATGCGATGCTGCGTCATCAGAGGACCACTCATGTAGGTACAGATCATTTAGGCTGGCCATAGCTAGAAGAGATCCAGAGCTTAGAGAAAGCCTGCAAGTTTTAGCAAACAGGTAGGATGATGACAAATGTCAATCACACCAAAACAAAACAATGACCAAAAAGGGAAATATGGCTAAATTTAATGGAATGGAAAATAATACTGCAGGTATAATAATACGTTTGTGCTGAGGTGGAATATTTTGTCCAGTTCTGAAATAATACCATGACACATTTGTGAGCAGGAAAATGAAATACTGAGAGAAGAAAAAATTTTACATGATAATTAAGTCATTTCAGTCTTATTTTAGATAAAAGATGAATAACATGGGTACATTGTGATTAGGACTAAAGTGTTTGTTTTTCTTTACCCTACCCAGAGGAGAACAGCTCTGGAATTTTCTGCGGTGTCTGAAGGCACTGCACTGAGAGGAAATACTTGTTTTCACATGATGCATAATCAACTCCTTGCTGAAAAATAACGTTATACCCAAGAGGTTTGTAAGTCTCAAAGTACATGTTGATACAGCTAATGAGAAACACCACTGCTGCTGAACAGAGCTTCTCAAAAAAAGAAAAACCTTCATGCTCCAGTGCAGAAAACAAAGACTAACAAGCAGAAGCCAGGGACAAACTTTCCTTCACAAATAAGGGTGGAAACTAGAATATGAATTTTTAGATCTCCAAGAAAAAGAGGTTACTAAGTTGTTTGGAGAAGTGCTCTAAGTTTTTTCATAAATATGATCAGGGTTGTGAAGGGATTTCTTATAAGAAAGTACCCAAGCAGATGATCAGCCTTCAACGTATCAGAATACCCACTGAACTTCCTGGATCTGATGTTCAACTACAGTGCTTAGGTGCTAGCTTTACCCCATTAAAGAGGAGGAAAGAGATCTAGTGCTGAAACAAGGCAATGATGTTCTGATTAGCTTGTTTTGTATTGACAGAATCTGCACTGGGTCCAAGTCAAGATTGTTAGCAATCAGGTATATTTAAAAGAGTTTTAGAAGCAGCATTTTTTTATGATTATTATTGTTCTCATGTTTGATCAGATCTGCCAAGCCAAGCCTCAGCATTAAAACAAGTGACGCATGAGAAAACAGGGGCAGCCAGAGCTCATGGGATTAACCAGGTAATCTGGCATGAGGAAGAAAGCAGACCAGCATTGTCTCTCAACAGCCACGAGGCCAGCAGTGCCAGTCCTAGTATTTCTATTTCAAATGTCCAGTAGTCATGGAAAGCATAAAGGAAAATGAGATGTAGTGGAGCAAATGCACATTTTTCTATAAAAAAATTTATACTATCTCTATTTGCATTTTTACATTTCTGCCTGTTTTCTTCTTGCAGGGAAAGTTTGTCAGCAAGGACTTTAACTGTGGTCATTTTGAAATAAAAGTATGACTTAGTTTTCTTAGTTGGTATAAATTAACTAACTCTTTAACAACAAATGCCAAATTGAAGTAATTTTTAGCAATATATGTTCTGGTTTTTATTCAGATAAGTTTTCAGTAAAAAATATTATACAATGTTACAGGTTTTAGAGTATTTCTAGACAGTTTAAGCCAGAAATCTCATAACTAGAGGCTGCCATCTCAGTACTACTTGTTGCTCTTTCACATTCTCAGAGCAATCATTACTGACAAATATCCAGCCAAAGGAGCCTACGTCATAATACCATACTTTCATATCATCTCCAGCAGTCCTTAATGCCTACTCAGTCTCAATTCTGATGAAACTCATTGTCCTTCCCCAGGTAGTGTACTCCAAAATCATTAATATAGCTGTATACCTAATGTAGACATATCTTACTTGCCCATCAGACTTTTCTAGATATGGATTCAGTTTCTACTGTAGAGAAAAGCCTTTTACATGTTTGGTTTTTTGTTTTGTTTTGTTTTTTGTTTGTTTGTTTGGTTGGTTTTGGTTTTGGAATGAACTTCTCAATTTTCTCCTAAACTAGATAATGAGCAGTTTTGATGCATAAAGAACATCTTCTGAAGGAACAGGTCACTAAAGTAATTTCAAATGAATAATTAGCGCTTTTAAACAGCCCGATACTTTCTTTCATTTCCCCCTCTCTTCAATTTTTATTATCTTTGAGAAAAGGATTATGCTGAATATAAGGTTTGGGAAGTACCAGTATTTTCTTTCTACGTGAAAGATATAATTCTAGAGCAATTCCATTTGTTGCCATTTGTTGGCTACATGTTTGTCTTTATTACAACCTTTTCTTAATTCTCTGAGTGCTTGTAGAAAGAAATGCATACTTGTTTTATTGTCAGCCTATGTCTGGATCTTTTTTCTTTTTCCTTTTTTTTAAATAGATTTTCTAAGTCAATTCTCTTCAACCTTTTCTCAGCATGTGAATAAGACTGAAACTCTAAATTGCTTTTCATTTATATTAACATCTTCTTTTCTCTCTCAATGAGTGTGCTTCAGTCTCAGAATCTAATCTCCTGGTTTTTCATTTGCTCTACACTTTATTACAAACACTGTTCTGGTAGCCTCTGCATTGTTTTGGAACAAGACAGAAGTTTCTCCCAGCAATATAAATCACAAGAAGGTTTTCCTTATTTTCTGAAGGGTGATTATTAGAACATTATCAGTCATCTGCATGTCAGCTCCATGAGATGCTTATTTGCTCATTCAAAGGATACAGTAAAACAGGAATTTCTTGAGCAGCTTTTTACATGGTAGATACACTCTTCAAATGAGACATTTCTCTTTCAATGAGAACATAAATCTCTGACACTGCTATTCAGTGTCTTTTCTGAGCTGGGCACTGATTTTTCTTAGTTATTTTTTCATTTAGCTATGACATGTTAATAGCATGAAACTCTTAATTTCTGCTTTTCTTCTTTTCTTGAAAGTGGAAAACAAAAAATGTTTCTTCAATTCTTTTTTTTTCCCTCACACTAAAGTTATCATTCTAACAAGTGAGTGAACGTCTTCACTTTCATAACTAATCAAATTTTGACCTCAGTTCACTATTTGCTGTTACATACTGCAACATATTTTAGGAATGTGGAATGATAAGAATAGAAAAGTTGGCTTGGATGAACTGCCTTTCCAGTCCAGCACCCTGCCTCTCACAGAAGTCTTTTTTATTCCTTAAGGATCTAAGCTGCAAGAATATTTGTTGAACAGTTATGAAAAACTTTGCCCACAGGAGGAATTTTATCTTCATTAGTTAGGACAATAGTGTGTGACTGGAAACATAGAGATTTTATAAATTATTTACTGTATTTACACCAAGAGGTGTGCAGTACTGCCTGTGTCTATATGTACATGCTTTTAAAACTGTTGAGCTTGAGCTCTGGAATGAAACATCATCAGTTTACATCCAAACCTTACACCTTTGTCTGCTCAGCCTATCTTAACAGCAAGTGACATTTTACCTCCCTCCCTGTCTCTGCAATCAATCTGCCTGCCAATCTCTCACCCAAGCCAAGCCTGCTACCTCATTCAGGCAGCACATCCTGCCTGCATCTCTCATCTCCCCAGTGCCACCTGGGAAAGTGGGGCTGGGGCTGCCAAGCTCAAACTGCTCAACGACACAGATGGGGTCCCATACTCCAGGCCAGACACCACATGAGCAGAGGCAAGGGCATTCAAGGCCTCTCTGCCGTATGGGAGCCATCACAGAAATTGAGTCTCTTCTGCTAACCAGCATACTTTCCTAAATACCTCCTGCATTGAGCTAAACTTTCTGACTCAGAGGTGGTGAATTCTGCCACTAAAATTTGTGTTTCTTTTTCCCTCAGAGCTATGTTTGTTGACTTTCAGTTTTACACAAGACTTAATTCTTTCTCTATTAGGAGAAAATACAACCATAAAGAAAAATACTTGCCTTTTTTTAATATATCATTCAAAATATTATATAGTTTTTTTATATCCTTTTATATTCATCTATTTCTCAAGACAGACAATTTCAGTCTTTGCAATCTCTCATCACAGAAATTGTGCCATGCTCTTAGCAATTTTCATCACCTTTTTCTACGTCCTCCTTATCTCTTTTTCAACTAGATTGACCAGGATTGAGCACATATTGTACCTGAAGGAACATCAATGACATTATAACACCTTCAGAAAGTCAGTCTGTCCCATGATAATATCTTATTTGTTGCTTTAGGTTTTTTTTCAACCACTGCTCTATGGATCTTCATTCCACAGCATTAGAAAAGCAGAACCCATCTGACTTGTTCAAATAGAGGCTTAGGAGCTGCTGTATCATCTCGTAGAGAATTCAGCATTTCATCTGTGATGGTATTGCTCATTTAACTCTGGCATTCCCTGCCCTTTTGTTTACCTTAGGATTCATCTTATTTTACAACATATTGTTTTGTTCTTCATTTCAGAAACACACCCCATTGATGTAAAATAACATCTGCTTTCAGACTGCTTGTTAAAGGAGATGATTAATGTGGACAGCATTACCACGGGAATTTGTGGTTCAACATTGACCTTTATAAACTTATTTTGTGTTGAGTGGTTCAGGTGTGAAAACCACATGCTATCCAGACACCCAGCAGCTTGCCAGACCGTCAGCCTGGTGAAGCACTTGTATGCCCAGGGCAATTGCCTGGAGATGTGTGAAGGTGTAGATGACAGTGTCAACCAGAGCATCTGCTTTTCATGTCATTATGAGAAAGTATTGCTGGCTCACTGACAACCAAACCAGGATCACATTCAATTTTTTTTTTTTTTATTTAGTGTCTGATATCACATGTCCTCTTTGATTCATATATTTCAGCTTTTCAAAGCTGCTACTAGGCTGGTTCTGTCTCTTCAGACATTTTAAACACTTTTTAGGCTGTCATTTATTTTATGAAAGCAATCAATTTTTTATAAAATAAAACATTTTGGTTTCATAAGAAAGCAAAATAAAAGACAAAAATATTTCTTACTTCTTAAAACAAAATACTGTGTGTATATATTTGTATGTATAAAAATTTCATCTTATTTTTTGTTTCAAAGAAGTAAAATCATGCTTTTTTGTGGGGACAGTTGGTATTAAGGTTTTTGCTATACAGAATTGAATGCTGTTAACAAAAACTGACAATGCTCTGAGTTTCTGGGAAATGTATTGTCATCTTCATGCTTGGATGCTTGAGACTAGATATTTTCTACTTATTACTACTATCCATCCTAAAGATAGCTCTGTTAGCTTTGACATTTCAATCTTGCAAGTGCAATTCTGAGTCAACGAGTCTTAACATCTTATGGAACAGTTATGGAATGGTTTGACATACCTGATGATTTCTACAGCCACGACCAAAAGACAGCCTTTGGTCATGTGTTTTCTTGGATGTCATAAATGAGCACCTAGTTTTGACATTCATATCTGTGAAAGAAGAAAACAGTCTGCACTAGCTCACTAAAAGTTCATTCTAAGTCTGCCTTCCATTGAGTGGATTTCTTTTGCAGATACAATTTGTCACGCTGTAAGCTCTCAATTCTAAATTCCCTAAAAGGAGTAGATAATTTTGTTTAGGAGATTGAAGTTAATAAAAATCATCTCTATGCCAAGAAGTAATTCTAATTATCTTTCTATTTCCACTTTCAAATAACAGGGTTAAAATAGAGTGTCATGAAAATGGTCTAGAATGCTTATGCATCTTGCCTTCCTTGAATGTATAAGATGTGCATCGGCACAGGTCTGGACATATAACTCTGACATACTGATGGAAATCTGATTTTCTCTATCGAGTTATTAAATACTTAAAGATATTCTAACCAAAAAATCATGACTTCTACAGTGTTTTCAAGATCTAGACTTCTCCATTTCATCTTGCAATATTCCATTATGAAAATGAAAGCAAATTTTAAAATGCATAGATAATAGTACTGAAATGTTTCTGAGATGGGGAACAATTGGAATTTAGAAGAGGAAAGTCAGTTTTTACTTTCATTTTAGCTGTCAAATCAAATGGAAGTTTTTTCTGGATTTTTGCTTGTTTGTTTTGTTTTTTTTTAATTTTTTTTCCTTTTTTCTTTTTCTTTCAAGAACCACAAAAAAATCCCAAAGGATTGAAAAGAGTAAATGACGAGTTCTAATCCCTTCTCTGTGAGTTTTAGCTAGGAGAAATGCCTTGAGTTCTGGGGAGAGGAGTCAGTTTTATGACTCCACAATGACATTTCAGAATCAGTTCAATGAACATTCCTCCATTTCATTTGGCCACAAGTCGTACTGGCAACCAGAGCAACGCAGCTGGTGATCCATCCTCTCTGATCTTATGGAGATTGTGTCATAAGTATTCTTTCTTTGATTTTGTTAATAAAATATAGCTGTAGACCAAATATTAATAATACAATCTATTTATCTATTTTTTCCCCCGAGTTTCATGGAGAGCTAAGTGTTAAACGTGAAAATCTTTCTGATATTTTTTCAGACTGTATTAAAATTCAGGTGAAAAGATTAACCTATCTGCCTCTATACTCCACTGGGATTTTTATTATTCAGATTTATTCATTAGAAGACTTGCTATTCATGTTTGCTCTATTTGCTTTCATTAAATGTTTGGCATTAAATGCCTTTCTATTGCATTGCTGACTAATAAATAAATAAATAAAACCCCTGAGGCTGTGATATAAAATTAATATATCCTGATCAATACAAATGATGTCTTTTTTAATAGGAAATAGTGAGTAATAAACAATAGAAGGCAAATACATATTTTTAAATAATCACATTGGTGAATTCATGGTCACCAAAAAGTAAATTTCTTGTTATGGAAACAAATGCAATAGATGTGAATCTTGATTTGTATTTCAAAATACTGAAATTCTACATTTTTTCATTCATTAAACATAATTATAAAAACACAGTTAATTCAAAGACATATAAATGCAGTCTTCTTTCACTGGCAATATAGTAAATGTGGTTCCCAGTATGCTAAATACCAGCCTACTCAACCCTTCTATAAGTCGATTAAAACAAATCATGCAAAATGGGGAAAAAAAATCCTCCAGCTGTTTTTTTCCATGCATGAAAGTCTAGTTCTCTAAAAGTCACTCAAAATGTTTTTGTTCTTTTAATTTGGTCTAAGTCCTGCCTGGTAGGGTGGCCTGCCTGTGCCACGGTAGCTGGCTTCTCCTGGGCTGCCAGCAGCCATGTGTAAATCCGTGTGCTCAGGTGCCCTTTCCTTCTGCAGAGGTTAGTCCATAAGCAAACACTTGGGCTCCAGGCTTGCAGGTTCAAATCTGACTGCCCTGTGGGATTCACCTTAAGGCAGGCTTTGGGCCTCCCTTTCTGCAGGGGTGGCCTGGCTGCTGGGCTCAGCAAACTGACTGGTATCCCTGTGGAGTCCTGGGTGACTGAATTTTCAGATCCTTTACGTGTCCTGCCGAGTGCTCCCAGCACGGCCACCTCCATCAGAGGTTGACTGTCCTTTGACAGAGCCCCATTTTTTCTCACTGTGAGGGAAGACAGGATTTGTTGGCAGCCTGCACTCCAGACTAATATGGACATGAACCTCCAGGCCTCCAGACCACTTTGTGCTACCAGCAATTTCTAGTGCCACTTGGCAGCAGTTGCTGGTACAGCCTCTTCCTCATCCTGCCTGATTCTGAACTACATGGAGCAGAGACACTGTCACAGAAAAATAAACTATTATCATCTAGTTTCAGTGACAATGGTACCTGTACTGATGTCTGGCTTTGTCAGCCCAGAAGGTTCAGAGATTTTGGTAGTTACCTATCACCATCAATATACATCACCACATCATTTTCTCCTGTCCTTCACAGTCTCATAATGCCATGCTGCCAGTGTAGTTAGATATCCCCAGTCAACCACAAAGTATGCTTGAACTGCAGTGGCCAGCCAGAGCACTCAAATAACTGCTGCTGTTCAGTGAATATGTATGCTATTCAGGAAGAAGAGACAAATCAAGGTGAAGCTGCTTAACCTTCATTAACTCCTCAGCAATCACTAGGCTAAGTTTATTCTCGTAAAACACAGGTCAAGCCATTTCTAAACAGCTTTGGGAAAACCAGGTCCTACGTATGGGGAGAAGCCAGCCTGCGAGTGCAGCTCAGGCATGTGGTGCCTGAGCCAGGGCTTACT
Source organism: Penelope pileata (assembly GCA_013396635.1). Lineage (NCBI taxonomy): Eukaryota > Metazoa > Chordata > Aves > Galliformes > Cracidae > Penelope > Penelope pileata. The sequence goes on along the minus strand of WBMW01003581.1, from coordinate 28,114 downwards.
CTAATGCTCTCGGGTTTAACCAGCACTAACATGGGTGGGCTAGGACTCCTTGGGAGCTCATATTTCAGTAACTCTCTGCCCTGATGCCGTCGTGCATTGACTGACTCACTGGCGAGATATACGTAAGGGCATTGGTGTCGAAAGACTTTGAACTGCTCTGTGTAAGAGACTGTTTTGGAATCTTNGAGGTCCTGCTGCCCTGCTACCTGATGCCTGCTTGTTTCTCCTGCTTCCTGCCTGATGCCTGACGATGCCTGACGTCTGCTGCCTGAAGCCTGCTCCTGCTTCTTCTGAAGCCTGCTCCTGCTTCGCCTGGTGCCTGCTGCCTGAGACCTGACGGCCTGATGCCTGCTTGCTGCTGCCCCTCCTGCGCTCTCGCTCCCTCGCTCCCACACAGTCCTGAAGACATTCCTGGTCTGACAGAACGGCGTGGGATCCATGGTGGTGACTGGCCCCGCTTTCTATATGTAACCCTTGCTCTTATTTCCTATCTTTTACTATCTCCTGCTTCCCCATCCCCGTCTCCCTCACTGACCAGAATTTCCTATTAAACTGGTCAGACAACATTTGACCTCGTTTGCGTCTTAATCTCACTCCAGGTATGTTACAGAATCTCCCCTCACTCCGATAATCGGAGCGAGACACTCTACCAGGACAAGGAAGGTAGTAATGAATCAAGCAGTACTAATGAAGGGAAGGAAAATGGTGTTTGACCCCTTCCCATCCCCAGAATAGCCATTAATGTTGATAGGGTCTCCTCTGTGCTCCATGCCTCTACGTGCAGAGATCTCACTCAAGGGGAAGCACATGAGGTGCCAAGACAGCTCTCTTCAGGGCTCTTGCGGTCAGCTTCAACTGCTCAGATTTATTCCCAACTGATCAAAAGTCAGTGCAAATAGAAAACCTCTATTAATTACTTATGTTCACAACAGTAATTGCCAACCATGTTAGTTCAGTAGCAGGAACTCAGAAAGGCCTGCTAAAATGGGGACCTTCTGGTAAATGAATATCAGTTTAAAAACAATTATAGTGATAACATAACAGTTTTAGTGCTTTTGTTTAATTAAATGAAAAGAAACAGACCCTGGATCTCTCCAAGTATATGCGCAAGAGAGGTCAAATATTTTGGTTGCATCATTTGTATTATTTACCACTTCTTTTTTCCTTCAAACAAGATTGAGGTGAGATCATGGACTAGTGATTACAGAAATGAAAACCTCCAAGGCAAGAGATGATTATTCAAGTCACATGCTGAGCTATTATTTTCTAGGAAAGTTCACACATGAAAATATGAGGTTGTTCAAATACTAAGGCAGTCTCAGTTACTGACTGTCATTGTGCATCTGAACTACTGACAGCTTTTGAAAAAAAAAAAGAAATATAAAACAAAGCCCATGCTGAGGAGGAAACTCACCTACAGTCCAAGCCCCTCTTCTCACAGAGCTGACACATCTTGGAGCCTGGTGCAGCTCCCGGGAGTGGAGCACAGCTCTGGCCCAGAGCAGTCGATCATGCTGATGTGTTGGGGATGAGGAGATAAGTGACAGTTTCACTGTGTGAGCCTATGCCTAGTGCAAACAGTAATTCCCAAGGAGCAAAAATATTTGCTTTAAACTTATTGATCAGAAGTCATCAGAGACGGTAATACAGATCCAAAGAGTCATATGTTAGCTCCAATTCAGTCTTACATCAATATTAAGTTAGTGCTGAGTTGTCTTTTTTGTTTTAATAGATTAACATCTTTGGCAAAGCATAGAATTATTCATATTTATGTATATTTTACTGAATAAATTTTATAATTTTTGAGAAAATCAGTGTTTTGGATAAGCATCAGTAGAATCCAAATTCACCTGACAGACCATGTATTTGTAAATTGGATTCTTCCCTCCTTACTATAGTGTTTCTTCTAACGTCATCTAAATATTTTACATGAGGGACCAGGGTTATTACTTCCAAACTGAGGAAATATATCAGACCTGCTAAGTCATACACAAAGCATTTTTGTATGTTAATATTGTATATATGGTTGGTCTGTGCTTTGCCCTAGTGATAATCAGGAAGAAGGTGGTGGAGTGAATAAGAAAAAAATCCAAATGTGTCCCAAAAAAGGATGAAGGAGAGGTGACTCTGAGCAGTAAGAGCAAAATGGAAATTGTATCTAGAAAACAAGAAGTGAAAGCAAAGAATGGGAAAATTAGATATCAATACTTGGTGCAAGGAGAAGGTAGACATGCCTTAGGCACTTGCAGGTGATGTAACAGAAACATGGGAAAAACAATTTCAAGACAGAGGAAGCTTAAAGGAGGGGAAGGAAAAGAGAATAAAAAGTTAAACAGGCAAATGGAAACTGAGAAGCAAAAAAATGAGTGTGGGAAAGACGGGGGAGAAGGAGGAAAACAAAAATAATGGTGACAAATGGCCAATCAACATCAGCAGAATCATGAATCAATGGAGCTGCAAACTAGTTCAGTACTGAATCTGTTAGATGATTGAACAATCAGTAGGAATCTCAATAAAAGTACTGGCAGGATATCAGTATAGCAGAGAAGCTAGGTTTGTCTTTTACATTGCAGGGGAGTTGGACTAGATGACCTTTAAAGGTCCCTTCCAACTCTAAGGATTCTGTGAGCCTATGACTCCAGTGAACCTGGTAGATTTGTATGAAGGGTGAAACACGCCCCAAGAGATCAGCTGCTCAGAAGATTTCAGATCAATAAGCAACAGGGTGGATAATTAAAATGACAGTTAATAAATGGGGATTTTGTAGTAATAACAATGATCTCTGGTAAACGAAATCATTTGTGTGGCAGCAAATCAACAAAAGCAGATGACTGTAGCAAACCACAATAGATTATCTTAGAATGAAATATAAGAAAATCATATTTCTTTCAAATTCTATTAGCTGCAAACAATTAAAATTATCCCAGATAGAAACTGGACACAGATGTTAAAAACAGATTAAATGGCAGGGTAATTAAAAGCAAGTGGATGTAGCAGATGCAGGGTTGTCAAAAGTGACAGACCAGACAAATAGTGTAATATCAAGCTTGAAAGGCTCAAAGCAAGGGAGAGGTCAGAAGAAGAGTAAGGGGTGCAGCGCACCCTGATGAAGAGCTGAGTCCACATAACAGGGTATCCAGCACAGGCCCTGCAGGTTCATGTGAAGAGACTGCGAGAAAAAGCTAAATTTGATGCCCTGAGACCCTGGCACAGTTGTCCCCAGTGCAGTTCCATGGTGCAGGCTTTCTTGCTGCAGGCTGCCACAGGTTGGTGCAGGTGGGCTTGAGGGTAGTGGATGCTCTCGGTACAAGTCCTGGCTTCCGGCTGAAGCTGCCTGCTCAGATCTCTGGTTACAGACGAATGGATCTTCTTGCAGTGCTCCCCTCTCTAAAATGAACCCAGAATGGTATTTCCAGCTTCCTGTAATTGTGACCAATGCCTAAATTACCAATAATTGTGATAGAGACTTTCAGTGTTCTATTTAGTCCTGTTTCTGTCTTGGATGTAGAGCCATTCCTAAATCTCTTCTTCATCCCAGTGATTGCTGAGAGACACTAGAATGCAAAGAAAAATGTTGTCAGCAGCAGATACCAGTCTTAAAATGCCTCAAGATAAAGACATTCATCTGAGATTTGAAAGATAAAAGTTCCTCTTTGTCTCATTCAGAGCAGGGATTTGCTGAGTTTCACTACCATTTCAACTCAGATGGTTCCCTCACCATGTGCGTAGTGGCGGGTGTCAAACTTGTATTTTCTACGTTCTCAGAGAATTTAGAAGAGGGAGACTTATTCCTTTTCTTTTGGGTAATATGTGAACTGATTCATATCCGATTTGAAAGTACACTGTCGGGAGAATAAGGTTGGGGATTAGAAAAATGTTCTTCACCAGAGAGTGGTTTGGCCCTTGAACAGGCTGCCCAGGGCAGTGGTCACAGCCCCAAGCTGCTGGAGTTCAAGAACCATTTGGGCTACACTCTCAGACATAGGGCTTGAATTTTGGGTGTTCATGTGTGGAGCCAAAAGTTGGACTCCATGATCCTTCTGAGACCCTTTCAACTCAGGATACTCTATGATTCTGTGATTCTATAATGCTGTAAGTAATTTCCTACAACCCATAATGTTTTATACTGAATTAAATACTCATTATTGTTCCTTTATGAAAGAATAGAGAAGGAAATGTCAAGCTTTTAGGGGGGATGGAGAAGCGAGACAACCACACACATCAGCTGTTGATTTGATCCACAATGTTTTCTGTTAGCAGACAAGCTATAACTTTTCTTTGCATCTTCTTGTGTGTAGGTTTTTGTTCCAAAACACAAGATGAAATTGATAACCATATTGATACAGTGTATAATAACAGTTTTATAAAATGGAGGCCATAACATTTTTCACTAAAAAAAAAAGGTGTCTCTGACACAGGACATTTTTCCAAAACAAATTATTTTAAAAGGATAAGTTTTCAATTCACATTTTTTTCTCTTACTCTAGTACTTCCCAATGAAGACTTCCATATTTCTTCCAGCTTTTCATCACTTGAACCCAGAAGTAATCTTGTAATACATGGGTCAGGTAAGGAAAGTGCAGGTCGCCTCACCGGTACACTGAATGCTGCTCATGTTTGGTGTGCTCCTCTTGCAGATCCCCCAGGTCACCAGCTGCCCCTGCCACATTGTCATCCATGTGTGTATTGTGTAGGTATTCTATGCCCAATCAAGGCATATGGAAGGCTGCAGGCAGTCAGTTGTTTAACATGGTGCAGAAGCATGCTCTTCCGAGAACAAAAAGCAGAAAAAAAGGGCAGCCAGGTGTTGCACGACAGGCTCTGCTCTCAGCCCGCAGCGTGATCTGGGTGCCCTGGGGTCCTGCCTCTGAGAGTTGCGTGTTACTTTGTGGTCCCAGAGGTCTACACCCAGACTGTAATAGCCCATATTAACAAAAACAGATTTTCTAAACAAACTATTCACGTTTCCTCTATTTCAGTCTTTTTCTGCTAACTGTTCTTGCAGCCCACTCCTGGTTTGAGTAGGTCTTATTGCTGCTCTCCTACCTCCATCAACTATGTCATAGAAAATGTCCTGGCATCCAAATCTCGCAGTTTAACCAGGCATTGTCCTTATGGAGCATTGCCTTGGTGGAAGACAAGAGACATGCAGCACTATCTGGAAGAAATAAAGGCGAATAAACTGCTCATGGGAGCAATGAAGGAACCTCTTAATCAAATCTGAAGAAAACTCCAGTAAAGGCATATCAAAGGATGGGTCTGTCCTTGCCATAATAGCACACTGTATTTCACCAGGACAGCAAAGAAACAAACCTGACATGCTAAATATTTCTCTGGTTTCTTTAGTAGCTCTGGACTTGATGGTACATTTTGATTTCAGATCCCAAGAACACATACATATTAACTGCCAATTGATTTTGGAATGATAAAGGGAGAAGAATCAGCCAGTTTTGATGCTTACAATTAAGTGAATATCAGACCTGCCAGAGCAAAAATTCAGGAATGTTTATCTAGTGGGACCCTCTGAAAGGTCCACTGTAAGACTCAAACCTGTAAAGATTATTTTTGAAGCTTTTAATGCTCAGATGTGACCTTCAAACTTGCCCAGTAGTAGCTGGACTTCTCTCCCATGGAAGTTAGTAGAAATAATCTTATTGGGTAAGGCACTTTGGAAAAACTGCAACACTCTTCCTGCTTTCTCAATAAAGACAAGAAAATTTAAAATCAGTTTTAAGATTTTTTTCCTATTTAATAGGAAAAGATTACTTTTTTGGAGAAAACATAGAGAATCCACAATAGATACACAATTCTACAGGGTTTCTTGTAAAATTTCATAAGCAAAATTGTCATTGTTTTTATTTAATTAAACCCTGCTACTGTCTTCTATACAGACATAAATCACTACAAGAATCCCCAGACTCCACAGATGGGAATAATTTAATTTCCTCAGATAAAGGCTGCCTTTTCTGGATTTCCTTTGAAAGCTTAAGAATCACAGACACTATTAATGTTGAAAGAAGGCTGTTGACACTCTCAGAATGGGATTTACATAAATCTAGTGCTGGATGTAGTCACACAGATCTTCTAATCATATAGCTTTTCTTATGTACAGACACCCCACATCAGGCAATGTTAATGGGATAGTGAAAGAAGGATTAAAATCTTGTTCGGTCTTCCTTTGCTATTAAATCAGTTTCTGCAGCTTCCACTGAGTTTACATGTATTTGAATATCACATAAAGGAAAATCCTAATGTTTTTGGCTCAGCTTGTTCAATCTCTTTTCTGTGTCTTGGACTGAAGAATACTGCAAAGGGGGGAATAAAATTAATTATTAATATCGGACCCTAATTATTTAGTCTAGTGGTGTTCATTTTGTTGAATCCGATTATTTTGAAAATGCCAACTGCAATTTTTACACCTGAGAAGATAAAAGGAGTATTTTTATAAGTCTAGTATGAAAAGTAAAAATATTATACTAGAAATGTAAAGAAAACATTATTTTCTAACTATTATTTGATTGTATTACATTTAAACCTGGTGGGTTCAGCTGAGTTCAGGGTTGCATTATGTGTTATTCAAAAGCATAGACCCTAAGTCAAAATCTTCTAATCTTAGTAGAGAAGATGAATAAATATAAATACTGTAATCAAGTGCAGAAATTTGATGAAGAAGTGTGTCTATAATCCCACAGCAGATTGCTAGTGCTGTGGGGAATAGACCACAGGTTTTGTGAGTTCAGGTTCAAGGATCTTCTGAGTTTACTTGGTTTCCATTTTTGCTTTACTGTGCGTGTTTGTTCTTGGGATATTCTTCCCCTCTGCATCTTCTCTTCAGCTTAAAATTACTTCTTTGATTTTCTTCTCTTTTGTGTATACTTACTTCTGTGTCCTTCACTATTTTATCACTTGTTTTATTTTTATAGTTTTTGTGCACTTTTGTGAAACACGGAAGACTTCATTATGTGTGCCATTTTTAAGAACGAATCTTTAGTTTGAATATAACAACTTCTAAAATAAAGTGTGGATTAATAGTCACTAAGTTCTCTAGCTAAAACCTGAAAATGTGTGTAAAGGAGCAGCAGCTGGGAGACGTAAGTGGTTTAAGATGGAGACTTAGCAAATTCCCTGAACATAAAATTTTCTGATTTATGCTTCAGAAATGAGTAACCGAGTGAGTGATGCAGACAGAAAAAGACAAATCTCAGATGAAGGATCCTCATAGAACTTAAAGCCATGCTTATAGTCTGCACATCCATGATACACCAAAGGACTGAAACAAACATAAAAATATTTCTAAGACTGAGGCTTTATTATGTAAGTTCATGACTACATTTAGAGATGTTAAATTCAGTTCAGCAATTTGACATGCTGTGTCTGTTTGTAATAAACAATTGTGATTGTTTTTGTAGAACTACTTCTTGCCTTAATGTGGCTTTAAATGCTTGGAGAAACATCAAAATATCATATGCTATTTCTTCTTGAGTTCAAATCAGTTCCAAATCTTCATTCACTTGTTGAGAATATTTTAGATAACAAATTTCAGGTCATCCTTCTTGTATGAAAAGTTAAGACCACAGTGCTCCACTTGCAAACAAGCACCGTTAAGAACTCTTTTACTACTTTTAGGTACAACTAGTCTTTTACAGGACTTAAGCACACACTTGAGGCTGCTTATATGGGTATGAGACTCCTTAAAGAGATTTCTTTTTCTGAATAAGAGTTGGGAATAAAGGACAAAAGAAATGCAGATAGATATAACTTTCTTACATGTGATTTTCTTATTCTGTCAACAGTGTAACTTCTAAGTGAAGTGTTGATTAGTAGCGCAGTATAGCAAAATAAGAATGTGAGTAAACCTATTTTACTCCTTGAAGGGATCTGTCCAGCTTTCTGTGGATAATTTATACAATTTCTATATTAAATTTAGTTACAAAACCAATGAAAATGTTAAGTACCTTTATGACGTTTGCGGAATCCGAGTATGAATACTTATTTGCATTATGCAGTAGTACTATGCCTATTGCTGCGTGATTAATGTAACCCTATAGAACTGTGTGGACTTCTCTGTGTTAGCAGCTATTATCTTTGCAAACTTGTTGTCAGTGGGGAAGGTCTCAGGATACAGAGGTAATTGTACTTTCCCTACTTAAACCAACAAGGATAAAGAAGAAACCCATCCTCACTCCAATCAACTTCAAAAGTTGAAAAAAATACTAGGATGATTAAATAAAACCTATTTAGCAGCATCTGCAGTGCAACAGTGATAAAAAGTGTTAGTATGAATTTCTGAAGACAAATATTGTCCCAAAAGTCACATTTGTTTTGACAAATTTACTGTCCTATTTGGAAGATGAGGCAGCTGATACGACATATCTGTACTTACTAAGATCTTTGACAATATGTAAGTGACAGTCCCATAAGAAAATTCAGTAAATATTATCTAGATGGAATAGTGGGAGTTAGTAGAATCCCTTTGCTTATTAACACGATAGTTATGAGTGTCTGCACAAATGACAGGGCATTTATCATAGAATTCCACAAGTGACTTATTCTGATTTCTCTTTATTTATTTTTATTAGTTCAAATGATATTTTTACATGACACCAAACTGCAGCAGTGTAAAAAAATATAACGATCCTTTTGGAGAACAGAATCTGATTTAAAAAATATGTTTGTAAACTAGAGATTTTTTTTTACAATGAACAGGCTGGAAGAGAAAATTATTTAATGTAGGAAATAGCAACATATGGAAATAAAGGGAAATGTGACATGGCAATATCACTTCAGAAAAGAGCATGGCCATACTAGTGAAGCACCATATTGATATGATTCAGGAATATGAAATTGTAAGAAAATAAGCCAAATATTATTCTTGCATATGTTAATGTTCTGTGTCCTGTGGAAGGTATAGGAAGGCCAGGTTGGATGGGGTCCAGGGCAACCTGACCTAGTGCATAATCTAGTGGTTGGCAATCCTTCTCACAGCACAGAGTTGGAACTAGATGACCTTTAAGGTCCCTTTCAACCCATGACATTTTACAATTCTGTGATTCTATTCTGACTATTTTTTGTTACTCATTGCAGCTGAAGGTGTAGTCTGATGTCTGGTTCTGAAAATCATGCTTTGTGAAAGACGAACTTGAATCAGAGATACTCCAAGAGAGAAACAAAGACATATGAGGTTTAATATTTCTAAGAAAAGAATGAAGGAAGTGAGTTTGTTTAGGAAAAAGAAGGATCAAAGCAGTTCATCAAATCTATCACCAATCTTCAGGAATACAAAAAAAGAGATCATTCTCTTTACGTACTTGGGACCCGAGAAAAATATTCTTCTTTTCCAGAAAACACAATTTTGGCCTTCAGTAAAAGGGTGCAATAAACCAGGAACTGTGAGATCTCCTGAATCGAACACTTTTTTTCAGTAGAAAATATTGATCAAGAGAAATGTACATGCACTTAATCTTTCCTTAATGGCATAGACAATCTGACATTTCAGAGTTCCTTACAATTGTACCTTACACTGTAAAATCTCAGAAGAACAAAATAACATTTAAAGATAATCTTGAGTTTACATAAGTTGTTGTGGGAGTTGCATAGGCAGAAGAATCTAGATTGAGAAAAGGTGTACATCAAGTTTTCAGGGAAAAACATAGAAAAAAATGAAAAATCTTGGAAATCCTTCAGAAAGTCTGGGAAAGTTACACAAAGGGTTGAAAATTGCTTAAAACTATTTGGAAAAAAAGATTAAGAAGGGTCACAAAGGTGGAGAGTAAACAGTAATAAAGTACAAGAGGAAAGCAGAAAAGGTGGGAGGGAATTTGCAGAGAAGAGGCTAAAAGCGATAAAACAAATAGAAAATAATTTAATAAATGAGAAATTGATAGCCTGAGGGAGACTTTGTGGGTCTTATGAACTAGTCAAGAGCACAGGTTGTACTAGAGAGGCTGAGGAAAGAATAAAGAAAGTAATTATTTTTTTTTCACCGGTCTCTACCTCACATTATGTGGAGAAATGTCTGCCATTAGATCCTTCTCTTAGGAAATGAGGTAAAAGTGTTATTGCAGTTTGAGCATCAATAGAAAAGGTGCCAAAACAAACTTAATCTAGAGAAGAACATTTCACCACACCTTATAGTATATCCTCCACAACCTTTAAAACAGGTTTTAATTAAATGGTTGAACTATAAGTAAAATTTGCCAAACCACTGTTTGAATCATCTATGTTATTTCATTTGAATCAAACCAAAATATGTCATTTGTATATGGGTCTCCTTAGAAACTTATGTGACTCTGTGAAATTTTACAAACAAACTAAACTCTGTGTTCCTTTTCATACTTTATTCAAAAAATACTTGCTCTACTTTTTTTCCAAAAAAAAAAAAAAAAACACTATAAATCTCCATCCCTACATCTTCCTGAATAATTTTATGTTCTACCAAAAACCTGCTTCTAGTAGTAATATTAAAAAAATCAATTAAACATTGATAAACATAAATATCTCTGCTATTTTTTTTGCTGACACATTAATATCTGTTTTTAAAGTGTACCTACAAATACAGTTCTGTAAGCATTGAAGGTTACATGGGAGTTTGTCATGCATATCAGCTCATAGAGGCTCATTCAAAGCCAAATTAAATTCATGGAAGTACTCCAAGTGATCTTAATTCACTTTCAAACCAAGCTTGCTAATAGGTGTTAAAAATACACTCTATTTTAAATCTTTTTGATTCCCATGATAAGGCTAAAAGTTGGATTCTGCATTTCCTAACTGGGAACTCTCATGTGTAAAAATCAGCACTAACTGAATTGGGGCTGGAATGTTCTGAAGGCAAAATTTCTATCTTAGGTAATGTGAGTATGAAAGAAAGAAAGAAAAAAAAAAAAAACAACAAAAAAAAACAATTCACTGTTACAAAGCAGATTGCCCTACATATTATCAAGACATTTTTAAGTCTGCTATTCACAGAATTTTTGTTCTCAGAAATCAAGAAAGAAATCAAGAAAGAGTTCCCACACTTCTTTTTTGAGTTACTCTATGTGCCTGAGATTAGATCACCTACACTGTGTGCCATTTCCTTTACTCCCAAGGAATCAAGTGGATGTAATTCCATGATCACAGTTGTAACAATTTTCCTTTGTAATAGGTGTGTCCTTGAAGGCTTTCCTACAAAAGATGATAAATCTGGGTCATATTGCATAAAATGGATTCTTGTACTAAATTTCTGTTCTGGATAGTTGTTTCTGACAGAAAATTTACTGGAACACAGTGATAACATCAATTTCAGGTTTAACAGGATACTAGCTCTTACAATAAGAAAATCACATCACAGTAGAATTATCAGCTTCCTTTAAAAACCTGGGATCTGTATAAATGAATCTCTCTACTGCTGAGCAAAAATCTGTTACTTCAGTTTGATAGCCAAAAATATATGAAAACAACGGAATGAAAAAATTTCAATTTTTTTTTTACCAGTTCAAATGCTCACGGAAAATGGTTTTAGATTGAATTATTCATTTTGAAACTCAAAGTTTCTCTTTGCCTAGAATATGTCCTTTACCTTATGAATTTAAATATAGGCAATTTCCACTACAATTACTGCTACTGTGATGAAAACCTGTAAATAAGATTTATTTTTTTTTAATAAGTGTTCATAAAGATAACCAAATACTTCCACATAACAATTAGGAGATGATATGCATGAATGTTTTTCCAGAGTTGGAAATTCAGTGGTGTTTTTTTCCAGCTCAAAAGATGTAACTTACTTTAAAACAACTGAAATATAATTGCACTAAGAAAACTTCATGCAAATGTTTGTATGCAATCTTTTCAAACAAATGGAGTGTCATAGCTATAATTAAACTCAATGCAGAGTAAATTGGAGATAAAAATCAATAAGCGACTCTGTTTGAAATCTTGTCACTTATTGATTCATGAGCAGTTTATCACTTTCTGCATTTCACATCAAAAGTAGTTATCAGTTAATGAAATCACACAGATGCAAATCAGAAACAGGAAAAATTATTAACAGTGCCTCAAAACTGTTGAAAATATATTTCTTTACCATTTCCACAAATTAACTTAGTAAAAAATGTGATCTTCTCGTGACAAGCTCTGGTTAGGAGTTTTTTTGACTAAATGTTCGGGTTTTTTTTTTTTTCCTGGTTAAAACAAATTTGGTTTACCAAAGCTTTCTTTGTGAGACTTGAGTAATTTCAATTACCCTTCTCTGAGAAGGACTCCTCAACACTATCAGTGATTTTTTGGCCAAAATACTAGCAGCATTTAACTCCTAAAAACCAACCAGGTAAAGCAGGAACTGCTCAGGATATCGCTCTTCTCCTTCCTGCTGGGGTGCAGGTGAAGTGGGGGGAGCCTCAAGTCAGCAAGCTGTTAGCAGAGTCTCTGTCTCCTGTCTTGAAGTACAACAGGAACATTTCTGAAGTCTTGAATCTGGTTAGAAAAGTGTGTCGCTAGCGGTGGCAGATGCAGTGGCAGTCCTAGTAGCACTGGCAGCCCTTCTGACCAAAGGGAAGGGAAGAGTTGGGAACTGGCTGAAAATACCCAGTGTTGGTCTGGATCAGGGCTAGTTCACACTGGAGCTACTCTGCTAACGTGGCCTATCGCGTTAATTCTGTCTCTCTGTAGGAGACAGGATTGTAATAGTCTGAGTGGTAAGTGATAGCATGTCATAGGAAATTCAGTGTAAATAAATGTAAAATGATGCACGGGAGAAAAAACATTGGGAATGCATAAATGTAGCCTGTCTGAAAAAGAAAAAAAGTGATGTTTCTTCACTGGAAGGAATATAATGACTTTTCCATTCCTATATGCATAGTGTGCCCCCAAGACAGCTAGTGGGAAGTGTATTTGTGGTCCCTGACCAGACTCCTGCGGTGTAATGGAAAGCAGATGCTTTCTACTGCTCTTATTGTGAGGCTGTGGGCTCAGTCTGCACTTGTCACATGATGCCTCTCTTTCATGGCACAACCTTGAGGCCACGGCATGGAAACATGAGTGCCTACCTAGTATTTGTTTCACCTCTTGGTCAGGACAGAGAATCTATGTGCTCACCACTATTCAACAGATTATCCAGTTCTATTTGTTGTTTCATATGTACTTATATATATGTACTTATATGTATGCGTGTACATATATATCTAAGTACAAGATAATTTAAAAATGTATACCAACTATAAACACAGAACAAATATTACATACACGGTTAGAATTGTGTTTCAAATCTTGTGTCTTTTGCAGACAGAAACTTATATTTCAGAAATCAAATGCATATTCAACAAAAAGTAACATACTGATAATTTTTACATTTATTTTCTGGCATTTATGGCATCTAATAAAAATTTTGTTACTGCAATTACAAAAAACAAACTCAGCAAATCTTCAACATGCTGAAATTTTTTAGTGTCTTTAAAGCTGGAAGAAAAGTATTTCTTGTGTGTAGTTGAATGCTTCCTGAAACAGGGCGAATTTGACTCTGACTTTAACGGCTATAACCTTCAGATATTTAAAGGAAAGGAAAAGAAAAACAAAACAAAACAAAAAAAACAGAACAGAACAAAACAAACAGACAAGCCTTGATCTTCATTCAACATCAGTGTGTGCTTGTTGTCTGAACATATACTGATCATGGACCCATTTTTGTTTCACTTTCAAATTCTACCTGGTTTCTTTTTTTGGAAAACAACAGAGAAACCAACACTGTAACATGTCAAGTTCAATTAGTGTCTGTGGTATGATAGCGTGGATTGCTATATTTAATACAGATCAAAAAATATTTGTCTAAATTTCAATCAACTTGAAAACCATGCCTTTAGAATTCCCGTTTGAAAGCTGAGTGTGCATCACACTGGAGGACTGTAATATAGCTTTAACTTGTGTGATCATTTAGCACTGCTTATCACTGGCAAGTGTGTGTGGCAAGGAAAACAGAAGCTATAGGTGTGAGAAATTGGAGAGCTTATGTGTAGCATTGGCATTGAATTGAAAAGTATTACTAGAGCTATTCCCTCCAGACTATTTTAAAGATACAAGGTTACCTCTGCAAATGCCTTCACCCAGGTAGCACTTCTGAATAATAGACGTATCGTGTTCAAATGCTTACCATGCACAACGCTATTGGCATGAACACCTCCAGCCTTGGCTTCACAGCTGTTTATAGCACACTGCAGGAGCTGCGTGCAGAACAGGGCATGCAGCATGTGACACTAGTTTGAGGACAGTACTTACAAAAATGCGAATGAAAATGCATCCTCACTGAAAACACTGTAAAAGCTCTTAGAGGCAAAGAATTAATATTCCAAGGCCTTCTATACTTAGGAGGTCCCAGCTCTCGCCTATGTAAGTGTCTGTTTCTGTAACATTTTATTATACTGCACTCTGGAGTGAGGATTGTGTTTATCTCAGATGTATGATAGGATACCTAAGGTATCAAATCATGAACAAAGTCTAGGTGTTACCATCACCTGCACAATGGAGATATGTGGCTGCCATTTGTAGAGGCAAAAGTATAATCTTTTTTTTAAAGTGCTTGTATATGCCAGGTTTTAAGAAACACAAACATCCCACTGATTGACAGAGGGTCCATTTTGCTCCCAAGAAGCAAAAAAAGGGTGTATCTCCTCAAGACAATAGCAAAGCATTTCCAGTTACATCTTGCTATAGTGAAGTGAAGGAAAATGACAAAGTATGTGGGTGTGCTTCAATATCACCCACGGGACAAACATAGTCAATCTATTCCAGCTGTGTCTGTTGTATGATAGCATGAATTACTATATTTAATACAGATCAAAAAGTACTTGATCCTCAGCCCAAAGTCAATGCAATTACAGTTAGAGAATTGGGAGTATTCTGCATATAACCTAGAGAAAGGATAAACGACAGGCTAAAACAACAGGCTAAAATGTTATATTTGTAATAATCCAGAGTAATTCCTGTAGAACTGGCAGAAGATCATCCAAATATTTAATGCCCCATGAATCTAAATTAGGCCAGGTACTGTATGTGCCTGCGGCATTTTCAGAACAAGTCGATCACTGTTATCACGTCTGCTTCCAGACAAAGGAAGATGTAGACAGTGTGTCAGGTTAGGTGTCTGGAACAAAGTGGTGAGCAAACATGGAGCATCAATGAGGCTTTTCTTGAACTGCATGTATGTATTCAAATAAATAAGTGGAAAAAAGAAAAATGAAAAACAGAGAAAAAGCAAGGTGAATGGATGGCAGCAGAGAGGTGAAGCAAGACTCTGAGAGGCTCTGACTTACAGAGCTGGAGCTGCACTTTTTGATGCTGCCTAGGTCCCTCCTACACCACACGGGAGCACAGAGATGCAGTCTGGCCCTTTGGAGGAGACCCTCTTTCAGGAGTCTGTAAAAGGTTTTCTACAAAAATCATTTAAAAGAAGTCCCAAGAGAAGCAGGACTTTGAGAGCCCTAGTATTTGCCTTGGTAATAAAAGTGAAAATATGCATCCCATCCCTTTGTCTCCCCTTGGCCACTAGTCTGAGGTGCTTCCAATTGCAAAGCCCCAAACTCTGTCAAATCTTTCTTTTAAAACCTCAGCTTAGCTGAATGAGAAATTTGGAATTAATCTTTTTAAACAGATAATGAATAGGACGGTGTAAGAAAAGAAAATTTGATTTCTATTCAGATTTAATTAAAAAACCTCTAAAGTTTTATGCGCTCCACCACCATTAATAAGCACTTCACTGTCAAACAGACCTATGATAAACGTACTTTCGTGTCTTTGGGGTTTAAACATTTTTAAACATTTAATAATTTTGCCAGACATCAAATCTTATTGTTTCTAGCAGAGGCAGGGAAATATTTATTCATAACAACACTGAAACTTCCTGACCTCACTAGGTACTGAATTGACAGACACAAGCACTTTTAAACACACTTAGAGTTTCAGAGAACGGAAGTTCCCCTGCCCCTCACTCCAGGCAAAAGTATTTTTGCTTCCAGATGTCATTTATTAAATAGTGATATAAGAGAAAGTAAATTAAGTTTTTAACTATTTTCCTTTGATATTATAAAATCAAAACCAGTAAAACTCCAGTACGTGAAAGTACTTCACATGAGAAATATATGGCTAGTTTCTTGAGCTCATGCCTATAACATCTAATTAAGGTCTTGACTTCAGCAAGATTAAAAATGTATTAGACATGTATAGTTGTTCAGACTTTAACACTTTCTCATGAAACAGCTGGTGTTGGTCAGACATGAGGACAAGCTACTGGGCCAGACACATTGCTGATCTGATGTGGTCTGGCAATTCCTATATCACTGCACTATCTTTTTGATACAAGCAGATTGGTAGGAATTTCACAATATTTTGTCTCCAAGGAAAAAGCTATCTCCTGCTTAGGAAGTGGCTGCCCCTCCTCTTGGTTCCTTTTCCCTTTTCCACGCACAGGGAGCCAGAAGCGTGTCCAGAAACAGAGGTGTTAGATTTAACTGTCAAGCCAGCAGGGACAGGAGCATATTTCTTGTGAAACTCAGAAGTTTTTGCTCAGAGTTTCTGATACATTTTAAATACTTCTCAGTACGCATCAGTATAATGTAAGTTCATTTTTGCCATCTATTTGCTGCAAATTATGACATCTGTAAATTGTTCTGGTTCTTGATGTCTTTATTGCAGATTTAGTAGTTAAAAATAAATCATTCACAGCATACATTTTTATTACAGAATTACAGAAATAAGTTGATTATATGTTGTGCACTTTATTAATCCTTGGGAACATTTATACTACATTATGATCTCATGTTTAAAAATGTGATTCTAGAATACTGCTCAGAAATGAATACTTTTAGTTCTGCAAGGAGAAGGATTCCTGTTATCTAACTTTGGCAAAATTTAATCCAGGCTAGTTAACCAAGCCTTTCTCTCTAAGATGCTCGTCTCCTTTTTATTGACTGTAGAAGCTAACTAGAAAAGGACATTAGATTAAATTACTTTTATATTGCAAGGCTGAAGTGACATGAACCACTCTGAAAGAGATTTGCATGCATAAGAATAGCCACCAGAGGCCCTAAGGAACAATCCTATATTATTATTAATTACACAATCAATGTTTCAACAGAGGATTTGGGCTGAATCCTCACATGACTTATGGGCATCAATAGGGCTATAATGATTTATGATGTTATTTGCCTTGTGTGTTCCAGTTAAATTTTGATTCAGCTTGGCACTTAGAACTGAGGCTAAGCTTAGTCATGAAAGCAGCTTAGGGCAATGGGCTAGAATCTCTGAAGTTAGATATTTTTAAATAGACTATTTCCACTTCATCTAAAGAATTCTTGAACTGAAATGGAAATAATGGAAATGGACAGGACAAGTAGGTTCATGAATGAAACAGTTCATTAAAACTTTTTAACATTTGAAACATAATATATTGTAACTCCTAAAAGACAAAGCAGTGTCTTTCCTCCAGATGAGAAGATGAGATTTATTACTTTCTCTGCAAAAACACCTAGTGAAATGAAATCATCTTAACTGAGAGAGAGGCAATCAAGGTATAACTGATAAGGACACATGAAAACCAACCCCAGCAGAAACCAGTCTGGTACCAGAACAGAAAGAAGAGACTATAGTCACTAACAATTTAAAAAATTTTACAGACACAATATAAGTATTAAGGAGAAGGAATTGAAGAAGAGAAAGATGATGAATCATTGACAGTTTTGAAGTCATTGTTTATCAAGTTATTCTGTGCAGAAACACTTCTCTTACTTACAGTTTATGACATATTGAGTGCAGAGGTCAAGCCAAAAGGAACATGCTGCAAATATATTACTAATTACCTAGATACGCTCTAGGCTCAATGATTTCAGCTGGAGCGAGTGCAGAATTTACCATTGTGTTTATATGTTCTTTTACTTTATCAAAAGAGAAAATGAATACTTCAACATTTCAAAATCCAGTACTTAAGAAAAATATTTACATGCATGATCATAACCCACCAGACAGAATTGCAGAGTCAGAAGCTAGCAATCTGTCGCTCTGATGATTAATACAATAAACAAATTAATCGTTGTCCCAGAGCATACAGTAATTATCTTTTTCTTCTTTTTCTATTCTTGCTTTTATCTTTGTACATCTGCTGTTGGTAGCTCTAGGTCTATTCAACTATCCAAAGTCCTTTTTCTCTCTAATTCCTCAAAAACCTTGAAAAAGTCACCAAATCAGAGAGCTCACACAGGTGTTTCTAATGAAAATATTGAGCTTCAGAAGACAAAATTATGTCATAATATATTTAAAACATGCTTATTACTATCACCAGTTAGCAGTTTGTAAAAAAAATAATGGAACATGAAAAAGTTACAATTTAAAAACATGAGGCTTCCTGCCCCTTCCCTCCCATCCCCTTCACTTCTCAAGCAGAAACTAATTGCTGCATTTGGCCCCTTGTGTTATGTAATGAGATGAAACAAACTCACTAGGATCATGGAAAGTGCAGAATTTAGATGAAGTTTTAGTAACTTTAATGCAACCTCTTTTATAATTGCTACTCTTCCTCCCGCTCTTCTAAGGAAAGAAACGTGAAGGTAACGGAAAGATGAAAGCAAGCCACCATGAGGTTCCCCAATCAGGAAATATAGGCCTTGACTTTTAGAGGCCTTCCTACTCATACTCATTCAACTTCCTGCTGGTAGGACATTCTACTATTAAATAATTTTCTATTGAAAACTTGCAAAAATAGTATTTTGTATCACTGAGTTCCCTTCCTTTATAAATAACTTTCCTCAGAATAATCCTACAACTATAGAGGGACTGCAGAACAGAATGTAAAAAAGCAACTAAAATCTAATTTGATTAAATTTGAAGTAGACTTCAATTTTCCCCCCATCCTTAGTAAAAAGCAAGCTCTTTAGTATCAGAAGCCCTGTTAAAAAGTCATTCAGGCCTTATAAGAATGAACTTAATGTTAAAAAATTATTAGAACAATTTAATTACCTTTAACATGTCAGTTGTCAGAACTGTTGTTGGTATATCTAAACCCTAATTAGCAATGAGTTATGACTGATTAATGGACCCAAAGATATTTAATTGCAGCCTATGTAATGTGCATTAAAAAATGAAAGGAGTCTGTACTTTCGCAAACTAGTTAACCTTTCAGTGATACAGCTTTCACGTTGATGTCCTCACAGGTCAAAGGACATCTCAGATGCTTTTACAGCAGAGCTCTTTATTTAAATAGCCAACTTGAAGCAAAGACAAGGAAAAGTTTTATTGGAACTGAGTGATTAAAAGCCTTGCATATATAAAATCTCATTTAATGATAATTAATATGTCGCTGAGTCTTGTTGCCATAATAAATATTAGATAAACTTTCACATGCTTTTTTTCTTTTCTTTTCTTTTCTTTTTTTTTTTTTAATCTTACCTCTGGAGTAAGCTCTCTGAAAAATTTGTTTTGTTTTGTTTTGTTTTTCTTTTTTTGGCTTACAGTATTTATTCTTCAAGGCAACAAGAGGGTGCAGCACTAGTGTAGCTTTCATTTGAGCAGAAAGTGCTTTGGATCTTCAGCAGGACATCAAAGGTGTGTTAGATTCAATTAATCTGAGTCTGCTAAGGATTTACAGACTGCGTCATAAACAACTTTTCACACAAAAATCCAGGACACCATCTTTTCAGATACACAAAATGGGGACTTGCTGTACTTGCAAATCCTTCTAATAATTACCAGTAAGTGAATGAGATCTACTTGTAAGGTAGATCTGAAGAAGAGATGGGAGAATGTTTAGAATTTTTCATTATTTTTTCCTAAGATCATAACCTTGCTTGCACGATGAGGATATCTTTTGTAGCTTTCATTATTGCTCTCAGTGGCAAACATGTCAGACCTCAGACCAATTTTAAAATCATCAGATAAATAACAGAAAAAATCCCTAAATACTCAGCAAGTTAGTTTCCTACAATAAAAAAGCTGTTCTCAGTATGTGCAGTATCAGATAGATAGTATGTCATAAAGTTTATTACAACTTCATTGCAAGTGAACAATCAGATCATTAAAGATCTTAAAATATAGCTTATTAACTTTGAATATTCATAGCTTCAGGCCTCTTATAAACTTAAAGTCTATCTGCTTAGAGATCTTGTTTGAAAGAAGAGTCCATGTGGAGTGTAACATTAAACAAAAAAGAAGGTAGAGTCAAATCCATATGATTGTTTATTGGTCACTTTTATTCAGCCACCTACCTTTTCACTGTCTCATCAGTTAAGGTAACAAAGCTTCACTGTCTCCATGGCTGTAAACTGAAAGAGGGTGAATTTAGACTAGATATAAGGAAGAAATTTTTCACTGTGAGGGTGGTGAGACACTGCAACAGGTTGCCCAGAGAAGTTGTGAATGCCCCTTCCCTGGAAATATTCAAGGCCAGGCTGGATGGGGCTTTGGGCAACCTGGTCTGGTTGGAGGTGTCCTTGCCCATAGCAAGGGGGTTGGAACAGGATGATCTCTAAGATCCCTTCCAACGTGAACCATTCTATGATTCTGTGATCTCATTTTTTTCTTGTTTCTCAGAACCTTGGTGATTCTGATCTTTCATTGATCTTTTGAGATTGCTCCTCAATTTGGGTTACAGTTTCTTTGATCACTGTCTATGTAGAGACCAAAAACACATACTGAAAACCATAGGGACATTTTTGAAAGCTAAGAAGAAAATAGGGTTCATAAATTCCTTTTTGGGAAAACAATTTAGGTACAAATAGAAAGACTATAGAATGCGCTTATCTAATTTGGAGGTCTGTGGTCCCTGAAAGTCAGTGGGATTTAGTATATTTCCCATGGGAAATTCCAGATTGGCTACAGCCTCTTCAGGGTACTTCCAAAACCAGGCTTTCAAGGCTTTAGAGAAGTCAGGGACTTCAAGAATGTCAAAAGTAAGGCAACATGATTACCATTTTGTTCATTGGCTGGGAATGTATTTAAAGGCCCAAGTGGTGGGAACAAAGGTTTTTTGCGTTAACTATATTTTGATATAATTTCAGGACAGAAGAGAAAATTACAGAAGGTGTCTCTGAGAGGTGCCATCATGCACACTATTACTAGAGAGCTCTGCCTCATTTCTACTTCATTGATTCATCAAAATTGACTGATTTCCAGACCTCTGATGGATGAACATTATTAAATGGCAAAATATTTTATCACCACATTTCTGTGAAATATTTCAGAGCCATTTAGGCTTTCAAAACACTATCCACTAAAATCTAAGATCAATGATTTTCATGTTTTCAAACGACTTAGGCAAGTTCATGAAATATATTTTGGCTAGAAATTTAGGAAATTTTACCCTAGGTTTCCTTTCCCATTCTTATTCAGAGAAGGTAAGAAGAAAATTGTTCTGTCACTGATTTCCTGTGTATGACAGATATGAGGAAAGATAAAGATAGCAAATGCATAAAACTTTTGGAATATATCCTGTCCCAGAAGGGGAACGTTAAAGAAAAAATACAGAGTCCTGTCTTTACCTTTACTGTGGTTGTAAAAGAAAGCTCCAAATACTTTAACAAAAAGCATCACACAACAGCGTAAACAAGGCTAGTTGGTTTCTTAAATACATTACTGAGATAATTAGACTGAATAAGAGGTTATTAAACTGATTTACAGCTATTAAAATAAAGAGAGCAAACCATGTACACACATAATCACTCATAGAATCATAGAATGTCTTGGGTTGGAAGATACCTTAAGAACCACCTAGTTCTAAACCCTCTGCTGTGGTCAGAGATGTCACCCGCTAGATCAGGTTGTCCAGGGCCTCATCCAGCCTGGCCTTGAATGCTTCCAGGGATATGGCATCCACAGCTTCTCTGGGCAACCTGTGTCAGTGCCTCACCACCCACTCAATCGGTTGTTAGTTGAAGCTGCCATTGAGACCCGAATTTTTTGTTTAAAGTTTGTTTAAAAGCAAGATACCAAATAATAATAATAAAAAAAATAGAGCCACTGTCTCTCATCTTAGATTTGGCTGGAGTGTGGTTGTGCTCACATTCACTCAACAGGGATGGGCACTAAAATTGTCTAATACAAGATAGGAAAGACTTAACTTGGCTTACTTCTCACCCTGACAGAAAAGCTTAATAAACTCCAGCTTCTGTCTCTCAGAACTGCTCTGTATTAATTTTTTAAGATGAAGAGTAAAACAAGAAGGCTGAAAAACAACATCTAAGCCATGTAGTCAGATCAGCATTTTAATAGGAAAGTGAAACTTTTGTTTGTTTGTTTGTTAAACTCTTTTCCCCAGAGTTAAGGGCCCTAACCGGGGACATATGTGGAAATAAATATAACCAAATTCTGGTCTCAGTTACACTTGTACAGTCCCATTAAACCTATTAGCTCTCTAGAGATGTAAGCAAAGGTAACATCTAGATAGTGACTAGCATCCTTGTCAAAGCTCCTCAGCTGACGAAGAATGAAAATGTGAAATTTCTTGATTCTAGAGTTTCTTGTGTTCAGTGAAAACTTTACAGACCAACTTTATGGAACAGCTCATATCTGGAAAAACATATCCTACAAATTATTTGGAATACTTACCTTGCATATAATTCACTTTCCCTCCAGCCCCATCCCTGTGGAGCCAAGAAGTGTCCTAGGGACACCACAGGTTCCAGGTTGGTATTCAGGCAAAGCAGATGCTCAAGGAATGTTTTAAAAATTACATTTTTGAAAACAATTGTTTCCCTTTGTCAGATCAGCTTCCACTAAGGAAATTATATTTATATAAAACACATTAAGCTATGGATGACCCATGGAACTTCCTTAAATTGAAGGTGTGGATAGACAGTGCTTCAACATGGGAGGAGACTTGGCTATTCAGGTCACTTCCCACTTCCCTGGTTAACGTGAGCAGAAACTCCAAGTATATGAGCCACATCATACTCCAGTGGGCTTTTCCCCAACCCTCTATAGGTAAGGATTTCAAGAGAAAACAAGACTGTCTATAGATAATGCACAGGCTAAATTGAATTATCATCATAAGCATGAATACTTTTTCCTAAAAATTTTTGTGTGATTGGTGTAATGGAATCTCATTTGCAAATATTTTTCATCTGCAACTATAATTCATTTTGCAGCAAATATTACAGACTGCTTGTACAGGCAATTTTATTCATGCGTACATTTGGGTGAGATACTCCTAGAGCACCAGATTTGTCACCTGTTTCCATCATATCCCTTACCGGCTTGCTTGTCTTTGGTGAAGACTGTGCAGTTGAACAGTTATGGATTCTGGTTGGTAATTCTGGATGACATCTAATCCAGCTGGAGTCAGTCCTACTGTCAGCTTGAAAAATGACAAAATAGAGTGGAGGCTCTCTTCTGTCATTCAAGGGAAAACATGGCATCTGCTCTTGTTTATACTCATATTTCTGCTTGATATTTGTGTAGCCATTTGTTTCTGTAAAATGTTGACGTTTTGTCCTCTAATGCAAATCTGGTACTGATTCCCCATTCAATGTTTGACCTCATAATATAAGTATTTTTATTGGATATGGTTATGTATTTTACATACATGGGAATATATGATGCAGGTGCATAGAGGTGTCGAGGCAGTGCAGTAATATTTTAACGAATCTTCTCAGCTGGGTGTTACCATTCCAACCTCTCTATTCAATTTAAATTAAAGAGGACTGAAAATGATTTAACAATGCTGAAAATATCTGAGTTTTGTCCTGCTCCAGAAATGCTCCAGATGCTTCAGATGCTCAGAAAGCTTCAATGCTTCAAAGCTTCAATGCTCCAGAAAGCATTGTAAGTTTCTAAAATCTTGTCTTTCAGGGTCCCAGAAGACTGTATCTCCCTACCATTTTAAGTACAGCAGCTGAAAATTAGGCTTTTGTTTGCTTGGAAACTTGTAAATATTTGCTTTCTTTTCTGCTACTCTAATATATGTTTTTTCTCATGTTCTGTCATCTACTTTTTATTTATTTTTCACTTTTCAAAAACAAAATATTCAAACATATTTGACAAGTTCACAAGAGAAAAAGCAGTTTATCTGAGACTTGCTTCCAGACTTCTTTATGGATGATCTTTCTATCATGGTAAGCCTCTTAATTTTCTTAAGTTCTTTGCATGTATATAAGGCTGACAAATCTTTCTTCCTTTCACACTGCATCTTGTTTATTTAAAATCTCAGGGTCTGTGAGTACACTTTATTAGAGATTAGTACAGTCCCTGACACAAGGGCATAGGACATTGACTGTGACCTCTAGGCAGTCCTATAATACAGTCACTAGTAATAAATAAAATTTATAAACTATCCTAGGTTTTCATTACTGTGTAAGTCAGGAGACCAATACAAAACCTAGGGACTGCTGCAAAGCAATGTGCTAGAGGAAAAGGATGTTTCAGCAAGGGGGTGCACTGTTGTATGCAGAATATCTAAGGGTGTAGGCTTTTCTGTTTTGGGAAAGGAGATGCATTTCAGCTGTGCCAAAATCATTATTATTCCCTTTTAAAGCCAGAGGATATTGGAATGACTGTATACCTATGAATACATATATAAGAATACATATACACTAAATTTAAAGGGGATTATTTTTATGAAAATAAGTCCCAAGTTCCTCTGCATGTCTGAGAAGGTTCATACGTGCAGTCCATCCAGTGTCTTATCAGGTTACTGATACTAACAAAGGGATTAAGTTCTCAATCCCTTTTCCATTTGTGTGTGCAGCATAAATCGTCCCCTATATAGAAGAATAGCACATCCAAAGATGAGGTGTATCAATGGGAAGACCAAAGACAAGAGACACAGACTGAAAGGATACGTAATTGGAAGTAGAGTGAAGAATGATAAAGAGAAAGGTAAGTTGTGTGTATGTGAAATATGGTCATAAGCCTCATCTGAAAAAGTGAGGAGAAATAGCAAATCAAGGGACAAGAGAGACCTGAAGCTCAAGACTTCACTTTAGTTATAGGAGATGCCAAGCTCCAAAAAAAAGAAGCACTATGGAGGAGCAGCTGTTTACCTCTCTAGTTGTCTTAAGAAATGAGAGGATGATGTGAAGAGAAGTGCAGGAGAGGCACTGAAAGCCCAATACTCCTCCTACCTAAGAAATCCTGGGAAGGATCCTGTAGCCAGGGGCAGGAAGCAGCATAGCTGCGTGGGCTCATTCTTCTCCAGCAAAACAGAGTGATATAGAGCAGTGCAGAGGAGGTAGTAAAAATGCTATTTACAGCTGTTTAACAAACTGCTCCCCAAATGATATTCCTCTCATATAGATGTAAATAAAATGCTGACTTTTATTACATTGCACTGAAGAAGGCAATGCGAACAATCCCATCTAATAGCTGACTGTAAGTCGAAACACTCACTACTATAAATTCTGTCCATTTTTATTGCAGTTTTGGGTATTCTGATGCTGACCACAACATTTTCCAGGGTTCTGTTTGTATTATGGATCCCCCACAGATTTCACTGAGTTATGAGGCTAGCACAGCTTTGAGAGCACCATTACTTGAGTGCTTGGAGGCATCAGTTAATTTTCGAAGGCTGTCACTGTGATAAAATAAACCACTAAAGAATCACAGAAATATTGTATCTGGTTCTAAGAGGGTATTTTTCTGTTCTGTGATGCAATCTGCATCTCCTCCTGTCTTTTGTTAAACAAATAAACAACTTATTCCGTGTTGTCATTACATTTCTTTGATATTTGCAGTAAAACCTTTGACTATGTACTGCTTTGCTGCTCAGCAATTCCATGGTTTCTAATGGCCAGGCTTTGTGGCAACAGATCTGAGGAAGCTTTGACTGTCAGTATCAGAGCGCAGTCCTGGAAGGTGCCAAGCATCCCCAGCTCCTGCAGGAGCAACACAGAAATTGCTTATTATATCTATTGCCCTGGACTCAGGATCTTATTCCGCAAAACAAAATTCCCGCTGAACTCAGTGTAAGCCATTCACAGCCAGACTGAAATCCTGGCTCTTCCCATATTTACCTGATGATAAATCATGAAGTACCAAACTGATGTCTGCGTTACATGAGCTTAAAACTAGCCTAACTAGGTAGAAGTGTGATTCCGGGGATCATTGCCAAGAAGAAATAATCGCTTTTCTTGAAATAAGACTTCCAGCATTCATGTGCTTATTTAAGGTTGAAAGAACAGTAATGAAGGAAATATAATTTACTAAGACAAAAAATATTCTGGAGAGTTCTTCTTTAGGACATCTGATAACAGTGCTAATCTTCTGCTTTTTTTGTTTGCTTCCAGCACTTCATATAGTTGCATTATGACATGTCTCTCTCATTTGACAATGAACTGTGAAGTTGTTCATGATGATTAGACTCTGTAGGGACTTGGAAGAAGAGAACTATGGGAAATTAAAGATTCTTTTAATCACCTAGGGAATTTATGGCCTCCAAAGAAGTTTTGCTGAAGTATTCTGACTAATGATCTTTTAAAGTATGCTTCCAGCCTCAAACAAAGATCCTTTTCAGAATAACATTGGAATATAAAAAAACTGTACATATTGTAAATCAGTGTAATTCATTCATGTCAACAAAAACACTCTGATTTATAGCTGTTGAATATATGGCATTTTTCTTTTGTACAAATATTGTGGGAGTTTCAATTAACTATAATAACTCTCCAGTTGCTTCCCCTGATTCATTTGCCTTGGCATCTTTTCTCTTCCTCCTCTCCTGTGAAAAACAAACAAACCAAATCAACAAACAGAAACTCAACTTGTAGAACATGGAACATGAACTTCTGTGTTACAGCGGTCTGGCACATTCAGTAGATGATTTCCAGTAACTATTTAAGTCCATTATGTTCCCTTCTAAAGTCATGAACAGAAGCTTTTTGTGTCAACATAACCTAGAACATTATTTAGATGTTAAAAAAAAAAAAAGTACAAAAAATAGAGGCTATCAGATTTATAGTACAATAGACAAAGATACTGTTGTGAGGTATTTGCCCCAGCGAGATTTTAGTGGCTTTATTAGTGTTGTTTCACATTTTCATGTATAAATTTTATGGTACATAAATATTTAAATAAGTCTGTTTCAAAGAATGCCTATTTCCTCCTGAAAATTAATTTCATGTTTTCATTCACAGGACTTGTAGCAAAAAATAAAGGATACTTTCAAAATACTTTCTACTAAAATACGTTCTGATAAAACATCAGTATTACTTAAGAACATACCTGAAGTCTAAACACAACTTGCCTGAGCACTATTAAAAAAAAAATGCACCAGAAAAACAGCACTGTCAATATTACTACTGCCATAACAACTGCCTGTTGATGATCATTTACCAAAGAGTTAGTTTGAGGCAGATAACTGGTGAAGAACCTGTTTCTGAAAGTGAGATATAAATAAATACATCCCTAAGAATATCCACAAATTCCTCTCTCCCCACCCAGTATCTCTGTCAACAAAAATGAAGTTTGTTTCTTAGATATTCTTTTCATGCGCACACCCTGTGACTCAGAGCTTCATTGTTTCACCAATGTGTTTTTATTAAAATACAAAGCAGAGTAGAGTGGGACAATCACCTCCCTTTCTTTGCTGGCCACCCCTCTTTTAATGCAGCTCGGGATGCTATTGTCCTTCCAGGCCACAACCACACAGTGCTGGCATGTGTCAAGCTTCTTGTCTACCAGAATCTGCAAGTCCTTCTCTGCAAGGCTGCTCTCTTAACCACAGGTGAGACTTCTTCTCACAAGTGAGCATTGCCAGCAGGTCGAGGGAGGTGATCCTTCCCCTGTACTCCGCCCTGGTCTGGCCTCAGCTGTAGTACTGTATCCAGTTCTGGGCTCCCCAGTATAAAAAAGACAGGGACCTCCTGGAAAGAGTTCAGCAGAGGGCTACAAAGACAGTAAAGTGTGTGGAGCATCTCCCTTATGAGGAGAGGCTCGGTAATCTGGGTCTGTTCAGCCTGGAGAAAAGAAGGCTGAGAGGGGACCTGATCAATGTTTATAAATATCTTAGGTGCAGGAGGCTAACGGACATGGGGAATCTCTTTTCAGTGGTCAGTGGGGACAGGACAAGTGGAAATGGACTAAAACTGGAGCACAGGAAGTTCTGCAGCAATGTGCAGAAGAACTTCTTCTTCTTCAATGTGCAGAAGAACTAGCTAGAGATCTGTGTACGGTC
>WBMW01003580.1:288212-320972 GCA_013396635.1 Penelope pileata | reverse complement strand
ACAGTCTCTTACACCTGCCCTCTCAGGATTCCCCCAGTGCTTCCTCAATAGAGGAAAAACAACAGATGAAACAGGAAATCAGTGATACTTTTATAATTGGATGGGCTGTTTTGAATGACCATTAAAGGATGGCTTCTGTATTTTCAGGGAAGGTTTTTCCAGAGGTGCAGGCTACAGAGAACATGTGAGCTTTTCAGCCAAACACAGCTGTACCTGAATGAACTCTGACAGAAACTGCATCTCTGACTGTCAGTGAGCTCACACTGAGCTGAGGTGATCATGTAAACATAACAGAGGAGGAACTGCTGACCCAGCCAACGCCATCTGACACTTTCCTGAACACATCTCTAACCTCTGTAACCAACAAACACTGTGGAACTGCTGCTGTAAGCAGCTGTCTGGAACCTCCATTGGTAAGAGGACAGACAGGTAAAGACCTCTGCCTTTGACTTTCCAGCACACAAAGTTGTAGTAACCACACAAACCTGAAGGGACTGGGTTAGTTTTGCTCTAGAGAAGGAAGCAGTTTCCAGGCAAGTTGCAAAGAGATGCAGACCAGTGACCCACAGAGTGTTTTGTGCCCGTCACTGTAACTCCTGCTGCTCAACACTTAGGAAAAATGTCACATCTAGGCAAGAAATCTCTATAAAATTTAATTATAAGAAAGCACTATGCTTACAGTACAATAAAATAACAAGGTTTAAACTTTCTTTCAGAATTACCTTCAAATTCAGCAGGTACTCACAGGCAGCATAACAAATACCAATTCCTTCTTCTGCGCTGGTCCCTCTGCCAAGTTCGTCAATGATGATGAGAGATTTGTCGTTAGCGTTCTGTATGATGTATGTTATCTAGGGAGACATGCAGTTTGTTATCACTCCTGGAAAAGCATCTTTTAAAAACCCTGCTCCTGACTGAAACGCTTGGTGTTATTTGGGTAAAACTTAATTCAGAAATGTAACAGGCTCTGTCAGGCTCGTACGTTTTGCTCTCTCACAGCTTTCCAGTAGCTGCCAGTGCTAAACAAGGACAGGTTCATCCCACGGTCCTCTTTCTCTTTTCTGTTGAACAAACCAGTTTCCCTCACAAGTGTGTGAAGTTTGGGAGAGGAAAGTGAGAGGGCTTAGGCACAGGAAATCATTTAAGGTCCAAGAAACAACAAAACTCTGGAATTTCCGTCCCATGGAACCCAGACTGGGGTATCTTTATTTAAGATATGTGCACTTTCTGTGCTTTATCATTCAGGTCAGATTAATGCTGATTTTTTTTTTTATTTTTTTTTTGGACTGTTTTCAAAGTACACTGTTTCAGTGGAAAAACACCAGTACAATTTCAATCATGTTAGCAGTAAAAATGGGCCCTGGGCCCTGGATTAGCTCTGTTCAATACCTCTTTCATTTCCTTCATGAATGTCGAGGCATTTGTTTCTATATCATCGTCCATCCCTATTCTGGTAAAAATCTGCTCTGCAATTCGAAAAGAGCAATACTCTGCTGGGACATAAGAACCTACAAAACAAAGATGTGAGTTTCCTCGGGTCAGTGGGGAAAAAATCAGATTAACATTTGGTCTTTATGGTAGAGAATGCATCCTGTCCTATAACATTTTGTAAAATATGTTACCATTGCTTTAGAAGAAAAATTATTCCCTAGATGCCATTATTGAAGAATCTTATCAGTGAAACCTTAAGCAATCATGTGCCTGAAGCTATGTGTCAGCCTCAAGGGATGCAGAAGTGAGGATGAACTGTAGGATTCACTTACATTTCTGCAGCCATTGTGATACTGAGCCCAAGGAATCTGAGTTTCCACAGAGCAAGATTTATATTGCCTTACCAATCTTCAAGACTTACTAGTTTTATTAAAACAAAAGAAAAAAAACCAAAAAGACCCAAGAAGCTTGCCAAAAGATTTTATGGTCTCCTTTATTGCTATTAAATTTGCATTTTTTAGAGTAATTCCTGAGGCACATGCATTTGTTTGGGTTTGGGCCCACAAACACATACTGGACAAATTCTATTCTCCACAGCCAAGTAATTTCACTCCATTAATTTCAGCCCATTAAGGTCTTTCTCCTGTGCTATTGGCCTGACCTTTCTGTATCTTTGAGGTAAAAATCATGAAAAATTCATAAGTATAGGGACAAGGCTTTGCTAGTCAGACTTGGCAAATATTTTACTTTTCTAACTTTAGGGATAAAGCCTAGCAGTATTTATTACTTCTTTTACATGCTGAAATAATTTAAAAATTAAAAATAAAAAGACGTGGTGAAGTCTTACCAATCTGTGCCATAATTTGGCAGAGTGCAATCTGTTTTAGATATGTCGATTTTCCACTCATGTTTGGTCCTGTAATGATGAGAAAATTGCTCCCTTCTGTCAGATAAGCATTGTTAGAGACAGGTTTTTCCACAGCTATCTTTTCAAGAATGGGATGCCATCCCTGCTTGATCGCTAAAGTATCCGTAAATTCTGGACGAACTAAAAGAGGAAAAGGATATAAAGCTTTGTAGAGTTAGAATGGAAACCTTAAAGTTATTACACTAATGTGTTTTGAAAGAAAGTCACTCTTGCAGAACAGAAGTCCAATTCTGTGGACTTGATTCCCTAATTTTTATTTCCCTGTAGTCAGCAAGTCTAAGATGGAGCACTCAGAAGAATTACCAGCTATTTTCAGGTATGGATTCTGACCATCGTGCAAGACCTCAAGATTCCTTTTCACAAAAAGAATCCCATAACATTACATTTCAAAATTAACATAGTGTGTTCCACACCAAGTAGCACAGGACTCTAGTAGTAAAGAAAAATATGAAAAGTGAAACTTCACAAGTAATTCAAAGGGAAAACAGGCAAGTTTCATTTCTGTACCAAGTGTTGTTCATGATTTATTTTTATACTCCTATAAACATGAAATACAGGGGTCATGAACTCTGTTACTACTACAGATGTCAGTTGTATATCAGCAGGGGGAACAAGGAAGTATCATTCTATTTTTGTTTATACAGTACCACACTGACAGACACCATTTGGGTATACACCATTCCTCCATAGATCCATTTGCTACTGGGACTATCTGTATGCATTTCTGTCCAAATTCAGTTTGTTTCTGAACCTATTTCATATGCCTCCTCTCTGTCTATCTCTGGGCAGTACTGCAGCCCAACAAGCATTGTTAGAGCTGCTGCTCTGCTGATATCTACACAGCACTGCACTCCAGGTAAGCACCTCAGCTTTGCACTGACTGTCACTGTACAGATAGCTATCTCAGGTCAGCATTAATTAAAGCCAGCATATTCATTTGTTCATTGCAGAACTGGGCAAGGGGAGCAGGATGGCACAGTGATGCAATACAACCAAACGTTTGACCCAGGACATGACCAATATGCAGGTAAGCATGTGACCCTGCATTCCTCTACTTCCCAAAAACATCCAAAATTGCTAGAAAAATCAAAGTGGATAAAAAAGGTAGCCACTTGTTTGGTCTTAAGGTACATACGTAATGCTGATGTGTTTATACTACCTTGTGTCCTTTTGGAACAGGAAAGAAAACATAAATGTCCAGAGACTTTGTGCTTTTGAGAAGAATATGTGTAGACTGGCTGTCCTGAGAAGAGCGGTGGTGAAGGCTTCCAGTGAATGGAAACAGTATCAGCACAAAACTGGCAAGGACAGACCAAAGACACTCAGAGCCCCACGAGATCCAGAAAAACGAATAAAGTGAGCTTAGCAATTGGAGAACAAGACAAAACAGCCTGGATGTCCCCCAACAGGAGGGTCTTTATCTGGTCTGTGATAGAATCAATAAAGAAACTTACCGTAGTCAGAAATAGTGCAGGCATGGGCAAATGAAAGCAGCATGTCCAGCATCGACACGATGTCAGACAGCTTGTACAGGCAATGAATGTGTTCGTAGATCTCGCTCAGAAGTTTGCACACTATGCTAAAAGAAGACACCAGTTCAGCTGCTGTACAGCACCTCCTGTCTCCATACACCTTACAGAGACAAAGCAGCACCTAATAATGTTCGTAGTGCAAATGTTAGGGTGGGAGGCTACTTCATCAAATGCAATCACCTCGACCAAATGAGGGCAAATACCCAGATTTCTTTGAAGTGTATTAAGATCTTGTACAATAATCTCAGATCAATGACTGCCATCAGACACAACTCAAATACCAACAGCACATAAGAAAGCTTCACAAAGAGAATTGAGTAAAAATACAGCCGTGGAGTCAAGTTTGGTTTAGTAACATCTTCATTGTGACTCTTCAATTCCCTTAGGCCTTATTCGTGGTAACAAAAAAACAAAAACAAATGAAAAAAACCACATGGTTTCTAAAAAGAATTTCTATAAATTTCCCATGACACCTAGCAATTCTTCTGAAACAGCAGAGTACAACAAGGTCAAAAATATGGATATAGGCAGTCCTACTGTAAATGCAAGCAACTGATTAAAAGTAATGACTCTGCATTACACAAATTAATACATTCACTGTATCATTTTGTATCGATAATTCATGTATTAAAGGATAATAAATCTGAAGGCTACCTTTATTAATAAGTGCCTGTAGCTTTTTAGTCATCTTTAACACAACACACAGTCTTCTCTCGGGTACTGCACTTGATCAGTGTCACAGGGGATCGTTACCATAAGCAACCACAACTGACTTATCAAAAAGGCAGCATTAAGAAAACGTACAATTAACTATTAATAGGAGAAAATAAATGCAGCTAGCAGAAATATTAAATAGTTTAATGGTCTTACAAGTATGTCATGTGATATATTTCCCTCAGGGACTCCTGGCATCTTTCATTCATTTTTATTAAATCTGCTGAAGTGAAGCTGTAGGTGTTTCTCATTTTAGTGATCTAGGGGGAATACAAACCAACAGTCAGGACTTGCCACGTAATCAGAAACCAAAACAGTTTCTAAAAAGCAAACTGGGAAAAATATGGATAAAAAAGAGGAAAAAACAGTACTTTTTTTCCTAAACAGACCTTCATGAAAAATCCTTATGAGAGAATCCTTATGCAGCTATTGGCAATATACACAACCTTACAGTTACAAGCAGCATAATTGCACGTAGCT
This sequence comes from Penelope pileata, assembly GCA_013396635.1. Lineage (NCBI taxonomy): Eukaryota > Metazoa > Chordata > Aves > Galliformes > Cracidae > Penelope > Penelope pileata. The sequence goes on along the minus strand of WBMW01003580.1, from coordinate 315,887 downwards.
GTGTATTTAATATAGTTTAGTATAATTAGAAACAGGGCAAAACATATTAAAAACATATAAATTATGCAAAAACATATCAATTACACTTTCGTTTATTTCTAGGTATATTCAACTGAACTTATTTTAACTGTTTAAATTACTGCAGAATATGTTTTACTAGCATATTATACATTTTATACACATTACTCAGACAAAAATGTTATGTAAAAAACCATCACCAGTGCAGATACCTTTGTAAATTCTGAAGGAAGTTGGCCATTGGGTAATGTTGAACAATCAGCATTCATCTGGATAAAAAATCCACGAGCAGAACTGAAACTTGTTTTCAGTGGCAGGTTGTACTTTTCTGCAAGTTGTGTTATCATACCTACAAACCACAAAGAAAGATTTGACACTAATTAATTACATGCACACATATGCATACACACTTAGCTATACAAACTGTGGAATTGATTCACATAGGTTGATTGTATTTGATAAGAAAACATGACAAAAGGCCTTAAAAGTGGGTCCAGGAGGAAATAACCACTTAACATATGAATGTAAACAATTTGGCTGCATAAAGGTATTGGAAAAAAAAAAAATCAAGTGAGGAATCAGATTTATTCATGTGTTCTTTAAAGGCAGTTTATGCATTTGACCAACTCCCAGGTGAGCTTGGTTACAGAAAGCTTCCTCAACCTCTCTGCTTCAAAGGGTGTCAAGAGAGGTACAGAACATGAACTTTTGCCTGGAGTCTCTCAGTTTTTACCATTTCTGACTCTAATCTTCCTCCCCTCACCGAGGGTAATGCTTTCCACTTGTAGTCCCTCTCTCCAACTGATCTTATTTCTGGTGGAGAAGATGAAGTATGTGGGAAACTGTTACATGACTGAAGAATATGTACTACAAAGTTTTGGGAATTCTGAATGCTGCTAATAGGGTAATAGCATGGTACTCCTTTGAGGGAAAAAAGGATGGAATTGCTTGGTGGTGCTTCCCTGCTGCTCATTGGTATAAGCTTGCCCACTTTCGTGTTCCAAGTACTCACAATGTAGATCCCCAAAGTAAGGCCATTCCACATATCTCAGTCTTAGAGCTGCTGAGTTTCTGACACTAATTTTTCCAGTTATACAGAAGACTAAAAAGATGGTCCTCTAGCTAGAGGTCAACATTTTAAACAAATGAGACTCATTCTAGAGGATAATTTTTTAAATCTATTTTAAATCAATAATGAACAGGAAATTTAATGAAGCACAGTAACAGATAAAATGCTAAAATTTCTTTCTGTTGTATTTTCCAACTTTTAGTGGCTTGGCTAAAAAGTAGCCCACAGACAGGTCAAAACAGGATAAAGAACAAAGTGCTCAGATAGTTTAAGCTAAATAAGTTACTTTTTTATACAGAACTGTTTTAGTTGGAATAATTTTCTTACAATGCCTTAAGTTTTTTTGTATTTTCAGAGAATAAGAAGCAAGAGTTTTAAATATAGGGATCACAATATAATCGTTTGCCCTCGTTTAAGTAAAATTGAGTTTTTATCTACAAATGGAGGACCTGAATGTTTATATCAGAATTACTTCAGATACACATCAATGATGAGCACTTGATGCTAATATTAAATATGTTTTCCACATAACAATGTTATAAAACATATGAGTTCATGGCTTCTGTATGCCAGATGCAATGTATTTGGAACTCCAAGTAAGCACAAGTCTTGGTCTGGAATTACCTGCTATGTCATCAACGATTTCCGTGTATGTTCTCCGAGCTATGTCAAGGAATTCATTGATGTTTGGCTTAACAGCATAGCATTTCTGGGTCCTCATACTCAGACATCCTTTTGTGTACCTCGTGTCATCATTAATTACAGTGGTAATCTTTTCAAGTATAATTCCAAACCTGCAGTATCAGAAGTGTCATATGTTAGCTACATAATACTTTATTGTTATAATCTGCATTCTCATCCTGAAATTAGAAACAAGTAAATTCTCCACTGTTGAAATCAAACATTAGATTTCATGCATATTTTCACCTCAAAATGTAGTACAAATATACTTAAGTCTGACAAAAAAAAATCATTTTAATCTTTGGGAGATAAAAATTCTCAGATATATAAGCAACAGTTTATTTTTGCATCAGTATAGGGACCCTGAGATACTGCTGTTTCTGTCTTTTTATAATCATTTCTAATGGAGTACCGTTCATCAGCATTTGCACTATCACAGCTACTTCTGTTTTGCTTTTTTTCCACATTTGTTTATTAGTTGAAAATTGTAATTTTTTAAGGTAACATCAGCTTTCACAAATCATACTTGTAACTACAAGCAAGCAAAGACGCAACATAATTATTGTAATACCTTCTATCTTCCAGAGCATTGTAATAGGCCTTTAGCAGAGATGTGTTACAGCTTCTTAAAGCCTCCTGTTCAAAAGTAAAACATAAACACAGTTAATTCTTTTCATGGCCCTTTTAAAGGACTGGAAGTTCTTAAAATCACTGAAGCTTATCAGCAGTTGCATAAGCAGCTTACTGAACCTGAGTGGGACTGTCAGTTAAATTGTTGTTATTAAAATCAATTATTCAGGTAATGATAGGAATCTAGGTCTTAGGAGTACTGGGCTCAAATACTTGTTTTTCAATTAGCTTCAGAGTTAAAACAGACTATGTTGGCAGTATGGTGTTCTGCAAGATATAAAGTAAATCTAACAAGATGTAGCAAGTAAAAAGAAGGACAAACTGAGATACCTTACCTTTAGAGGCTCCACAAGTTCCAGAGTATGCTTCAGATAGATTAAATTAGTTATTTTTGATTCAGCAGTTTTAACCTGTTGAAAAGTTTTTACAAATATCAGAAGTGTTTGAATGTCTATTTAAAGAAAGTATTATAGAACGAGCAGAATTCACACGGTGATTATAACGGGTTTGTACTTTTAACTTCTAGTGAAATTTACTACAATACTTTATAAGCTCATTTTGACAACCAGGTACATAAATGCATAAAAAATGTTTACAGAAATGTTACTTTGCCTGCTGTGGTCATTTGCCCAGCAATAGCTGGCATTCCTCTTACATCTGCACAGATAATGATTGATCCTGAGAACACTCTGCTGAACCTTCACTGTGCCTTGCATTCAAAGGCTAACAGAAAAGCATCAGTCAAGCTGAGAACCAGAGGCAGAAAGGACTTCAAGACACCATTCATAGCCTAGGTCTCCCTCTCTCTGTATGCCTGAGCCTTAAGGTTCCCTGCCTATTAAGAGCAGTTAGTGTGAAGAAAACTTCAGTCTCATTCGGTACCACTTATGCTGTGCCATTGAGCACATTGTGTTCTGTCAGCTGGTTGCTGTTCAGAGGAGAGCACCTAACTTCCCAATGAAAAAGTTGCACTTAGCTCATACTACTGTAGAATCATCACGGAATCATTTGAGTTGGAAGGGACCCGTCCAGGCCCTCTGGCCCTGCTCCCTGCAATGCATAGGAACACTCACAGCTCCATCAGAGTGCTTGGAGCCCTCCCAGCCTGACCTGGTAGGTTGTAGAGAATAATTTGCATTGAGCTATATCACATCAAAATTGAGAAATGTTTGAAATTCTCGTAAGGAAGATGTATCATTTTCTTTAGGCTACCAAAAACTGTATTAACCTCCACAGGTAAGAGACCAAATTTCCACTATAGACTTTTTTCTTTTCCTTTTGTCCTATCACTATCGAGTAGCATGTAGTTCTGTGAAGAATGAACTTGGGGAGTGATGCATGAGCAAACATTTTTGAAGTTCAATTTGCATAAATGATGATGACGTATTAGAGCAAACCCAAATTTTCCTAACATTCTTCTTTGATAATCTTCTACTGCTGTAAAATAAGATACATTGTCAGTTTATGATAAAATTAGTCCATTAATGTTTAAGGTGCAGCCTTTTCTTATAGAGTTTTACATATATTGAGATATCACATCTATATGTTGCATGTTATATTCATATAACTGATCTTCTAAAGTGTATTTTGAAACATACTGTATCCTGCTTTGGAATTTGTACCAAAACTGAAAGTAGTTGTTCTGTATCCAGGAATTTGGAGATGACTGTAAAATAAAAGTAAACAAATCAGAAACGTAATTGAAATTGCATTAAAATCATATTTAAAATCTGCTTTTTTTTTTAAAATGCACACAATTACTTAGTGATACTTATGCTAATCTTTTTCTTTCGTTCTAACTTCACAAATTACTTAACAAGAAAAAAAAACAGATAAAAATAGCTGCTATTTGTCTATGTTGTCATAATTGCACTTACCATACCTAAGCATGCAGTGATTATTGTATCAGTGCACATATATCAATTCAACAATATTCTTTTCACTGTAGCAACTTTCAAAGTATATATGATGCAGAGAGCAATTAAAAGTCAGCATAGACTAATTGTCAAAATAAAGGTTAGAAATAGAAAATATAGGAAAAGAAAGCCTCAAATGAGCAAGACTGTCAATAATTTCTCTTTCACGTTTCTCTTGCAATAAAGATTAAGCTTAAACAATACACCCTCAGGTGGGCTAAATCATAATCTTTGGTTTTGTATTTCTTTCACATTTGTCTGGACCACTATGTTTTAAGAAACAAAGGAAAAAATATGCATAAATGAGGTCTTTATTTGTTTTTAATGAATAAAGCACTTCCAAAACAGTAGGTATCAAGCCCTGAGAGATAAAGAGAAACTCAAATAATTTGAAAAAGCTATTGGCTTACTCAATTCCATCCACTTTATCTGACAAAACTCACTTTTCTTAGCAAAATATTCAAAAAAGTCACTGTATCGCAGTAAAGGTGGCTTTAAAACCTTTTGAATGCCCACTATAAAAACATCACCTGACAGATCACAATAACATACTTTTCTAACACACTGAGTCAGACTGCATACTTTTGCAGATCAGAAAAAAGTTTAAAAGGGAATATACTATTATATATTAAAAAATAAACTATTACCTGCTTGAAGACCAAAAAACAGCTCCTCATCCTGGAGTAATTCCTGAACACAGTCCAGTCTCATGTTAATTGTTTCAGCATCAACGAGAGGCTCCAGGATATTGGATCTGAGTCTTCGACTTCCACCTGGAGTCTTGGTGTAATTTAGGACACCAAAAAGCGTGTGACCATTCCTTTCAAAACAAAATTGAGAAAGACACTCACAAAAATAAAGATGGCAAACATCAAACGACGTTCCCAGGTAAAAGCATCCTACAGATTTGAGGCGTGCTTTCAGGGTGCTTAGCACCTTCCCACTTGCTATGTATATTTTATGAACTACAGCAGCTTATGAAGTCAGATGTAATTTAATACAGCATCAGCCATCATTATATAATTTCCCAAAGCATAGAAATAAATTTGTATTCAGTATTCCCTCTTTTTTTTTTTTTTGAAGTATTATTCCATTGCTGCTGCAGTTTACACTTTTCCACTTAACTGAACTATCTGAATTCAAATCAAACAGACCCTACAAAAGGAGAAAAATCATCTGAGATCAAATGCTAATCAGGTAATTTTCATTAAAGTACATTTATGAGAATGATTTAATATACTTAGAAATAAAAGAGCAAATAAGCCACGATTTTTTTAAATTACAACCCAGCCAATACAGGAACCAAATAACATGCTTATGCTTTATAAAAATTTTAAATTTCCTGACTATTACATGCTATGCATAACAGGTTCCCACACTTAAAGCTTGCCTGTACCTGTTCAAAATAAACACCCTGCAATACTTACATCTAGTGCATATCTAAACACTTTTAGAAACCTGGCACCTTAGATGCTGTTGCCTGAAAGCCCCCCAGTGAGAAGACTGGGGCCACATGAACATCTTGAAACAGAACTTGAGTAGGAAGGAGTCTGACAGGGCAACACAAAACAAACAGCACAAAGAGAATACAGAAACTCCTAAAATTCTGTGGTATAAAAGAACAGAGCAGTATTCCAGTGGCTTAAATGGGGAAATTCAAAACCATTTTTAATTAAGGGCACATTTACCACAAGGTGCAATTCATGACAAGACTTAAATGAATTCAAAGAGGAGCTCTACCCACACTGCCTACTTTTAAGCAACTGAGGGCTCATTTCCTTGTACAGTAAATAAAGAGCTAAGCCCCTCCAGAATTGACATTAGCACAAGAGCTTGATGTACGTGTTCCAGGTGTGTATCCTGCCAGTAACCTCTATTTGTTAATAACTGATACAAGTTATCTAACCTCAGGTTATTACAAGGAAGATCCCTGTCATGAAAATACTTGCAAAGAAGATACTTGCAAGGTGGCTTGATTCAAACTTCCAGCTGGATCAGCAACAATGTTGGCAATAATAATGCTAAGAAAAGAGAAGCTGACAGCAGTTTACTGTTGCTGGGTTCCTCCCAGGGGCCTCCTTTGACTGAAAACCATCTGTTGAATTAAGAGCTGCTTTCAGAGAACACTGCTCAGAGGTTACCAGTCCCAGAGTGGCTAGATCCTGCAGTTACAAGTGAAGGGACAGAGCAGAAAAAGGACCTGGGGGAAGGGATGAGAGATGAACAGAAAGAAACTATTCTTACATCCCACTTTTCCTGAAGCATAGAGCTGCCAATGAACTTTGTGATCTCCACCAAAACAAAATAAATAAATAAATAAGAGCAGCAACAGGAAAGTAAGGACAATGTTCTCTCCATGCAGAAAGCTCTTATGTGTAGTACTTGTAGGGAGAGGAATCTCCAGGCTGCCTCCCTTTTTGTATCAGGGTGATGAGGACACAGCAACAGATCCCAGAAGCTGACAGGCTGCAACACGCAAATTTCTTTCCAACCAGAAGCATAACAGTACTAAGAAGGGAAGCCTTGCAGCTTCTGTCTAGAATACAAGTAACTTCCAGTGAAGGAAGCGTGAAGAAAGCACTCCAAGCAATGTTCTCATGGAGAAGTACCATGCAACTAAGTGTAACACTGCACATAACCATCGTTAGAGAAATTTTGTTTGCCATTCTCCCTTATAGCTAAAGGAAAACAAAGCAATCTTTCAAGTCTGGGTGGGGTTTTTGTGTCTGCCTTGCATAAAATCAGTAAAATCCAAGCATTCCAATCCAGCATATGAATCTTCTTGCAGCAATGATGACTCTTAAGTGTTTCTACAACACGTAACATTTTGCATCAACAACTTAAGTCTGAATAAAATATAGGCATTGATGTAAAGATTTAACTGTGAAAAAATATCTCCTCCTGCAATTCATTTGTAGGATTTTCTACGCTCTAAGTTTTGCACTGAATTGTAATGCATTTCTCTGTCCAACGCAGTTTTGTATAAGCTCTGAACAGTATATAAGCTCTGTCATACCAAAATAAACATACTGGACAGCTCTTTGACACACTTGTCAAGGAAACTTGGTGAAGTACAACTTTATAAAACTGGAATTTGCCAACTTAAATACTCTTACCGAGAATCTCTGTTATTAGTCACCAGTTCAAGATTCTGGGCTGATGATGAATCTATCATAGCTGTTTTCTCACTCCCCTGGAAATGCACCTTCAGTGATTTAGGAGCATAAATGGAATTTTGAATAAACTCAACATATTTTAGCAAAGCTGCAGCAGCTGCAAGACAGTAGTACCTTGGAAAGAAATAATCTTTAATGAATGTTGAATAGTGCTACTGAACCACCAAAAACCAAGCAGAAATCACATCAACCCTTCTGCTGCTTGACAACTACTGGGATTGAGAGCAGTGAAAAAGCAGTATATCTACTAAAAGCATGTATGTGAATACAATGTGCACAATATAATTGAAATCAAATTTTCATGAGTATTTGAGTCTCTTTGTACACTTGATATCCCATATTGTATAACTAGTACTGTGTACAGACATATTTCAGTGGTTCTATGTGACTTTAAATGAAGACTCAGGGCACAAAGCACACAGAAAATTGCTTGTACAAGGAAAACATCTGCAGAGGTCAAAATGAAAGGCATTCATAGCTGTTAAATTGCATCTTTAAGGAGAGAATGAGAAGGGGGACATGGAAGGTTGTGAAAACCTAAAGAAATCTTTTTATTTAAGTTTCTGGATACATCAGAAATGTGAAGGCAAAATAAACAATACTGTTAAGACTCATTAACTTTAAAGAATGTAACAAGCCACAGGCTTGTGCAATAAGCATGTGAGAAGCCATTAAAAACTTATCTGGGCATGGTATGATTTCTCCTTATTTAAACATACTTTGACTGAATCTCCATGAAAATGGTGCTGAATTCAGATGCACACAACTGTTCTATATATTCCAAACCCTTTGTTTCATTGAAGTATTTTCTTTGGACAGTTGTAAAAGTCACATTCTGTGAAGATGGGGGGAAAAAAGCAGATAGTTTTACAAGAGAATTTTTCCATCAGATAGACATCTCTATTTTTCTAGAAATATGTTTCCAAGAAACAATCTGTCTTTACATAAGTATTCATTCTAACTTATTAGCACAAGTCACAAAAGTCTTGCCATGTCTGCTCACTTAGTCCCTATACAAGCCGCACTAATTCTCTCTTGTTTGTCCTTGTTTCTGATGGTTAACACACATAAAAATGTTCACACAACCATTCTAAGCAAATTAACAGAGATTTTTTCTTGAATATTACTTTTCCTCTCGAGAACTAGTGACTCAAACTTCAGAATTTAACGCTGGATTGAATTAAAATTAATCCTTTTGGTAAAAGAGTTATTTTCCTGCTTGCATGATGCTGACATTGAAACTGCAGTTTTGCTTTCTAAGGTCTAAGCCCAAGGGATCGTTATCAAAACTTCATTGGTTAACAGGGAATAAAACTATGCAGGCTAATGTTACTGCATCTGTGGGACGTGTGAATGATTTTTGCATGAAAAAGAGGAGAAAAGCCAGTAAGTAGAAAAGGTCTCAAGTGAAGAAGCCATCAACAGTATAGATACGGAAGCAAGTCAAGTAGAAATGTAATTGTTTTTGAAAAGTTCTGAGGTTTTAAGAATCATAAGTTACATAGACCAGTGCATCTCACCCTTTCTTACCCTGTGAGCACTCTTTTTTCCTACTCAGTGATGTTTTAGACCCATCTATATATCAGGTTAAGAAAAAGAAAAAAAGAGAAAGGAAAATGCTTGATTGTTTTCATCTCTGAATCTTTCCCAGCTTCAGTATTGTTTAAATTACTTCATGAGGCAAGTTCCAAATTTTTTGCTTTATTTAGTTAATACATTTATCTCTGTAATTTTCAGGATTAGAACAAGTAGTGTTGGAATTGCATTTGGATTATTCTTCACCGCGATAAAAAATTAGGGCCAGAAATCATAGAAAGCACAAAATCTGACTGCATTTAAGGCTTTAGAAGCTGTGGAAGACTCAATGATCATATAGAAGTGATTAACAAGAGCTCTAAAACACAGAACAAAATTTAAGAGCTTACCTTGAAATGTTCTGTTATCAAACCAAACAATTTTGTTGCGCTCCCTGCATCACAAGCAGTGTTTGGCATTATTATTTCCAGAGGTGTTAAAATCTTGAGTTTAGTAATAACCTAAAAAAGAAAAAAAAATCTGAATAATTCAGTAAGAATCCATATATGATCAAAACAGTTTTACACTACAATGTATCAGCAGTAAGAAATCATAGAATTCTTATATTTTAAAATCACAGTTCCAGTCTTGTAAATAATGATCAGAGTTTATGTTTATACATTAATGAGCTAAAGATATCTGTAGCTATAGAGATACAAAATGTACATAAAACTAAATTTAAATTTACAAATTAGAAGTTATCTTTCCCCTGTTATTTAAACACAAAAGTATGCTTGTGCTCGATGCAAGAGGTAAATATCCAAAACTATATTCCATGGCTATGATGGGAAAAGGACCTGATTTTCAATAGCTGATAGCTGTCTACCTGCATAGCTGAAAAGTTAACGGCGCTCTGGATGTCGAAGAAATGCAACGAGTCTGATTATTCATCTCCTTTGGAGAAAGACTTGTTCTAGACTTTGTTCTAAAATCCTTTCAATGTAGCTCAAAATGCACATAATTAAATGAACCTTATTTTTGATATGTGATGTACACCTGCTGCAAAGACTTAAAGTACACTACATGCTTTTCTATTTGTTAGTAAACAAAGAAAAGACAACTATCATTATGCATGTCTGTCAGATTCATTTATATCATACCCACAAACTCTTAAGGGAGAAGCGTGAAAAATTAGCCTCTATTTTAAGTGCTTTGAAGTTAAGATGTGGAAGAGGGGAGAGATAACAATCAAAATGTGAACAAGCATACAAATTACACAAAATAAATCATCGAAGGGTATTGGGGCTGGGAGGGTGAGCTGTCTGTCACTGCCTATTATATTTGATAATTATCAGCGACTGTCTTCCAGAGACATCACAATTAAAGCAAACCTTGGAGGGCTTCAAGGACAAAACAACTTCACTGAATTAATTTACAGGTTAATTAATTTACAGCTCCCCAGGGCAGTGGGCATGGCCCCACGCTGCTGGAGCTCAGGGAGCATTTGGACAACGCTTTCAGAAGGTCCTGCATGGAATCAGGAGTTGGACTTGAAGGTTCTTGAAGGTCCCTTCCAACGTGGGATATTCAATAATTTATGATTTTGACTACTTGGGATGTTTTCTTGGTACAAGAAAATAACAGTCTTCAGTCAGTGATTTTCAACTTTTTACTTTCAAAATTTGAAGTGAATTGTTATTTGTTAGATCATCTGAGTGTCTAAATCTCTTGTGCACCTATGCTCTCAAATTGCATGTGTCACTTTGAATTTTAGTACTCTGTATGATAGAGGTATTTACATATCTGCACCATTGGAAAAAAAAAAAAAAAAATCCAGCCCTGACTTAATAGAACACAGTTTAGTAAATAGATTAACGGATTTTACAGTTTTTTATATCTACTTACTCTACCCATAAAATTTAGCTTCTCTTAGTCTGAATATTGTAAATACACTACAAGCTACATTGCTTTCTAGCATGTAAAACCACAACAAAACTGTTAAGGAAGCAGTTCTATTAATATTAGTATTGCACAAACCAGATGGATTAGTTCTCAATGAACATAAAATATGCAGTACTGAAGACAGAACACTCTGTTGTCAACTGAGTACATTTAATTTGGAAGTAACTGAGAACAAACACTCATGCAACCATATAAAGCCAACACTATAGTCTACCTAAAAAAAAAAAGTCACATTTGTGCATCTCAGAGATGTTTTGCCTAATGAAAAATACTTGCAAGTTCTGTTACCACGCATTCCCCAATGCTCTTTGATACAAGGCATCTCACTCTCACATAGTTCAAACACACTGTGCTTTGCAGGAAGGCTTTTTTTCTTTTGCAAAATACTATTTCCTCTTCATCTGAAATCTGAGGCACTGTATAGAAAACAGCAGCTCTTTAAACATGTTAAATATTGCAAATTTTCTAGCCCTTGTGACTTTCCCTTTTGAGAAATTTCTTCTACAAACTGAAACTTCCATTTTGGATTATTCCTAAGGTTTTTTAAGCAAGCAGTCAACAGCAATCAGCCTGCAGGCATGCAATAAGTATGCAACAATACCTTGGCATAAGTTGTGTTGTCTGCAAACTGTGATAGTATCACCTCAGGATTTTTTAAGTCAATGCTGGCCATTCCCACTTCACCTCTGGCAAGGCCTCTTCCTTCCACAACAGCTACAATAACTGATGCAGCAGCATGAGCAGAGACTGTAGATGAGGATGTCACTATAAAAACAGTTGCATATATTCAGTTATAACTTCAGATTTCTTTTTGTATTCTTTATATACGCAGAATCACACTTTGACATTCCAAGCTTAAGCAAGCTGTGACAGACCAAGCAACACCATGCTCCTTTGCTTGAGAAGCACTGCTGTTCAGTGCTAAGGCACTGCACTTTCCAAATAAGAGAGTTAACAAGGGTGATGGCCCCTTTTTGTTGGTGTACTGAACTTCTTTTAACCTGTGGAAGACCAGAAATTGGATATAGTGCTTCCTTCTGCATCTCTGCTAATTTTGGTGTTACATTCTTCAAATTTCACAGAAGAAGCTACATTTTGTTCCAAAATTTGTGACCAAAGATTGTGAGACCATGCTATTCAAATGAGAAAACAGATGCTGTAGAAGTAAGATAGCCACACATATTCGTACGTGAACTTCTGTTGAGAACAAATGCAGGGAACAATTATCCAGTCATTTCACTGAAGTAGTTAATAAGAAACGGAGAGAAATTTGTAATGCTAAAATGCACCCTGCTGGTCAATACTAAAGTAATTATGCCTCCATGGAAGGCAGCTGCTTCGTGATCCTATGCTTCTCAACCTTCACAAAGAAATCCAACTAAACCTCACAACAGCTGAGCTGAACAGATTCTTCACTTGATAAACCTTCCTGAATTCACTTAAACATTCAGAAGGGATGCCATTAATAAATAATCAAGTCTTCAAAATAAGAAAGATACTTGCATTTCCAAGGCATATACACACTGACTGATCTGAAACACCAAAAACTGTACCTATGTTGTGGTAATTAGTCACATTCTTTTCCACCATTACTTCCCTCTGTTCTTTGCAGAAAAAGAAGAACAAAGGAATTTTCTTCTGAAAAAACAATGGAATACAAATATTCTCAGAACATAATTCTGTTGAGAAGGCATAATACACCAAACCTGCCTTTTTCTTAGGGATGCACTCAATTTGTACCCCAAGAACCACAATTAATCCTACCAGGAATCTCAAAAAGCAACCATAAGCAAGAGTTTATCCAGGAAGGTCGACTGATCTGCAACTAGCTGTGACCTGAGGCATGCTACGAAAATGTAAAATCTTTGATGCTACACAGAACTGAGACTGAACCTTCATTTACTCCATCTTCTATAGACCACAAGATGTCAGCAACAGCATTTGTATGACTTTCATCCAGGCCTGTCTGAAAACATAACTGTTATTCTGAGTGTTCTACACAGGACAATCCATGACTTCCCCCCACACCAGCAGCTTATCACAGTATTACTCTTCTTCTAACAGCAACTAAAAGGTGATGATGATAGTAACAAAGATTTTAAATTAGGATACAGCAGTTACACAACTTTTATTTGGAAGATGGGTAGCTGTTTCATTTGTTACACACTAAAAAAAAATGTTTTAAGAAATGCAAACAACCGATGTTCTTCATGATGTGATAGTCTGGATGTGTGGTCTTCAATACAGATCAGTGAAAGACTGGTCAAAGTTTCACACACAGCAATTATACACAACTGTACAGGCACATACATGCAAACATACACATACACAAACTCGCAAAATAAAACTGAACATATGGTTTTGTTTAATTGTTCAGACAAACAAAAGTTAGAGAAATCTGCTTGGTGGATGTCAAAGCCATAACCACTCTGGTTTCCAGTTCCTAGAGTAGTCACAAAGAAAACAGGAGATCACAACAGGTGTAGGAAACTACTAACTTCAATTTTGCAATAAAAGAATTTAATCCAGTTGAAAGTGAAGAGCCAATTAATAGTCTTATCAGGAATTTTTTCAATCAAAAGATAGATAGACATTTTTAAAAATCAACCTTTAAGCAACTGGCTTAGAGAATTACCATTAAATAACCTTAAGATCTTTAAATACCTAAAGACTGCACTGACAATGCTTACTCAGACTGGAAGGACTAACTTTGAATAGTCACTTCAGCACTACCAGATACAGACAGAATGACATGAGGTAACATCAGCCCGTAGGACAGCTTTGCTCCTAAGAAACACTGCAAAACATCCACCCAATGAGCTCCTCTGTAAGTGTTCTTTTAAGGATCCAGCGTTCTACACCTTGGGAGATGCCAAACTAAAACGTGTAAAACTTGCACCAAGAAACTCCAGAATTCCTTTGTGACATGTGATGCACAACACATTACAAGCTTGAAAAGAAACCCTGGTAAGAAAGGTTGTGTATAGACATAATTTGGGCTCCTTAGTTCAGTCACAGTAGAAACCAGCATGACCACAAACCTAATTTAATATTGGACAGCTTGAAAACAACTCTAACTACAAGTTCTAACTATATTGGTAACTTATACATGAATGCCAACGAAGCGACAGGAAGCTGCAAAGCAAAACACCTTGTGAGTATCTAAAATAGCATTCTGCACCCTCTGCAGTGTAAAAAACTGCTATGCTTTGAGTTCTGAGTATCTTTCAGTATCTCACTATCACCGTGTCAAAAAATAAAATACATTGAATAAAATGTTAGAGAGGCATGTTGATTTATTTTAAGAACAATCTATTTTACCTGAATACCCCATCAGAGGGGTATGGCTTCTGCCAGCAGATCTGCTAGCAGAGAGGGGGACTTTTCCCACACACGTGCTGGCCAGGCCTCGTGCAGAAGAAGAACTCGTGAAATTCACTGCGCTAGCATTTTCTGCACAAGAACTTTTGTCTCCAAGATATGATTCTGAAGGGAGAGAAAAAAAAGAAGTCAGTTTTAATTCTGACAGCAATACATACGCATCTTAGAAAGCCCTGTTTTTGTACTAGGAGAGGTATCCAAGCAATCCACCCTGATACCTTTCTACAAAAGCTCTCTTCAGTACAAGTCTGACGTGAAATGAGTTCCCTTTTAAACTTGTATTGATGGTTATTTCCCACAGTGACTTCACTCACAGTGGTGATAATAATCTTTGGTTGATTTGCCAGACTGAAACAATACAACAAAGTAATTTTGCAATGCCTGATTTCATATTCTAATGAGTTCTAGGTCTCCGAAATAATGCTACAATAGTCAGCTCTATCTTGCATTTGCCCATTGGTTTTAAAACCCATACCTGAAGCTACATACTTGTGTTTATGGAAATTCCAAAGTTTCAAAAGGTCACAAAAAGAATTTTATCTTTTTAAGACACGCATTCCTTTTTAAAAAGGACAGTGAAGGAGAGCACAGAATGATGCTCAGCAATATCCTCTCCATGACCCCCTTTGAAATTCTGGGGGTCAGCCCTCAGAAATCACACAGGAACCTGAGACAAGTTTGTTATTGGCAGTTTCTTCTATAGATGTAAGACTGACCTAAAACATAAAAAAAAAAAACAAACAAGCAACAAAAACTAGCGGGATGTTTGATCTCATTTTCGAGAAACAAGCACCAGTCCGGTTCGATGGAGGTGGCTGCAATCTCAGCGAGCTCTCAAGGTGTTGGCCAGAGATTTGTGATGGAATGTTACTCTTCCTGTGCCTTCACAAGTGCACACACTGCCCAGAAGCCATGACGTAAGGTGTGATGTGATGTGAGGTGAGGGTATGTCTCTCTGGTAACATGGGGCTTACAGAAGTGCAGCAAAGAGGTGTGGTCAGGTTTTCTTTGAGCTGAATGTCTGCACCTCTACGTGCTCCATTTGACAATCTGCAGGCCGTGTGTTTATGCTGGCTGAAAACAGAGCTGCAAACACACCAAAAAACAGATGGCTTCCTCGGCAACCTCGAGACCTGCTCTCAAATTCCTTATTGAGAACAGCCAGGCTGCGTGCTTTTCGCTGCTCACAGGACTGTGTTCAGCCAAGGTATCCCGGCACATGACATGCGCGGCCGCTGAGGGCCGGCCTTCACCCACCTCCTCCTCTCCCCGAGCCGCTGCGGGCAGCCCGGCCGGGAGCGGGCCCCACACCGCCGCTGGAGAACCCGCCGGAGCCGCCCGGCGTCTGCAGCAGCCCCAGCGCGTAGCGGGGCCCCGGCGAGGAGGAGGAGGAGCCACGGCCCGTGCAGGACTCGGAGGCGGCCGAGGGGCCCGCCCGCCCGCGAGCGCCCGCCAGCATGGCCGCGCCCTGAGGAGGGCCCGGCACGCGCCCTCACACAGCAGCGGGAGGGGCCGCACCGCCGCGCGCACCGCAGCCGCCTCCCCGGTTCTTCCCTTCGTGCGAGAAACTTCAGCCTCACCACACCGGATGGCAAGCACATCCCCATTCCAGATGCTGCTGTCTTCACTAAGTCTTGTGCTGAACTTCAGATTCTCAGACGAAGTTCTGTGTGAGGAGAAGGTCCAAGTGCACAGCCAGAAAAACAAACACAAGCTGTGTTCTCACCCCAGCCCCACTTTCCTTTCTTCAGGTCATAAATCACGACACTGGCCTTTGCCCACAGAAGCAGCACATTTGCAATAAAGCACCTGGCTCCAGGCTTACCACATTCCCAGAAGCCAACAGAATGGCTGCCCCATGATTTGCTTTCCCCAGGTGTTTTTATGGCTGGGATGGACAGCTACGCTGCAGTGCTGAGAGTGAAGTGTGAAGAGAGCACCAGGACCTCTCCATACAAAGAACTGCATGGAATAAAAGTTCTGGAAGTACAAATTTCCAAAAGCCTTTATTAAAGGACCTGTAACTGAGGACAACGAGATTAATTATTGCAGTGTTTGCAAGTACATAAACTCAGAAAACTCAAGAGACACATAGAACAAAACAGAGGTAGACTTGTAACAACATACTCTGCACCAGGATTACATATGCACATTGGGCAACTCTTTTTCCACAGTACATTTAACAAAAGTTTTTGTTTGCACAAGAAATGTTTATGCTTTCTACATACACAATACTTTAAATAAATTAAGAGGTAAATAATGAAAGAAAATCATGAAGTTCTTAGTTTGAACATGTTCTTTAAGCTGCAATCTGTATAAGAATTACAGATCTTTAAGAATTACAGCTGACCAGAGCTCCTTCAGAGAGGAATTCCAGTAATGTTCCCCCACACTCAACAGAAGGCCAACCTTAACTTTTTTTCAAACCTTGAAATTCCAGGCTTTGACCAAACAATTCACCAGGACACTGGACAGCTAAGAGGGAAATATGTTCACTTTTTTTTAAAACCTCATTTAAAAGCTTTCAGAGAAAGGTTAAAAATCATTAAAGTGATATTTGAGCATTCAAACATTCTCTTCGAATTTCTCAAAGTTTTTGTCTTATTCTCTAACATGAGTAGTTTGGATAAAACTAACCCATTGGCTTTTACAACTGCTGAAACAGCTTTAGACCTTCTAAAGCATACATACAGAGATGATCAGACTTCTTCCCCTTCACAACCACCCGTGACTGAACTCTCAGTGTGTGGGGGATGTAAGGTAACAAGTAATTTTCAGGGCTTCTGTGAAGACAAAAGGATTTCATCTTTCAGAGGAGTGTTTTCCATGGTGAATTTTACTCTCAGTTACACCATTATAAAAATGTTGACTATTTTTGTCTTAAAAGCTACAAAAGCAGAATTTCAATCCATCAACAAATTTAGGATCAGCACTACATTCAAGCTGCAAGTCACTTTCCTATAGCTTCTCTAGAATGATTAATATTAGCAATTTTCAATACAGATGCACTCTAGGCATGCTCTATTTCAACTATAGTGAAGTTGTCTACAGAAACTTCATCAATAATTGAGAACATTCATGTATTTAATGGAACATTTTTTTTGTTTTCACTGGTGTCAATTACTATCATGACAAAGCTTGTGTCTTACTATATAGAAGTGATGGCAAGCACAAACAAGGAGAATTAAATAGACAAGTGTTTGGCATTAAGTGCATGGCTTAAGTAGGGCTTTTTTCTGTGTTCCTTTAAAGTGCTGTGTGTTATAACCATCTCAACATGCTTGCGTAAAGACTGATGCTACCACGGTTGACACTGGAGGAATAAAAAAAAAAAAAAAGCCACACTATTGCTTTGACTTGATTATTCAAAAAAAAAAAATTCAAAGGCCCATATATTTAGATACAGATTAGAAAGGTTTCTACATCTCTTATATACAGCCAAAGAACATATTACTCTGATTACTAGAACAAGCCTGTTACAATACAGTTCACAAAGTGACAAAGCCCACAGTAAAGCTACTGCTTTACTATAGTAATGTAAACACATCTCCAAGGATATTCTAACAAGCTTCAAAGATGACTTCAATCAGTGAAACCAAACCAGGAGGGTTTATCAACTTTGTCTCCGTGCGTTTCAGCTCACAAGCTCAGGCTGTACGTTTATTCTTCGAAGGACATCTTCTGGCATACAGAAAACAGGATTGACAGCCTTAATTTGTTCTTCTCCTAATAAGGATAGTCCAGCAATTCCAAATAACGTGTGAAATGGATCCACCTGGCAGGAGAAAGAAAGTTTGTGTCCATTTCCAAAAGACAACCAGTTTTCCTATGGAATGAAGCTTCTGCTTGCTAGAAGCAAGAGAATTGCAAGCCTGTATGGTTGAAGACAACACTGCAACTGCAATAACTTCATCTTGTCTGTCAATATATACCAGCACAACTTTCACAGTATGCATTTACAGTACTACAATCCAGCCAGAAAAGCATTCATGTGTCTCCATTTACATGTAATGTCATTGGACAGCAGGAGCAAATAAAAAAATTAGTAGGCAAATACCATAATCTACAAAGACCACTTCCCCATCTGCTTTTCAAGAACAGTATAAAGCTGTTTAATGGTCTCTGAATAAAGAGCTGTACTGTAAAAATCCTATAGGGAGAGCAGCAACCTACTGTTAAAAGGAAAAGAAAAAACAGAAGAGATCACTAGTTCTTTGATATTAAAGTATTCCTTCACTGTATGATTTTCCCCAAAACCACATACCACGTAACTGCAGCAGACTATTTAAATTCACACAGCATAAACATCCTCTGTCAGTGGACTTTGCCATTCTAGAAAATCCTACCCAAAACAACCCATTTTGACTGGTGCAGCACACACCCTGCTTGTATTAGTGGAACTTCTGGATCTTAGACTGCAGTAAACTGAACTAGATTGTCTTGTTATAGCCACAAAAATGAGCCTCTATCATTGGATCACAGTCTAAAACGTTAAAGCTACACTACCATAACCAGCCTTGCTCCTTTTGCAGTCACATTACAGGTATGGTCAAAGCATATACACAGTTACTTGCTCTTTTCCCAAAATAGTATGGAGCCAGAGGAGGAGTTAAAAATAAATACATACAATAATAATTCGAAGTACAGCTTCTCAGCTGACAAAGAAGCAGAAAGCTACTTCAGTTGTTAATGCATTTGCAGAGGAAAGACACAGACAGCTGTAACAAAAATAGCCAAGATTTTCCCCTGACCTTTTAAAAATAAGCAGCCATGTGTTCTGGAGTAGTTGCACTGAGATCTCATAATACTTTTATCTGACCAGCACCCTGTACAATCTCAATTATTTCCACTTGAAACCACAGAGAATACAACAACTAAACTGTAACTGCTCTCTCAGCCAAGGAGAAAATCCATACCACCAGCCTCTTTATCTTGCTATCACAGCAGCTTCCTCTTCCCTCATTTACACCAATGCCAGTGAGAAGATTTATGCAGCAGCATGTAATAATTTTGAATATTAACTTATGACTTATTTAGATCAGGCAATAGCACCCACAGATTTGAAGACTACTTAACTTAAGGTGGTCTCTAGCTGCTGGCAAACTTTTTTTTTTTTTTAAAAGTATTTTTACCTAGGTCTAAGTGGTCTTGTGAGAAACAGCATGGTATGTCTTACAGGAACAGCAGCTGACTTCAGCATGGGATACTCAAGTGCAATATAAAACATCATGTGCTCCCCATGTAAGCCTTCTAAAGCAACACTGCTTTGTTCTCTCCCAAATGCAGGTGCTGCAGCTCTCCAACCACTGGTATGTGGAGCGTGAGTCACACTCAAATGTAAAACAATTTTTAACTTGAGAATTTCTATTAAGCAAGCTTTACTTAATTGAAGATTATTTACCATATCTCCTGGTCTGTCAGCAAATCCTCCAGTCTCCTCATCCTGGCAGGCCAAAATGAAGCAGCGCAGTTTGTCTCTGTCAATCCAGTGCAACCTACCGATCATCTTCAGAGATGCTAGAACCCACCAGGAATAACACACATCAGGTAACTGGCAAACAGAGAAGCAGAGGATTATTTTATTTCGTTTTTAACGTGACATCGCAAACGTTGTGATTCTACAAACTCCTAGCTGTGCTATCATAATATGATTATGTAGAAACAATGCTTAGAGTTTCTCTGGGGTACAAGAAGCGAGTTCCTGCATGCAGTTTCTTTTTAGATAACCTCTTTGTTTTCAAGAAAGAAAACTACAAGAATGTTATTTTGAAATAGCTTTTGTCTTCTGTGGGACAGGCTATAAATCTACACAATCTTTTTCATGAGTAAGGACAACAAGCTTCATATCAACTAGTTTCAAATTTATTTTATTGTAAATGTTGATTAGTTGTCTATTTGCCAGTGGAGATTATTCTAGGTGACAATTTCTTACTGTGACGTGAAACGCTTTTATATACAGGATTAACATCAAGAAAAACAATACTTATTTGTACAAATCCTATAGAAGGGGTCGCTCCCATTATCAGAAAATAATTCAAGCCCTGATTTGATAGGGCACTGGTTGAAGTACCAGCAAGACATTGCGGTACACACACTTTCCTAAACGGAGGCATCAAACTATGAATAGCCCAGGAGTGCACAGAAGTGCTAGTGACAAAATGAAGAATCAAAATGAAGGCCTAAATCTTTTAAGGAGTTTACTAAGCATTTCATAGAAGTAATGACATATTCCAGGAAGTCTTCAACTTTAGACAAATACTCTATATCAAGCTTTGAACAAGCACAAGAAGCCACCTAATACCTTCTCCGGCCGTCCGTTGAGACCTCCAGAAGGTAACTGACGTTCACAAAGCCACCAACCCAGCAAGTCAACGTTTATTTGGTGCAGCTGGTCCGTAATAGCCAGAAATCCTGTGCAACAATAGATCTAAAATTACAGACATAAATGTTGTGTGTATTTCAAAACTAAACAGTTAAACAGACTAAATGCAGGAGGATCTCAAAGGAAGAATACAGTCCTGCAAACATGATGCAAAAACAAACATGATACAAAATAAGCACACTTCACCTTTCAGATAAGTTTCCCTTTTCCATTAAAGGAGAATATTGATTTTACAGTTGGTTTGGTATAAAAAGTTCGAGTAATTATACAACTAACTTTTTACTGATGTAAGATACTGGACCAAGCTTTCAAAAAAAGATGTGGCAGAGCAATGCTGTTTTATTTTAAAACAAGCCAGAGCACTTGAACTGCTTTCTACATGTTGAACATGGCCCTTACGACATTTTTGTGTCCAGCCCATGTTCATGTACATTTCTCATACTCCAAGGCTTGTGGAGGGCAAACTGAAGACTAAATGAACTCTCTGGCAGCAAAAAGTTAACACTGATCATTAACGCTGTAGGCAATCCCAAGCAGAACTATTAGCACAGAAGGCTTACTTTCAAAGTGCCACATAATATGCCTGCACAGATTACTCCGTCTATTTTACCTGAAAAATAACATCTGCAGTGCAACAGCATGCTACAAACAAATTTCAGGCAGTCACTGAAAAAGTAACTAGACAAACTGCAACATTGACTGAAGCCTGCTCACAACCATCTCTTCCTGCTTAAAAAACACCCCCAAAAAGATAACCTCCTTGAACACTGGTGTAGGGGAACTGTTAGGTCATGGCTTGAACTGATGACTGAACACCTGGTGAAGGGGTGTGGTTGGCCCTGGGTTGTACAAGCAAACTGTTTACACCTCTGCTTCCCTGTGATAGGAAGGGGTGGACCTGGGGCAGGGTTGCCCACCAGGCAAAGCTCAGGCAGATGGGAAAGCTAAGGAATCAGAAGCTTAGAAAGAAGCAGCAGGATGAGAGAGCAGCACAAGGAAGGAGCTGAAGGGAGCAGGAAAGGATGTGGAGTGGAGCTGGCATAGTAGCGAGAGTTTGGACTTTTGCAATCAGGAATGGTCCAGCCATTTAGATTGTAGGGTCAGCACTACTGTAGATAAAACTCACATGGATGAGTGGTGAGGAAAACAAACCACCACTTTTCTCAAGCACTTAACTAATATTATTTTCACGCGTATTAGATATATCCTGGCTACAGTACTGCTCATCATAGTTATGTAAAATAAATGAGTGGTACCTCTTCATAAATTCAAGTTAGATGCAATAAACCCTTCAATATAAAAAAAATAGAAAAGAGTTTAAATGTAAGTTTTCTTTTGGAATAAGTCCTTGAGATTCTCTGACAGATCCCCGCATTTGTTTCAATTATACTACTTCATTCTCAACTGAATTTTACTGACCGCTTTTCAGGATTTACTGTCAGTAGCAAAAAACAAAACACAAGAGGTTCCTATGCCAGAGGTAGGCACCTCATCTTAAAATTTACTTTGCTCAAATAATTGATCACGCTATCCTTGCGATTTATCAGATTAAAGGATACAGTTGTCACTTATTTCCCAGTTCATCTGATAAATATCAAACATTACCACTATTGACTTGTGGGAATCACTGCAACAGATGACGACAGATCTTGTCCAATGCCTTTATTAATACAAACTTCAGATTCCTTTTAAAATCCTCATGCCAGCTATTGACACCACTATTTGCATGTTGTTCAGACTGTACGTAGTAATCTGAAATACAGTCCTAAAAACAGTTCCTTTATTATTTCCCAGACTATAGCCTCCTAAGTATCTACCCAACTTCTCAGCTCTCCCTTTCTGTTCATTTATTTTAACTAAGGGACTAGAAGTGGACATCTGGGAAACAAAGGTTCATCAACTGGCATCAGCAACGGATGTCAAAACCAAACACTTACAGGTAGTTTGTGATACTTAATTTAATACATTTCCATACAAAATAAAACTCACCTGTCCTGCATGTGACTCAGAACCTGGTCTACAGCCAAATCCTCCGTCGAAGTTCATACAGGACAGAACAAATTCTACTGCTTTCTCCACATTAATAGCATCCAGTTTTCCCTGCAAGTCAAAAAGGCAACTAATGCATTTTATGTTCAGCCAAGTGGGTTAATTTCAGCTACACACCAATGAAAAAATATTGTACTTGAACAAATGATTAGGGACTTACTAGAAGTGCAAGAGTCGCTACAGCACAGAAGGAGAACCTTGTATCTATTTCTCCTACAGTGTGGAGAGTAGGAAACAGAAGATTACTGTTACTAGTAACCACAGTACATTTAAATCACCATTGAAAATATGATACAAATGTAAAAACAGCAACACAAATCTAACAGAAAATGTCCCTGTACTGCTTCCTTTTCCAATCCATTGATATTTCCTCAGTAATTTACAAAGTGCACATTACAACTCAAATGATCTGTGCTTATGGCACATAGAAGCCAATTACTCCTTATTTGCATTCAGACATGTTCAAGTCAATTCAGCTAGTGCTACCTCACAAACAGCTATATCAAGTTTATCTGTAGGGCCCTCTGAATAATGGCAAAACAGACAACTCCAAGAAAATCAAAATAGACAAGTTTAAAACAACACCTGGAACAGAACTCTTGATCTGCCTTCCATCTTTCAGGCTCTCCTTGATATCCAAGCAGAAGCAAAAGCCACTTTTCTTATTAGATCAAGAGTGACTAGAATTGCAAGTTTTCTTTAGCATATTTATACCTGAAAGCTAAATCTAAGAAGCTGTGCCTACAGCAGCATGATTCTGTAGTATGTAACTACACTGCACCACTTCTGCACTGAGTCTGTAACAGCATGGCTCTCCTTTTAAAACACAAGGTGAGCAACTGCTACCTGAAGGAGATAGCTGAAATGGAACCCAGGGGCCAACACTGAACCAATGCAATTTTTTGGTCAAACTGATAGAGTTTTGTCCTTAAGATATCCATGAACTAATAAAATGAATGTGCACTGATCTGTACTACATCAGGTATCACACTCTTTCAGTTATGACTGCATTTCCAGAATAACAAATCCACTGTGCACTCAGCCAATTTGTTTTAGTACTTTAAAGGAGAGCCACAAAGTAGCAAGCATAGGCTGTTCCATAAGGAATGTCTCATCTGGTATATCAAAGTACTGTCAGCTCCAAGTGCCCAAAGGTTTTCTTCTCTAAGAGCAAGACAACTTATTTTTAAAAACAGGAATGAAGCGCTCAACATACAGCATTCATGCAAAAATGCCATTCAAGGAAACTTAAGTTCAAAGACTTAAACATGTCAACCAAGATGCTGAATTTTTAATATCTGAAAATTACCCCATTTGTCTCCAGCAAATGATCCATCTTCATTTTGCAAGCTCTGTATATATTCAACAATTTTATTTACATCAACAACATGGAGACTTTCATATAAGATAAGAATCTAGAAAAGAAAGCCACAGTAACATTCAAAGAGAAGCAAAGGTTATTAAAATTAAAAAAAAACTGGAATTGTAAGAGACTTCACTAAACTGATTCTGATTAGTGTTCGGTAAATTTTACTAAAATTAGATTTGATTCATTGAAGTTCACCTATTACTACTCAAAAACTTCTCAAAAGTAGCCAGTTCAAGCTGAGCTCTTCCATGTTTTGTTGCTTTCCAACTTCCAGCTCTCCTTTCAGAGGCATAATCAGGTTTATTTTTATGTTAGCATTATGTAGAACAAGAGAAATTTGATTACGGGTGAATTCTGTAATGGGATAATGACACCCTAGAATTAAAAAATTGCAGTTTGTGCACTGCTGTTATCTGCATGGCTGTAAGTGAAGCAGACAGTAACTGGCACCACTCACAGACAAAGCCCACCAGGAGTGATTAGATTCAAATAAGACTTTTTTTAAAACACATTTAAATTTGAAGTATAATAAATTGCAATGATTGAAGAAAAATGAACGATATAATTAGACACAAACCGCAAAATGAATGTATTCTGGAGGAAAAATAAAGGTCAGAGTAGGGAAGAAAGATTTCTGAGCTAGCACTGACCTGAGCCTGTAAACTCATAGGATAGAATGTCATGTGGATGGAACAATGCTGCTTCTGAGCCCCAGCTGGTTTCATGCCTTTACTTATATAATTTTGTAAAGAATAATTAAGAATTTATTATAAACAGCATAATAAACAATTGAAAATAGGAAGTAATGAAACCAAGGAACACTATAGTGCCAATCATGAAAGATACCAACAACTGTGACTTTGAATTCCTAAATTTAGCTGGAAGTTGGAGTCTTTTAATTACTAGCTTTTATTTAATGTAAAAATTATGGGAATGTAGAAAACCAACCAACCATCATGCAACTCCAACACAAAATGTAATACCACAGCATACTCAAAATAGCTAATCTGAACGTATCACTGTTAACTGAGATCAAAGGAAGATGTGCTGTTACCCTTTAAACATTCCGGAGATACAGATGGGACTAAACAGGTGTTGTGAACTGAGGACATGCATGCTCACTGAGACACACTGGTTAAGTGTAAAACCTTACATCAGCACTGGCTAACACTGTCTAGAGGTGCATTGCTAACATCATAATCCCTCCTCAAGATATCAAGTATTAATTTAAGAACTATCGTTCTCTAACAAACAAATATAAACCCCAAATTGCACTCCCTTCCCTGTGTATTTAATTAGAGTCCATGGAAGGAATTTGACTGGAGTGTTTGGAAAAGCTCAAAGGCCATAGCCTAAAGAAACTTGTTTCCTGGGTCTCAGAGTAATTCTAGAGCTAAAATGTTGATAGACATCAACTTAGATCAGATAATACATGCCAACAACCATCATTGACCCAAGAAAACAATATTTTTCTGTCCTGACTTAATGCCTTAAACCCAACATTTTCTGCCTAGAACAGGATGCTATCTTATTTGTAACACCACTGAAATATTTCTTCCAAAAGATTCAACTAGAGATGCACTGTGTAAGCAATCAAACAGTTGTTTGGAAACCTTTGAGCCTCTGCATATTGTTTTCCACCACACTTCGTGTAAGAACTAAAAAAAAAAAAAATTCAGACTAGATGGTGAAAAATTAAGTCTACAAGGAGATAGCTATGGTAAAAAAGATTGAGATTCATTTTTCTTTTTTCAAAATTTTTTCAAAATTCATTTTTCTCAAGGGAGTACAAATCAAATAAATAAAATGCTTAGCAGACTGCTATCATTTTTAGCTTACAGAAATAAAGCAGATTTGGGGAACACAACTACTAGAATGACCCATTTGCACAGTACTAAAATGTACACACACTACACACACTTATATAAATCCTAAGTGTGTATATTACATAACTATGTTATATAGAACTGTATACGTATATACACAAATAAAGTTTTTGGAACAGATATATACAAAGTTACTCTGGACACATACATTTTTCACCTTAATATATACACTAAGAAGAGTTTACAAAATTCAAGTCATTGCATGCAAAATTCCAGTGAAACCTACAGCTAACAAGTATTTCCAGATGTTATAAAACTGATCAAGAATGCCAAGTCATCATTAAACGAACATTAAAAAAAGTAGCATTCTCAAACCTGACAATTTTTAAGGAATAGACACAGCTAAATCCTGAAGATCTGTCCATCAGATTTTTTTTTAAATTAAGTACTGAAATAGTTTTTGCTACTAGCATCCAGCAGTGTCTGGTTTATGCACCTGCAATCAAAATCATTAAACACAAAGGTTTCTTTCTACAATCACCCTGTTAGTTTACCTGGACAGCACTCAGGGTATACAGCAGATGAGGATCATGACCTATGCTGGCACTTATTCCACCACATTCGTGCTGACATGATTTGATGAATGTCAGAATTTCCTCTTTGTTCATCCGGTGCAGCTGTCCCATGAGATCCATTGCCGTCAGCCCCCAGTAAACACCGCTCATCCTCAAGTACTCAGACATACAGTACTCCTAAGAAGGGAGTATTTTAGTTCTTCCTTGGATAAACACATCACCAAAACGCAGCAGTGACAATACATTACTTAACACTCACAGCTAGTAACACATCAAGTATTTTCCAACCCATAAATGACTTAGAATGAATCAGCCACCCTTACTCTGTACATTATGCATGTGGCATACGTACACATATGTACCTACATCAGTAAACTCCCCTCCCTCCCCTGTATTACCTATTGCAGGAGCATCAACCTAAAAGCCATTAAGCACATGCAGCTGATAAGCTGCCAGTCCCCTTCAGCTCATCAGTCACTGGCACCCAAGCTATCACTCCAATTACCACCCCAACTAGTCCCAAAAATAAGAAGTCTAACGTTTAATGAAACTTACAAGTGCCAAAATGGCCACAAGCTAGAGCTGCGCTAGAAAGTGAATTTACAAATATATAAATAAATAGGTTAACACTGTTTACTTCACCTACACTACCTGTAAGCATTGTTTTTTTTCATGCAGTTCTTCTAGCTGGCCTGTTTTAACCACAGGAACAACATGGACAGCAAAGATCGCTGCAACCTTGTTCCTCAGACACGTGCAGCTATTGGCATTTTCCACCAAATGGGCTCCAATTGCTGCAGGCTGCATTTGCAGCATTCCTGGTGCCCAGCAAGCCCTGTGGGCACACAGCTGTGCTCACTGTGTGTGTTCTGGTAGGGCATGGGGGGGGGGACAAAAGTGCAGAGGTTGTTTCCCAGGTCTCAGAGTAATTCTAGAGCTAAAGTGATAATCTTCAGCTGCATGCTCAGATAATACATGCCAAAACTCATCACAGACCTAAAGGAATTCACAAAGCCTTCTTCCTCCTATAGGGACCACGAGCTTCCGAGCACACCTTCAACCCTTAACTCTGAACTAGTGCATAGAATTTATCATCACTGTTAACACCACCACAGCAGCACTGAAG
>WBMW01003580.1:219570-285821 GCA_013396635.1 Penelope pileata | reverse complement strand
CGGGCAGGGGCCGTGGGGCCTCCGCTCCCCGCAGCAGGTGCTCCGCGCCCGCGGGAAGGCCGCGCAGGGAGGGAGAGGGCCGCGGGGCCGGGTGGGCCGCGGCGGGGCCGGGCGCTCGGGGAAGGTCACCGGGGGCAGAGCCCCACCGCCCCGCTGGGGGCTGCCTGGGGCTGCCGAGCGACAAAGGAGAAGGGGTCGGCGGGGCTCCTCCGGCTGTCTGAAGGCGTTGCTGCAAAGCTGGGTTCATTTTCCGAATAGACGTGAGATTCCCATGGCAAAAAAAAATCAACAACCAAACCTCTGCAGCGTGAGCAAAGCCCCCTGGAAATGGGGCTGCGTCTGCAGGCCCGAAGGGAAGAGGCGAGGGGCAGTGGGCACCCAGCACAGCACTCCCAGCCCACAGCCCTGAGTGTTTGCCTGTTGTGGTGCAACCCTTCCCCAGCTTCGTTTAGCAAAGCGTGCTGCTCGAGGAGGAAAGAGCGATCCCTTAATGAGCTCTTTTTTATTAAGGGAATGTGTAGGTCAGCGTGTGGCTCTGAAGAACGAGAGTGTGGTTTTTGCCCTTCTGGTGGTCTCGTCAGCGTGCTTGCTTCCTTTCATCTCTTATACATAAGCTTTGTGTCGCGTTATCGCCTTTACAGACACGGAGTAGTTGCTGCAGCCCTGTCCTGGAAAGCAGGGTCTGAACTCAGGTCTGTTTCCCTGCAGATCCCACGGTGCTCAGGGCTGACAGAGGGAAGCCTGGCACTCCCAAACCCAGCCCATACAATGTGGTTTTCCTTGTAAATCGGGTTGCTGTGACAGTCACTCTCTTGACTTTGTTGTCACTGCTGCTAACTGGTTGTTTCTTAGCCTGTAGGTCTATTTTCCAGAGGTATCACGGAATGGTTGGGTTGAAAGGGACCCCCCCAGCCCCAACCCCGATGCTGTGGGCTGGGTGCCCCCAGCTCAGCTGCCCAGGGCCCACCCATGGCCTTGCGTGTCTCCAGGGATGGGCACCGCAGCCCTGAGCAGTGCCAGGGCCTCGCAGTGTGGGTATGCTAAACTTCTCCCCTCAAGGATTCCTCAGGATTTCAGCATTTATAAATGGCAAAGGCAAACTCTTCTCAAAAGTTTTGGTTGGTTGACTGGTGGCATCCTCTGACTCGTTGGAAGAGTTGAGTCAAGCCTGTGGTGAAGCTGTTCACAAAGACCAACATCAGCTGTTAGGTACCTCGGATTTCTCTTTGAGGTAATGAGATTTTGGAGCTTCTGGGCTCTTTATTTTGTAACCGCAGTGGCATTGTTTTCATTTTAATTGCAGTATTAAGGGTTGTCATGGGATTGTTGAAAGTGATGGTCAAATCATCAGTGGTCGTGTCAGCTTTTTTTACTAAAAAAAATTGTTTAATTTCCCACTGCTGGGAATCTGATAATA
The DNA here is from genome assembly GCA_013396635.1 of Penelope pileata. NCBI lineage: Eukaryota > Metazoa > Chordata > Aves > Galliformes > Cracidae > Penelope > Penelope pileata. Next base: position 284,404 of record WBMW01003580.1, on the reverse strand, counting down.
CAGCCACTGCTGGTGTATCATCGTATGTGACTAATTTCACCTTCTGACACTCAGATTTCGTATCGATGGATGCTATTCATCTTAAAGCTGACATTTTATTCAGATTTCAGCCTGATCTGGCGGGAGGTATCCCTGACCGTGGCAGGGGGCTGGAGCTAAATGGTCTTTAAGGTCTCTTCCAACCCAAACCATTCTACGGTTCTGTGACTCTGTGACCTGAATATATTCAGAAGCGTTAGAAGTGGGTGAAGCTCAGATTCGGATGGTTCAGACCTTCCTTCCTCTGATACAATTGTGGTCCACTCTAAGCAGACCTCGTGGTGCATGTCTTAGGTGAGATAAATCCCTTCGTCTTTGGGCAGGTCAGCTCAGAGCTGTGCGAACCTGGTGGCACAGAACTCCAGCGGTGCCTGGGTTTGCTGATACACTAGTTTTCGATGAAACACTTCACAGTGGGAAAAATCGTGAAGAGAAACAGTGTTACAAGGAGCACTTTGTAGCCTGTTTCCTGTTGCTTTTTACAGCAGGTGAGTCTCTGTGGGTGAGAACCTTCGGGGCATGCAGCCTCATCATTTGCTTGGTCCAGTGGCCGAGTATTAATTTTGCACCCGTGGAAATTTTATTTCATATTACCAGGGAAGTGAATTTTGGCATTTGGACCTCATTGCAGGATCGAGCTGGAGCCATGTATGAGTGTTGTGGGGACATATCCTTTTTTAAAGCATCATTTCTTTTCTGTTAAAAGAACAGAAACTGAACTACAACTCCTGGAGATGTCTTTATATTCTGAGCTGTATGATATATTTGTTATTTGTTGTTGGGAAGTTCATGATGAAGCTGAATGTTCTGTAATGAGTTGGTTTTCTTGGAGTGGAGCTAGAATTGTCACAGTAGTGCTCCTCGGTTCCTATTCCCTTTTCCTGGTGTGCTGTTCATCCTTCCATTGCTGCTGCGGGTCCCAGCGTTGGTGGCTTCAGTCTGGTTGATGATGGGGTGTTACTGGGAGCTGTCAGCACCAGGCTCCTTTGCTGGAGGGAAAGGGATATCAACATGTGTATATTTTTGTTCCTCACTCTAGAATCTGCTTGGGGTCATTTTTATGTGTTTGCTAACATAGGTTTATGCCTTGCTGTTTCCTCACTGGTCTAAAGCTGTGAATTGCATCCAAATGCACTACGTATCGTTTGTTTTACTTCTATTAGATATTTGCTCTTTGTTCTCTTCTCTTACCCTGGAAAAGTAGTTTTGCCCATCCCCAGTGCTGCATTTCTTTGACTATTTTGAGGTTTTTGTAGTCCTGGGGTCTCCAATACAAAGTCTGTGCCCATCTCTTGCTGTAGGATGCACGGCATGCCTGCGTGCTGCTGTCCTGCCTTGTGTCCCCACTGCTCCAGGCCTCCCCTTTCACACTGTGTATTTCTCTACAGTGCACCATTATATTAGCTGTAAATATCTCATTCAGCACAGAGCAGTTAGTTGTTGCTGTTATCTGTATAAAGCTGTGGCTGTATCATACAACAGTCAGCAAAAATAAACCGTTTTAGCCATACTCACCCGATCAGAAGAAAAACTGCTGTTGCAGTGAAACCAGGTGAAAGCAAACCTGAGGGTGAGTCAGGAGGAGTTGGGCAGAACAAGGCAGGCATGCTGGTGAGCTCAGCACCGAGGCTGCGACCTTCTTCTGGCTCAGCTGAACTGAAAACATAGTGCATCTACTCCAGTCTCTGAGTTCCTCTGCGTGGGAGAGTAGAATAATAAATAGTAAACTTGAACATCCTGTTTGGATACACTTTTAAGTGAGAGTTACTCCAAAGCAGTGTTGTAATATGCAAAATAACAGCGTGTCCAAGTGGTCCTTCTGAGCTTGTTACAGCTCCCATCTTCTGTTACTCTGGATTAACTTTCCTAATTCCACCAGGCTTTTGAGATATGGTCTGAAATGTTTCCTTTTTGTAGAATGAATAAAACAGAGCAATGAATCCTACCGATTCGTTGATCCTATTACTGGTGTTACAGCAGCAGAAGGTACCTTCAGTACACCTAAAACAGCAAAACATCATCTGTCCTCAGTGTGATCCGAGCAACCCTGCAAGGTTTGTGTAGAACCATGTTGTTCTGTGGGTGTATCCCAGAAGGGCTAGGCTTGGAGAAAGTCTTGTTCTACTTGCTGAAAGATGAAACCAGTTTTACCTAATAGTTTTCACTGATTAAAATGTAACTTGAGTATGCTTTGCATCGAAATACAAGCCTGTGTATTAGGGAGAAAAACTGAAACTGTGTGTGTGATGTATGTGTTCAGTAACGTTCCAGTGAGTGCTGCTTCATGGGGCAGCTTCAGACACACAGACCTCGTGGAAGGAAAAACCCTTTTATTTTCTGCTTGTCCATATAACTTAATCTGGGTAAATAATGATGGCTGCACCAAATATATTTTCAGATATGACTCTGAATTGCTACAAATTTAATTTGTATAATCTTTCTGAGTTCTTCTCTGCTAGTCAGTGACTTTCTGTCACTTCCCCTTCCTGTTAGTCAGTCTGCTTTGTTCATGTCAGGCAAATGGACCTGTTCTTCTGTGTCAGTGGAAGACATACCTGGTGGTGAGCATTGGGCTTTTGCAGCTGAATGTCACTGATTGCTCTGCAGCCCCTGCACTGAGTCCTTGTTGGGTAGCTGGTCACTACTTGGGTGTGAAACACTTGTTTTTGACAGGATATTTGCTCCTGGAGCACAAAAGCACGTAACGTTCACGATTGCTGAACTCTATTTACTGTTTGCTTTGCAGACATTGAGCAGGATAGCACACATGGACTTGGAGCTATTAAAGCACACAACATCTTGCCTGTAAGGTTAGGAACAAAGTGTGTGATGGCACAGGGCTCTGCTTTGTTCAGTACCATAAACACGTGCCCAAATGCATTAACTGTTTCTTTCTTTTGCAGCAAAAGCTAAGCAAAACATTATGGCTGTACTTTGTGTAGGGTAGACTCAAGCTTGGACACGAAGGCTTTTGCATTTAGTCTTTTCCTGCTGAACTTGTGCAGGTTCCTTTGGGAATTTGCAGATGTTTCAGTCACAGGCTGATGAAACAGTGCAGAAATACCTTAGAAAATCTTTGAAGCAGGCAGATAGAATAGCTCTTCAATGTTCATACCAACTTCATTTTCTGTGGTCATCTACTTGTGCGGGGGTCCAGTTTCAGCAAGTTGGAGAGACAGAAGCTGCAATTAAAGACGTTGTTACTGTGGGATACCTCTGTCCATGTTACCTTCAGGAGTGCTTGTAGCAGCCCCTGATCAAGACATGGTTGGCTGCATTCAGCCCCGAGGCCAAATTGCTTAAAAATTAATTCCTTATTTCCTCTTGACTGGAGATAATTAGTAGGCAAGGCAGGAGGGAAGCTCTCAGTCCCCAGGACTGGATGGACTGTGCTGATGTAGGTGAAGAGCTGTGCTCTCAGTCAGGGTGATGTCATACAGACAGCATGAACTCTGAGGGGATGGGGGGAAGGCAGTGACAAGCCTAATAAGTAATTACTGAGAAGAAGGAGTTTTATTATAAACCAATATTGCACTCCTGTTAGGATAACAGGAAATAAATGCCTGGCAGCCATCAGAGTTAGACTGATGTCTTTGATATTTAAGTCATCTTAGGCAACAAATCCCAAAGGTAACCAAGTATTATTTCAGACAAAAGACCTCTGCAACCTATACTTTCTTAATGTTTTCTTTATTTTTTTCTTTTTTTTTTCTTTTTTTTCCTCCGCATTGTTCAGTCAGGATTTATTGGTACCAAGCTTTTACGATCCTGGAATTCTGGCCTCTGGAATTTACCTCTATCTAGGTGTAAGTGTAAATAAATATACTTAAGTACAAATATGTACCTTTACACCTGTCATTCTGAATAGCAGAGCTGCTGTCCGTAGGAGACAAGAGGTCTGTTTGTCCATACCACGTGAAGCTGCTGTGGCACTCTGCAGCAGGGGGACTGCTGGTACCCAGAAATAAAGGCAGCCAGGAGGAAATCTCTCTGGATGGTCCAATACAACCCACTGCTGCTGCAGAAATTCAGTGCTGTCCCCATGCCTATACAAACTCTAAGGAGTTCTCATGGGCAAGAACAGGGTGCTACTGACTGTTCTTAGCAGCTCAGCAAAGTATGGTATTGCTTCTGACAAGGTAGGGGTGGGAACCTGTTTCTGCTTTAGGAGTGACACCAGCAAGAGAAGCTCTAATGCCTGAGCTCGCCAGAATTCTCCTCAACTGTCTCTTCTGCACAGTGAGAAATATCTGGGAGAAAGCAACTATCTTCTTCAGGTTAACAATTTCCTGCTGGGCCAATTGCAGGCAGAGCATCCTGGCTCGTGCAAGCTGATGTCCTGTGAAATCTGGTGGCTGAATCAGTGTTCTTCACAATCATTGTCCTTTGAAATAAGTGGGTACGCTGAATAATAGCTCTGATTCTGGTTATTTAATATTATTTGTGCTGCACGTTATAGTAAAGCTAATTGTTTTTTCATCACTTGTATTTTTCTATGAGAGAATTTCTTGGACGTGATCTGATTGTTAAAAAGCAGCTGACTAACGGTGTAGAAAAATACAGTATTTATTTTTAGATTTTTTTTCCCAGCAGAATGATAAATAGTTCCAATGCTATTGCTTGGCTGTAGCTGACAAAAGGCAATGAGCTATGTCCATGAATACCCCTTCTGTTGGTTCCAGTACAATGCAATATCTGTGCTAGCATCCAGACAACTGCTATAAACAGTGCAGTGATCATCAGTGCTGTGTCCCCGTGACCAATACTCTTCAACTGCTGTAATATTTGTCCCTAAAAGTAATTTCAGTGTTTGAGGGGGATTTGTGTGATAATAAAATGTTTGGATACATACATTTATGCATATATATACTACATATATATGCTTTTAGGATAATATGTAGATAATATACGTGTATTTCCTCGTTAACATTTTTCTGGCATCTCTCCAGGTTCATGGAAATTGAAAACTAAACAGAGACAAAACATCAATAACAGAATTAAGATAGCTATGAGTGCCCTTTCATTTGGAAAGCAAGTAAGATGGTATTTGCAGATATTGTATTTCTGTTCATGTGGTTCATGCCAAGTAGACCTTTGCTAATGTGTGCTGATGGGCTCTTCACAAATCACAAGAGGGATGCAGGACTAGTCCAGCACCTTGCTGCCAGCTCACGGCTAGCCACCATGTTCGAGCTCCAAACTGAAGGAACACTTCCATCTCAGCGGCAGTCTTGAGGCTTATTTTATAGAGAAAACAATTAAAAACAAACAAAACAAACAAAGAACCCCAAGCTTAGCTTCTTAAAGCTGCTGGCTTTTACTTCTTATCCCCTAGTAATGAAAGGTTTCCCATCCAGTGAAGGGAATCAAAAAAAATCTGTAGGCAGTGAAGCGGTGCTGGAAATGGAAATGTGACTTTGCAAGTGGGGGGAAATAAAGCAGGCAGCTGCCAGGAGCTCTTTTCCTAGACTCTGTCCTTTTGCAGGCACTGTAAGCACTGCCAGGAAAAGGGAGGTGAGAAAACCTATCTTGCTTGGGTAGTATAAAGGCCAAAGCTTCCAATTCACTACAGCTTTTAGAGCGTTAGGACTCACTGCAGATCTATCAACACTAAAAACTGTATTCCCATGTGGGTTAAAAGAGAGGAATAGTTCAGGAGATGAACAGATGCCTCATCCTATCATTCTGGCTGTGGTGAAGAAATACAAGCTAACTCATAGCTACTTTATTCTCATACCTATTTTTGTCTTCAGAAACAGTTGTCAAGCTTTTCCGAATCTGTACGTTACCTTCGTGACTGACTGTTGTTTAGGAAGATGATAGTATATAGTTCTTTTGACAGTGGGGTTATTGTCTTTCCTAACTAGATATATTATATTTTCAAACAGTTCTCCTTGTTTAGAAAAATTGGGACTTAAAACTGAATCAACAGGTTGTTGCCAGCTTCTAAGAAACTGAGACATCCAAGCCACAAAGCTTATATCAGAGGAATTCATTTTATCGTGATGATTTAGTACTCTCCCAGTGAGTTGGAGATGATGATAAAACAAAAAAAGATAAGATCATACAGGAACTCAGTTGTGCAGTGTTGTTGTCAAAAGAAGAGGGTATCTTTCTGTTCCTGGAAATGAAGAACTCTAGAGGGTTACTTCAAAAAGCTTGGTATTGTGAATTGTGAAAACAGCTNAAAAAAAAAAAACACTACAAAAGGTCCGTATTTCTTCAACAGAAACGCCCGTCTTCCTTTAAAAGACTTAAAATGTTCTGCTGCAGAATTAGAGAGAGCAAAGTGTTTGTGTCAGTACCTCGAAGCATTCTTGAGGTGACACATCTATGAAGAAGGAGTCTGGCTAAAGACAAATACAGGTTTTCCTCCAAATTATGATTGAGCTGCTAGTAATGAGCTATACCCCAATTAGAATTGCTCTGTGTTGTTTATGTGAGATGATAACTCTCTAACTCTTATTTACTCTTTATACAACTGTGTTGCAAATAGCAATGAAATTAAATGTGGGGGCCCAAACCCTCAAAACATTTTCGTTTATTTATGTAGTGGACTATATAGATCTGTTTGGCAGAGCTGAGGCCCCTGCAGTTTCCATACTATGTTATGCATGTTATAATGCTGGGTGATTGCAATAACAGCTCGTACTGCATTGGGCTATCTTTACACTAGGACAGGACTCCAGTGAATTTGGGTTTGTCTTGGGTCTAACTACAAAACAAAATTCAAATACAAGAGCAGAAAGGACATGAGAAACTGAACACAGGCATTGCCTCATGGTAACAATTATGTGCCTTCATCAAATCAAACTGTAGGTAAATAAAGGCCTTTAGTACAGACTGCTCCTTAAATTGAGACTACAGAGAGACATGGCATGGTAAATGGCATGCTTTTATCACACAGCTTCAGGATGCTCAGTTTTTAAGGGGCTGCATTGAAAAGAGAAACACATGATGGGCAGTGGAGGTGCAGACACATGAGATGCAGACCTGCAGGCTGCTGGGTGGGCCTGTTCACTTCCTCCTGCCAGCAAATGGGTGGGGGATGCTTGCTGCAAGCTGGTGGGCCAGCTCAGTCAGCGAGATCAGCTGATGGTACCATGCACAGTGTGAGAATTACAACCCGTTCCATTTGCCTCGTCCTGACAGTTTGCCTGAGCTGTGTTGGCTTTCCCCATTTTCTCCCAAATGTTTGAAGGTGAAGTATTACTTTGTGTCAGTACCAGTGGCTGGTAATTACCATCTTTGGAAGGCATTCTTTGGAGAATTTGCTGGTAAGTCTTGAACGTGCCTGTAAAATCAGGGCTGAGTCATACTGGTCCAGCTAGATAAGGTCAGTGTGTGTCAGTGGCCTTTAATGCCGGCCACTGCGTGCTTTTTTCTTGACTGGCTGAAATTCTGCTTCCAGCCTGTACAAGAAGTGTAACTGAAAGAGGAAATGGTTTCTGTGCTTACTCTGCCAGCTCTTCAGCCTGGTTGGAATGCTGGAGGAAAAAGTAGGGCTGTAATCTGCACAACTGTGCTTTTTGACCACTTTGAGCATGTTTGCCCTGCTGTCTGCCCTCCTGCTCACACAAATCTGAGAAGCGCTTGCAGGCCCTTGGGATAGCTGGGCAATGTCTTAAAGCGTCTTCCTCGTGTTAGTGCAGTTTAACGTTGAGTTTAGAGATTATGAGTGCAATAAAGGGCAGTGCCCAACCTCCTCGTGCTTCCCCTTGCTCAGTACAGCTTTGGGATGTTGTGTGTTGCATAATTGCTCCATGCAGTGGGGTTGGTTTGCTTTCCACCTGTGTCATGACCTCTCCTTTTCCAAGACAGATGAAAGCTAAATGCTTAGGAAGGTGCATAGAAGGTGAAATAACTTGCTGTTTTATGCACGACTTTTACACTTAATTAGACCTTTGTATGTTGTCTTTGCTTCCTGAGCTGCGTTACAAAGGCAGTGGCACATTCCAGTGTGATCACCGACAGCTTCCTCCTGGCCAAAGCTCCCAACCAAATGCTGCTTATGTTACTAATGAAGATGCTTTCAGTAACTGTGAGGTTGGGCTGCTGCAATAGATAAATGCTTGTGTCAAATATTCGTATAGAAGACAAATTCCTGTACTATAGCTGTTGTCATTACAGGCATCCATTTTTGCCTAATTTTCAGCCCCTGTGCGTCTTGCATCAGGAGTGTTTGCTCTGTCTGTCCATCTCTGTATGTTCTGTATCTTTTTGCTACAAGAAATAGTTCTGCTTGAAAGTTCAACTTCAGTTTATTGTCTGCTCCCTCACTGTTTCTTCCATTTTTAGAAGAATTTTGTGAATTTTCCTCCCCCACGTTGCAGGTTTGATGGTTTCTACATTACAAGTCTGACATAAAGCAAAATGAACATGAGTGAAAGGCAGGAGATTTGATGCTTCCTTCTGTGTTGCATTTACATCATGTCACCATCAGATCTGCCATCTTCTCAAGGTAGCTGGTGGTGACCCCACTCTAATCATACTTGATGCACGTGAATTTGTGCTTGGCTTCCAGCTGTTAATTCTCTATAATGCACAATTTCTCCCTCTAGGGGAAAACTGCTGTTTACTTTTGGCAGAACTTAACTAGCAACAAACATTGAGCAAGCTGTCCTTAGTGCTTCATTTCTGCTGCTCCTCCGTTACCGTTGTTCCCTTGCTCTGCGGGGTCCCTCCCACAGGATGCCATCCTTCCCAGGCTGATCCTGTATGGCTTTCCCACAGGCTGCAGTTCTTCAAGACCTGCTCCAGCATGGGGCTGTACCCCAGCTCCATCCCTGAGCACTGTGCTCCAGCTGCAGCTTGGCCTGAGCCCTGCTCCTGTGGTGCTCCATGGCTTTGCCTTCTGGACCCATCTCCCAGAGTCACTCCTGCAGCCCTCCTGCTGCCCAGACCCTGCCACGGAAACCCAGTGCAGTTCAAGATCAGGAAACACTTAATAGAAATGGGGAGCCTCTTGTTTTCATGCAGTTAGCTTTCAGTGAGGTTTGTTGCTCAACTCATAAAGCTTGTACAATGTGTGAGGGGAAGCTCCTGCTTCGGGAGGTGCATAACAAGGCCACTTTTCCAGTTACAGTAACTGTGAATGCAGCTGTATGGATACAGCCAGCGCTGAAAGCTTCAGAGCCATGCCAAAATGTCTCCATACCCAATGAGCAGAACTCTCTTTGGTTTGATGCACTTATTTTTCGTGATGAGCTGTGGAAAGCAGCAGAAATGGCTCAAACAGTGGGAGTATGAGTAGGATGGAATGTGAACTATGGACCAGATTTCTGCTTGAATTCTCTAGTGAGTGGGAAGTGTCTAAAGGGGAAAAATCCAGACAAAGAGGTAAAGAAACTGCTTTTTTTTTTTCTTCCCCTTCCTCTCCCAAATCTGAACGCTGTCTTTTCTTCTAAGTGTGAAAACACAGAATTAATCTGGTGTTGCATCGCAAGTTGGGTGATGACTACAGCAGAGCTTAGCAGGGTAGGGTCAAAATCCTGCAGGCAGGGACTGTGTCTGGATGTAAAGCAGGCAGCAAACGGGACTGGGAAGTGCTGATCCATCCACAGTTGTAACAGCTTCCTGGGACGTGTCTTAGGAAGTGAAGTGTTGTGTGCATTCCTGACGTGTCACCTTAAATGTGTATCTGTCTTCTCAGTTTTCATAAGTGCTTTTGTCAGGCTCAGTGGCTGAGATCTCGGATGCAAGGTGTGGTGAGAGGAAAATGGTTTGTGATCGAATAAACCATCGCTATCAAACAATATCAGACAATTAACTTTGTCTGTTAATAGGAAAAGGAATTATTGTGCCTTGGGTAAGATATTCTTTTCTTCAAATAAGCTCACAATTGCATTTCTGGAAGCATTCAGGTTGTACATACGTAGCTTGCTCCGAAAGTATTGCCTCCTATTTATTTCCATGGAAACCACAATGGATGCAAAGAGCACAATAGCACATTTGACGGAGCAAATTCTCAGCTGCAGTTTTTCTACACAGTCACCACCATTAGCTGATTCACGTGGATGGGAGACACTCTTCATGTCATGGTGTGACAGCTGTCATGGCTGTACAGAACATGGTTTGTCTGTCACGTCGCTGTCACCCTGCTGAAACGCTGCATCAGTGTAACTGTCTCATTCATTGTGTGTTGGAAATGCTGAGAAGTTCCTTTTAGGAAAGAAAACCTTTAGCTAGTTGTTGAAATAATCCAACATCAGTCTTACTACCGAGATGTAGAACCTGGCTCAGTGAATGTAACCAACTTGGTGTAACATTGTGCATGTAGGGCTCTGTGGAGACAGAAGCATCCATAGTCATAATTGCCTTCTTTTGTCTAAGAACACATTTGGCTTTGTTTAAACTCAAGCTTTTGATTCCCGAAGAATTTTTATAAAGACAAAATAGAGAAGATAGTGGAAGTCTGTTCTTTATTAATAAGCATAAAAACCGTAGAACAAAGTGTCACTTCTGACTATTCTGGAGCAACTGCAAGTGATTTATTTGCTCAAATGAATTCTTAAATTAAATCTGCCTGTGTTATCGCTTTGTGAATGGCTGCAGTGTTCCAGATACATAGAGCCATTGCTAGCACTGGTAAGGCTGCAGTGCACGTCCTACAGTAAATGGCAGTAGTCTCAGAGACGAAGGCAGAATCAATGGAAATGTGACTCTCCATTAAAATACTGGATCTAATTAACATAATCTTACAAACCCCGTTTGTAATCACATATCTAATGGTTCAAAACCAGCCATGGGGGCTGCTGCTCCGTTCGTGATACCAGGCAGCACAGGCTACATTCAGGCATGCACAATCCTCTTATGAACAGTGTTGTACAGACAAATTTTAATTCCTGTTAAAGCAACAATAGCCATGAGACACCAAATCTCTACTGGAATAAGTTTCCTTTATATAATTCTTCGTTGCTTTAAAAAATAATAATAATACTGCTACAGGGTGTGTGTCTCTATATTGAGAACAGCGTGTGAATTAGCACAAGGCTTTTTAATCTTATTTTCTGGACAAATCTGTTTTTGCCTACCATGGTAATCAGTCTACTTGTTTTGTTAAATGTTAAGTATTGGAGTGGTTGCAGATCTTGGATGATCCCCTGTGAGCTGCCTGAAGGTGCAGCTAGCACACAGCTGTGTTTTCTCTGCAGCTCTTCAAGTGGTTTGGGGTGCCTTTCCCTTCCCCCTGAAGGCAATGTCTGCCAGCTGCTGTTCTGCAGCCTGGGGCTGAAGTCAGAGCTCCTGCATCCTCAGTGCCAGCGGTGGGTTTGTAGGGTAGCAGACAGGCACCAGCTTTTGGCAACTTTTGGCCACTGCGTACTTAGGGAAAGTGCCCCATTTGCTTGCTTGTTTTTGATAGAAACTCCAGGGAAGGAATCCAAGCTGTGAATTTTGCCCCCAGTTGGGTACCCAAGTACCTTTAGAGGGCTGTGCTGAAGATGTATTTATTCAGTTTTTTTATAATTAATCACAGAGTACATCTTGTTTTGCCTCTTTGCGTGACTTATACATGATGACGAGCTGCCCCGTAGTACAGAGGAAGAAAGATTTGGCCAGCTGAGAAATGTGAGGACTGTTTTCTGTCACAACAGCACAGGCTACAGAAGCACAATAATTGCTAACAGCCTTATACTCTGTTAGCAGCTCATCAGTGCACTGCACAGAAGGCTTAACATGGTGCTGGCACAAGTGGCAGACAGACATTTTATTCCATGTCGAGTTACAAACGCTGGATTCTGTCTGAGAGCTGCCAGTGTAATGCTCTGTAAACACAGGATTAAAACACGCAGTGTAGTTGTGGCTGCCTAGCAGAATTGTTCTGCTGCAATAATGTGGACTTTTCACTTTGCAGGGATTGCCACAGAAAAGTGGGGTTCATTTTGCCATGTGTAGTTGGACGTGTTATACACAAATGCTTGTTTATTAACTCATCAGAGCAGTGTTTGTGGTAAGTAAACAATGCCAAAGTCTTGTGTGGCTTCTCTGTTTCTCTGTCTGTTTTAATATATCTATATATATAATAATTTTTTCCCCAGTGTTTCTGTCTTGGGTACATATCCGACAAGTAATTCATACTCCACATTCTATTCCAGTATCTGATTCTTTACTGTGTGTAGACTAGAGTAATTCAGATGGAAGCCCAAAGATGGTTGGGGCTGACTGCCAGGCCACGTCAGGGCTGGCCAAAGCTGAAGCCCATCACTGAGGGCATCATCCAATGCCTCTCCAACACGGGCAGGCCTGCAGCATCGCCCACCTTGCTGCGGGGCCTGCGGAGTGCTTCCCCACCCTTACAGCAAAGAAATTTTTCCTCGTGTCCAGCCTGGGCCTCCCCAGAACAGTTTTGTGCCATTCTTGCATGCCCTGTCGTTGGTTACAGGGAAGGGATGGACACCTCCTTCTCCCCAGGACACACTGAGAGCAGCGAGGTCTCCTCTTGGCCTCCTTCTCTCCAGCCTGGGGGACCCACGTGCCCTCGGTCTCCTCACAGGACATGCCTACCAGCCTGGTTACCAGCTTTGTTGCCCTCCTCTGGGCACTTTCAATGACCTTAACATCTTTATATGCTGGGGAGACCACAACTTTACACAACATTCAGGTGAGGCCATGCCAACACGGGCTGTAGCGGGCCTTTTGGCTCTGGCTGCCAGGCTAGTGCTGAGCCTGCTGTCGGCTGGGACTGGTGCAGGAGGTGGCTGCAGAACGTCCTGATGCTGATTTAGACTAAGGTGAGGTTAGTTTTGATTAATTTTCTGAAGTTTCATCAGTGAAAAAGAATTTTTTTATATATTAAGATGAAGTTACCTTTGTTAGGATGGCTGCAGTCTGTACACAGGGCCTAACGTCTGCCCTCAAAGGCAAAAATACAGGAGAGACACCTAACCATTCTCTCTCTTTATTTGCATTAACCTTGGTATTGCCACTGGTAGTGCACTCCTCAAATTGATAGAAACAGAGATCTTAAGTCCATTGACAGCCAAAAGTAGCATCCGCTGTGGAAGTGCTTGCAGTCAGATAACCAGGCTGTGGCTGTCTGACAGTGCTCTAGCAGCAAGAAAAAATTATGGAATAAAATAAATCATAAGATTTCAGCTGTTACAAAAAGTCAAAATCTGGAAAGCTTTTTGACCATTTCTGAGTGTAATGTCTTTCTAGCTATATGCATTTGTATACTGTACATATTATTATAATAGAGGGTTACATGTTAACAGTTCCCTGTGCAAAGAATAGTTTTGTATCCGTAGGAATCTCTTTTTTTTCACTATTTGTGCTTTCAGTACTTACCCTGTATAAAGATTTTTTTCCAATGTTGACTTCTGTGTTCCTTGTTTCAAGTTTGTATCAGAAAGCCATTAAGTAACATTATAATAAAAAATCAAATCTGTTTTGTCCAGGAAGCCTCACTTTTCTTCCCTGTCTAATTTTCTTAGTTGTGTTGACTTCTGTAGGATTGTTTTACAATGGTGTTCAAGTGCAGGCACTTCGCTTTCTGTGTATGCATCGTGGGTTAATGAGAGCTCATTAAAGTGAAGCCATCAGACCGGTTTGGAAGCAGGCAGGCAAGGCTGGCAGGAAGGGCTGCCTCCTTTGTGAGCTGCCATTCTCGTTGGGTAGCTCTGTGATACTCAGCTTGACTTGATGTTTAAATGGTAGTTTTGTGTATTTCTATTTCCTGGGGAAAGTGTGCTGCCAACGCAGGAGTCCACAGGTAATACCTCGTACAGACAGCCTGCTCCAGAGCTCGTAACATGAGTGGGGATGAAGAAAACTACTATGGAAAACATGGTAATTTACCTGCCTTCTTAAATAGCACACCTAAGAACCTGATCATTTACTGCTTTTTATAAACTTTTGTGTCTTGCTTTTTGATCGGTCCTTCTACTACCTCTGCTTTGTCCGTATCTTCTGAAATTCTAGTGCCATGATCTAGAAATAGTTTTTCAGCTGAGGACTTACATGTCCCAAGCAGAAGGAACAGTGACTTCACCGGTCGTGCTCAGCTTTCTTGAACGAGCTGTGTGGTTTTTTTTGCAAAGGCATTGCTTTGCTGACTTACTCTCTGCTTGTCCTCTGCCATCATCCTGCAGGATTTTCATTGCTGTAGTCAAAGGCAATTATTCTGTATGGAGTTCAGAGCAGAGATTTTTCTATATAACTTCCTTCAGTTTATGCAAATGAATTGTTTGAATTGTTAAATTGTTTATCAAAATTGCTTTGATTCTGTCTCCAGAAGTATTTTAACTCTTTAGATGCTTAGAACTCTTTGAATACTTAGAAATCGTGCATGATTTCTGAGTGTTCATTCTACCTTGTTGTTCAAATTGATAAGGAAAATATAATAGCCTTGGGGAGCAGGTTGCTCTACCAGTGGGATTGAACTAGCTGCTGATGTTCAGGAGTGAGACACTGGGGTCTTAATGGATGGTTCAATAAAAGTGTTTGCCCCCCAGAGCAAACAGATTGTAGGGGAGAGTTGTTAGGAAAGAACTGAGCAGCATGCCTTGCTGCAGGTGTGAGCTGACTGATGGCAATCTCGAAGCAAAGGAAAGGAGGCAGTACTTCAGTGTTTCACTGACCTGGAGAAAGGCACTGCAGATTCTTAAAGCGTATGTGAGTTAAATAGAGGGTAATGAAATAAATCAGAAAGAACTTCACCTCTATTACATACAAAGTCACTGCCTTTGGTTCAGAAAAGTGATTGCAGTGATTTGCAGTTCAGCACAAGTGTTCACTGTGGCCCCTTGTTAGGCAACAGGGTGTGGGTTCAGTTCTCTTCCTTGTGATCAGGTGTGGCTGTTCTGACGTGATAAACTTGGGTCCTGTATGAGCAAAGGCTCAGTGTGCCCTATGGCCAGAAGTTGTCAATAGGAGGTAGTATTACAGATTCAGAGTTGTGCTGGAAAGAAGTTATTTTGTACGTGCTTTATTTGTAGAAAATGCTCTGTGACGAAGTTCTTCAAAATACAGGTTTTGGCCCAGTGTAAGGCATTATGTTGTACCCTTGTGTTCTGGACCAGGATGGGTTTCCAGTGTCCCTGGGTAACAGCGAACCTTAAATCATCCACTCTCCAGCATTTCTGTCACATATTGCTCCTCCAAAGTTCTACCTTTCCCAGTCTCTGCTGTGCAAAAGTATATTTGCTTTAGAAGCTCAGTGAGGTGGAGCTGAACACCTCAGATAAAGGGCAAATAGAATTGTGGGGTCTGCTGTGTTTGTTGTTCTGGTCTGTGCTTATTTTGATAAGGTTTCCTGATACAAACCAAGAACAAAGTCTGGAGTTTAGTTAATAAGTACATTTTGCTTTTGAGAAGTTGCTGAATTCTTCTCCAGTTGAACAAAACCAAGGATTTTGTCGATGGACTGGGAAAGCCTTAGGCTGGTAGCACCCTTTAACACCTCATATATTCCTAAGGGAGAGCCTTAGTAGCAGCAAGACAGGACTCTGAAATGGCCATTTGTGTTGTAGCATTGGCATCCTAACGAAGACGTAATTGTTCATTGCACAAAATTTGGCACAGTAAATCCCTATAATTATCGAGTTTCGAAATAGCCTGGAAGTCTGGATAGCTTCAAAGTCACGGTCTGCTCAGTGGAGTGGTGCTTCCTTCTCTTCATACAGCAGCACTGAGCAGTGCTGCTGCTCTCACTCTGTAGCTTGAATTCAGCAGTTGCTCAAGCCACGAGGTCAGTCAGGCCTGCACTGTGCTATGAGGCCTTCATGCAGCCTAACCCGGAGCCTCTGCCTGCCCCTTGGCCCAGGAGCCTCATTTAAACTCAAACCTAGGCTGGATTGCAGGATTACTGTTCTCCAGCTCTGCCACAGCTGTGTATAGGCCCAGTTATGCTCTGGTCTATGTGACCTGTGGACTGACTTCCTGGCTTGGCTGCAATCTTGTTTCATCGCTGTGAGCCTGCCTGGCAATCAGTGGACAATGTGGTCCTGGTGATGCGTGCCAGACCTGATCCTCCAAGCTTGTTTTGGTCCTGCCTCATCACTGTGAATTTCCTTGATGATTTGGACTCTTGGGTTGAACGTGGCTCCCGTCCTGCCCTGCCCTGTTCTTTCAGAGAACAATTCTTCCAGAGCTGCAGCTCCAAAGTGTTTCACATACTGGTTGCTGCTGTCGTGTCACTGTGAGACACAGCTGTTGCCTCTCAGGTACCAGCGACTTCACATTGTCAGCACTACGCATGGATGTGGTGGTAGGATGTACATGAAAAGCAATTTATCACAGTAAAAGGGAGGACCTCAGATTTCTTAAGCTGGAAGCAAAAAGTTTTGATCTTGTCTGCCAAACCTAGGTGGTTGTGTTGGTGAATTACTGATAATGCCTGCATTAAATTATTTTAGCAGAGTTGAGTAAATAGGAATATATGGAAGATGTTCTTCAAGGACTGCTGTCAACACCCCCTCTGTGTAGATTTTATTTTTACTAAGGACCTGATTTTATGCTGTTTTATTTTAAATGCAGGTGAACCAAGGAAATTTGACCCAAAGTTCAGAGGACCTATTCATAACAGGTAAATGTCTTGAGTCATTCTCTTTCATTCTGTTGGCTTTGCAGTACCTTTGAAGTAGTTTAAGATAAATTTTTTTAAAGACAATGAATTTTTTTTTTATTTTTTTTTAATTAGTACGATGAAGTGATTAACAAATGACAGTCTGTTGAGCAAACAAGGATTAGGCTAGTTCCTATGAACAAAATGCTTTCTCAGAATATAGTCCTAAGAGTTCAAGAGGAGAAAAATAGGTGTTTGCCCTGGATTTGCTGCTGACCTTGGGACTCCTGTAGGAGGAGAGACAGTCGTGTATGTGACCCCCAGGCAGCTCGGCACCACGCAGCCACTTGCTGACTCCCCACAGCAAGATAGAGGCTCTGAGAGATAGGAGTGTGGGAACCCATGGTTTGAGATTAGAAGTTTGTTCCGTAATGCAAAAGCTGCCTGCACAAATAAGGACGTGTATAATGATTTCTGTGGAAGATGAGCAGCATCATTCCGAATGTCTCCCATTCCAGGCCCTCCTGGCAGGGCAGCATGACAAGCTGAGGTGTCCTCGATTCTATAAGCACTGCTTAGCAGCAGCCAAAGCACAGGTGTGTTCTCACCGCTGTTTTTCATGATAAATCCAAAGCTCCATCATACGAGCCTCTGTGAAGACATCTAACTCCATCCCAGCCAAACTCAGGACACCTAGGAAGCTGAAGGTGATTGTCCTGGTAAGGGAGTGCTAGTACTGAACATTCAGGTGTGGCCAAAGCTGCTTGCACCCTCTGCCACATCTGCTGTGACTGCATGTACAGTGCTGGTGCAGAACATCTCACAGCAATACCTCTGCGTGTGGCCTGGCTGGGGGGACAGCTGTCTGTTTGCTGCTGGTGAGATGAATCCTCCTGCTCTTAATCTCATTGTCAGCTTTCAGTAATCAGGGAGTGAGTTTCTCTTCTGTTTTGATAATGGTGAGGAGGGATATTGAGAGGGGTAGGCTGCAAATTGTATGTGTCAGCGTTGGAAGGTGCAGGCTTTGTTTAGTTTTTATACTTTTTTTTCAGTATTTATATAACAACAATACTTGGGCACTGAGTTTTGCTAGGAGCTATCCAAGAGTTTGTGTCCTGCAGAGGACAGGAGGCCCTGCATTCCAGGGAGGTGCCTGGGGGTGCTCGTGCACGGTGGGTCTGCAGAACTTGGAAGGAAGATCTGGCACAAACAGGTGTTTAATTGTATTTAGTTATCATAAAGTGAGACCTGTGAGAATTAGGCTAGAAGAGGTTTTTGAGGCTGTATGAGTTGTAATTAAAGTATTTATGGTGACTTATTTCTCCTGAGACATCTGAATCTTCTATGTCTTAAAGGCTGCTCTTGGGGTGAGAGCCAAGCTTCAACAAAGCATAGAACAGACTTGGGGAACAAACAGCACTTCCGGCTTTGTTTCTTCTGCTTTAAGCAGTTGTCCTTCATTAGGATACTGTCACACTGACCTTGAATCTGTACCAGCTTTGCCTTAGTAAAAGTTTATTTCAGTGAGATGGTAAAGATATCTCTAGAGATACAGACTTTTCATTCCTTTTCCGCACCTGAAAACACTTTTTGAGGTCTCCAGTTGTATAAAAAGTCATCTCCTTTGTGCTACAGAATAGTGGTTGCTCATAAGAGGAAACACAGATTGGGAAACAGAAAGAATGGCTGATGCTAAGAGTTGCTGTTAGTCGCTGGAGTTTGCATTCTGAGAGTTCTTTCTGCCTTCAGGCTTCAGCTCCTGTCTGCTTGGCTCCTTGCACAGACTTGCAGGCAGAGCTGAGTATTGCTGGGTTTATGAAGGCAATCCTTCACTTTGACATGAAGCACGTGTTAGGTTTTCTGGAGTGATTACTGCTCAGTCTTCTGTCATGGAAAACCGGGATACAACTGTGATGGGTCGGAACCGAAGCAGCGTGTTACTGCAGCTGTAGGGGAGAGCGGCAGCAGCAGGGAGAGCCTCTCCTGATGGAGCTCTGCCCTGGAAGGGCAGCCACTGAGCTCGTGTACCCCTAGGTTATCCAGCCTGCTCTCCACCCAGACTGGGTGAGATGGGCAGCGTGTTGTCTGTGACAGAGACTGGAGTACTTTGGATGAGGAAGACGAAGATAGCACCTCCTTCTACGAGTAATTTACTCCTTTGTTAAGGAAATTGTGCAGACTGGTGAGACCAGTAGTTGCAGATACTTCTTAAGGAGTGAGACCTGCAAGGACCCATGAGGCATTAACTGTTGTGCTGCCACACATCTCTAGAAGCAAAGGCTTGTGAAGGAGGAAATTGCTTGCCATAACTGGAGGCCTCAGGAAGGTCTCTGTAAATATGTGCTTGCTCTCCTCCAACCCACTTAGGAGTTCATGTTTTGTGTATTAATTACACTGCTGGAATGACTCTGATCAAGGTCAGATGCTGGAAAAAACATGGGTGGTGGTCCACGTTTCTGCTTCTCTGCCTGCATGAACTTAATGTGTAGGCCAATAAAGAGAAGACATTGATTGAATACTTACCTCTTAGTTTCAGACTGGGGAATGCTGTTCTTTGCTTGCCTGTAAATGGAGGCATGCTTCTCCACAAGATGTTTTTCCCCTCTGCACAGCCTATTTTGGTTGCACTAAATGAGGTCAAGCAACCGAGTAAGAGTTTTGTGCACAGATTGGGGGAGCTGCAGATAGGCTCTTTTTTCTTTTCATTTCACTGTTGGTTTTCCATTCGTGGGCTGTTGATGTTCCAGGTAAGCTGTACTGAGTCATCATCTGAACACATTGTTTGTAATGCTTGATGCCAGCTTTAAAGGACACACTGAGGATGTTTATAAGCTACGGTGTCTTGTCTTAGCTTGTAAGTGACCTCACGGGTTCAATGCTGTAAGGTACTATTTATTTTAAGAATATTTCAGCCTGTTCCTCAGCATGTTTTCATTGCTATCTGTAATGGAGAAGACATTTATTTGGTGGTCTTGCAGTGGAGGGAGAGCCTTGCACCTCTAATGCAATTTTGTGTGAGGCTTCAGAAAAGAATAAGTGCAGATACAAACATGCTTGTATGGTGTATTCAGGTGTGAGAATACTCTGTGACATTCGATGTTTTTGAAGGATCATGTTAGACATCTTGTTTTTAAAAAGTGTTCCTTTCTGTTCCTAGGCATTGTACAGACGTTATTTGCTGTGTGATCTTCATCGTTGTCATTCTGGGTTACATTGCATTGGGAGTTGTGGGTAAGTAACCACAGGTATGGTACGTAGCAGTGCATTCTCGTGCCCAGGAGCAGCAGCTTTGTGAATGTTAGCACTTCGAACTCGCATGTCCCTTTTGCTTATATCTACATAAAGCTTTCAGGTCTAATAAGCAGTTTAAAACCATGTGTTTACTGATGAAAAATTCAAAATGAAGTGTGTTTGAGAAAAATGACGTGATTTGATAACTTTACTCTCATAAACTAACTGTTGTGGAAAAAGCCTTTCCTCTGCCCTTAATCTGACAGCAAAAGTTAGAAATGAATGCTTTGATTTTAAGAGGCTTTTTGTTCAGAAGTTTACCAAAAGAACATACGTGAGCAGTGCGCAGGGAGGTAAGAGAGAGAACTTTGTGTAGTGTGGGATCCAGAGTTGTTTGCACATCAGGAGATTCATCAACAACATTGCATTGTGTGTGAGAGAATTGCATAAATGCCTGTGTGGGGAAGGCCAAATGATAGTGCAAAAGTGCACTTACTGTCTATCTGCACATTTGCCTGAGCTCTTCCAGTTTGCTTATAAAAGATCATTTTGGCCTTGCCTTAGATATAAGAAAAGCTGTTAGTTTTCTGTCTTCCCACTGATGGTGCCATTGCATTACATCCTCCAAGCCACAGTGCTGAGCCACTCCTCACCTTTCCTGTAGCAGCTCAGCACTGAACACCTTCTGAAGATTCTGTTCTCTGGCAAGCAGTGGGCATTCTCAGTGTGCATTTTGATCCTTCTCTTGTCCATCTGCACATACTGTCCCATCATGACCTTTATGGCTTCAGGAAATGGAGAAGTGAGCAAAGTGTTTATCAGCACGTGAGAGAGACGTATGCCCACTGTTAGCAGAAAGCAAGAACGAGGCAGCAAACACCAGTGGTGCTCCTAGTTTTTGGAGAGTAGAGAGGGACTTATCAGAATGCAATGCATCTCGCTGCTTGCTAACCCTGCTCTGGAACAGGCTGAAGACAAGGAGGTAAGTTAGTCATTACAGGAAGGCACAGCAGCTGCTGGGCTGTGCAGAGCTGTTGCAGGCCTGCCATGGTGCTGAGTCTGAAGGACATCTTCTGATGTCTGTGCTGTTGTCCTCCTCTTCCTCTCTGGTTCTCTGCACAGCCTCCTGTTGCAAACTTTATGAAATGTTGGGTAGAAATAGAACCTATTCCTGAGGCCAGATACCAAGTTTGTAGCTGGTGACTTTTCCTACGTTTCTTACAGAGAAGATTCAAATTCTCCATCTAGAAACATTTAGCTCAGCCCCAAATCCAGATCGACACAGTCCCTGCTTTTCGTCTGTTCTTACACAGTGCTTCAGCTGTTCTTTTTACACTGATTTATTTTGAAGTAAAAGATGAGATCAGCTTTGGTACAACTCCAGGGGTCAGCCCTGTGCAAAACATATGAATGTAAATAAATTTCACGTTAAGAGAAGGTTGATTATAAATCAATCCTTAGTCGTGAATTATGCCTTACGCCTCATTATCGAAACAATAAAAAGAAGACTTCTGCAATTTCTTGAATATATGTGAATACTTTCCTGGATCCCTGCCTAATCTGGCTTAAGAAATAAGCTATAAGTGTAGGTTTATCACTCTGCTGCTGTGATTGAAAATCTGAGTCAAATGCTGCCCTCAGTACTGTGTGTATGTGTGGCTCTCATGGGCTTCAGCTGTATGTGCACCTGGGTAACAGGGGTAGGGTTTGGGTAAGTGTATGTTTCAAGGAGACTGAAATGTAATCAGAGTAAAAGGCAGTCAAATCTCCTTGAAGGATGAAACAATAACTTTGATATTAAGCTTTCTTAGTCCTGCTTCGGTGATGGCTGCTGCTGAATGGGTGTGCTGAATATAAATATTGGTTCTGTGATTTGTGTCATTCTGGTAGCTACACCGATGAGCTAATAGTGCCAGCTTAAACGTCAGTGTAATTGTATTTCCTGTGGAACTGACTTAATGCTTCATATTTATTACAGAGACCTCGGGCGTATCTGGGTGATACTTTATGAAAGTTAGTCTCTACCTGAAGGTGATTCCAATTCAGAAAAATACACACAGAAGGCAGCAAATAAGTTCTCTTTGAAAAAGAGCTTTACATTCCAAAGGACAGATTAATCTGAAGTAATAGCTTTTGTTGTTTTACTCAAAAGGATGTTTTGTATAACACTGGTGTCATCAGCGTGGATTTACAAATTCTGTGTTGTGTGTGCTATTACCTACTCCAACACATTCCTAACTTGCTTGTCTTAAAAAACCAAAAGAACAATTTCTCAGTTTTCAAGTCACGTTCTCCACACATTAAAACATCATAAAATACCTTTAAGGGAGGCAAATTAATAGCATGAAAGACTACCCTTTTGAAAATACATAGCAGAGGGAACGAGGCAGATAGTAAAAAAAAAATACAGATTTGGGGTTCATTTTCAGATATCAAAGGATGCTGCTGTTCTAGCAACATTCCCTCCTTGTCTGGGAGCTTTCCAGCCTTCCCAGCCAATGGCATGGCCCTGGAGCACAGAACCAGAGGTGTGTCTGATAGATCCTCAGACTGGCAGGCAGTAGCTGGCTTTGGCACTCTCGGTGTGCGTTGTCTCCATGCCAGCAGGGCTGACAGAACTGGGAGCAGTGCTGACCTGGGATGTCCCTTTGCTGCTCTGAGGGGTGACTCAACTGTACAGTATGGTTCTGCTGTACTTATGAGCATTAGAACATGCTGGGAAGACATCCTGTTTATCTAAATTCATATGGATTTGATTTAGTGCTTGAATTGAGTCAGTAGTGCAAAGGAGTTTGAAGTCTTGCTCCTAAATTCTCACCAGTACTTTGGATCTGGCATGGTGAGGCTTATCTCCTCTGGTTCCCGTTCTGATAGTGTTAAAAACAATAATATGGCCAGGTGAGAAAAGTAACGTGCCAAACAAAAAATAGTTAGAAGTAATAATTTTAGGACTAGAAGAGCACTGGTGTGGAAGAATCCTTTGACATCAGACAAGAAAGACCTGAAAGGCTTTTTGGATCTGTGTAGGAGCTTGGTCCGTTTGGGCCCAGACTTCAGTGTGTGAAAAACAAAGGGATATTGAAAAGGAAGAAGAACTCCCTGCTGTCCAAGTCACAATGGAATAAAGTGTACGTGGTGTAACCAGCAGACTCAGTGCAATTAGCAGAGAGCTGTCTGCTGTCGGGTGCACATACGTGTGGTTGAGTTATCGGTTGCCTACAGGATTCCATAAGAGCTGACACCTCCTAAGTGTTCCCATTAGCTGGTATTAATGAAGTGAGTGAGATTTAACGAATGGAAATTTAAATGGAGCTTAACACCAGTGAAGCACTTCAGCTGTCTGTGAGCATCAGAGCACCACAGTTAATCTGAAATGTATTCAGCCTGAATGTTTGGGAACTGGCTGATACCAAGCAGCAAGCGAATTCACAACCTCCCAAACACAGCCAAACTAACGTGTTAGAATGGACTAGAGGATTCAGTTTGGTAACTGAAGCCCATTCAGGGTGGAAGGCAGGGTTGCAGATCCTCTGTTGATAGG
Organism: Penelope pileata; assembly: GCA_013396635.1. Taxonomy (NCBI): domain Eukaryota; kingdom Metazoa; phylum Chordata; class Aves; order Galliformes; family Cracidae; genus Penelope; species Penelope pileata. The sequence goes on along the minus strand of WBMW01003580.1, from coordinate 261,089 downwards.
CAGTGTGATAACTGTTTGCAAGTCACCAGAGATATGCTGTGTGTCCACCCCAGATATTCCCACATTTGCACTCTGCTGCTCTGTGATCACGGACAGGCTCTGTCTCTGCTGCCCACACAATGGGTGTTGTTGTGAGCGCTGTTAATTCTCACCAAAGTGACCTTGGGGAAAATGACAGCTTCGCAGCTGGCTAAATTTAGTGCTGCAAAGTGGAGAGAAAATGGGGTAATCACAGAGAAGCAAATGAAGGGTGGTTTGCATAGGTCAAAGCCTAAAGCTTATGCTATGGGGCTCCTGGCATTCACTAAATCGTGCAAGAGGGGGAAGGCTGGGACTAAAACCTTTGTAGCACCTGCAATATTTTACACATAATACAGACTGAAGAGAATGGTTGGGAGAGGATCAGTGGTGTTTTTTAACACTGCTCTAGCAACCTGACTTTAGGGTGTCAGCTCGGGGTACTGATAAGGAATTATATTCTGCGGAACTATGTCCTACTTCCAGGTGATGCTTTAAAAAATGAAGGTTCTATTGCTTAAAGGCAGATCAGCATTTAGTAGTCAGTGGTTTGAAGACTGGTCATTGGCTAGTTGTGAAAGGAATTTGGTCAGATCTGCACATTGTAGGTCAGAAATGATGATGCAGTGGTGGCAGGTGGCGTGCACCCGCTCTGCAGAAGGAAATAACAATGCAGGTGAAGATGGCTTAAGAAAGAAAGCTTGAGTTAAATTGGAGGAAAGAAGTTAAGTTCAACATGAACTTCTCTTCCCATTTGGTACTAGGTTCAGCCACACCCTGTGTATTTCTGCCATGCCCAGGTGATCCCATTGAGTGGTCCCATTGAGTGGTCCCATTGAGTGGTCCCATTGATTTCAGTGCCAGTGTGGCTGTCTGTGAGCACTCTGATTTATCTGCTCACTCAGCTCCTGGTTTCTCTGTGGCTGAGAGCCAACAGAACTTTTGCAGTATCTCCTCTTTCACCCTTTAATAACCATTATTTTTTAATTCATTACCTCATATTTTGGATCCAACCCAGGTATGTTTGCCCTGAAGGTAAAAAGCGAACTGATTTGCTTTGTTGCTGATTCATCCACATCTCAGTTCAGTTCGGTTTGGTTTACATTGTAGCTTTTTACTAGGAAATTTACAAACTGATGCTCTTCAGTGGCCATGGACAAAAATTAGCATGGTGCACAAGAGGTGATACATTTTCCTGCTAGTGCGTTGCAGCTGTTATCAGGGTACTGCTGTCCACTTGACTGTGATGTTAAAAGGTATATGTGTATATTTGCAGCTTGGGTGCATGGCGATCCCAGGAAGGTGATTTATCCAACAGACAGCTATGGGCAGTTCTGTGGTCAGAAGGACACCTTCAATGAGTGAGTACTAAGCCCAAACACCTGTCTGTATGACTCATGCCCTATGAATGGAAAATTTCGCATCCTCTGTCTGCAAGGGTTCTTGTGCAGAGCTGAAGAGACAGCAACACTCGACTTCCTCTTACTGTGTTTATTCCAAATGAAGTTCAGAAATAGATGAGTTGCTCAGTGCAAATCTAGACATGATTTTTTACTGTAATGCAGTCGCTCTCATCACTCAGTATTTTTGGTAAAGTGTCACTGCAACTAAGGTTGCATCATGAATAGCCTTGAAAGTGACTGGCTGGCTCAGCTTCTGACTGCGTGGAGATGTATAACAAAGTGGAGATGTGGAATGTGCTTGCCAGTCCTTTATGGATACCATGAGTAGTGAGAAAGGCTAACCCACAACCATGGTTTTCCAAAGTCCTTGAAGGCTTAATCTGAGACATTTTCCTTGTAAAGTGATGGCAGCTTCTGTGTTTTGAATCTTGTGCTTGAAACAAGAATCCCAGACAATCTCACCAAGGAGTAGGGAAGGGAAGCTGGCAAGCAAGCCAGCAATCACAGCTGATGCAAAAAAATATTTGAACCCCAATGAATTCTATGCAGTCAAATTAATTCTACGTTGTGTTGTCCTGAGGATCTCTCTTAGGCCTCTTTGTGCCTCCCTGTAAGGCATCCACTAATCTCCATGTAATCTCTAAATTTGTTTTGCCTTCTACAGAGCACTAATGCAGTACAACACAATTTCTCTGTAAAGGACACATACCCATTCTTGTGTTACCTATATGTTTAATCTTTATTTTCTGCTGCTACTATCAGCGAGTGGGCTAAGACATCAGGAAAAAATGACTTTGGGAAGCTAAGAGTCTGCACATACTCCCAATGAACTGTTGGAAAAAGACATTTCAGTCCCAAGATTTTATTCTTTTGATTTGAAGAAATAACTATTAATGAATTTCATTTGCCAGTGTGTGTGTTTTGTTAAACAGCACGTAGTAGTAGAACATACCACAGAGGAAACAAATCAACCTTCTAAAATGTCAGGCAGTTGAGCTAATCCCAGTTTTGAAGGGAGCTTGAATATATAGTTGCTTTGTATTCAAGGACAGGACTACTGCTATGCCACCTTCATTAGAGATATTTGATAATTTTTTGAGATAGAAAATTTTAACAACATATTTTGATCTCTTTGAGCTGTAGGTGGTTAAATCCAGAGATCCTGAAGCTGTCAGTTTTCAACAAATCCTAACTGAGGCGACAGCTGTTTCAAGGTCCCAATTTCCAGAAGCTGTCAAGCATAGGGATTGTGGGGTACAACCCCCCCCGGACTGTCCTTTATTTATATCAAAGGGGGTTTATGAGCATTGTTACAAGATGATATTACCATTCTGCTTCCTGGACGGCTGCTTTCAGTTTCCAACCATGAAAAGCTTTTGATTGATTTTGGTGCCACCTTCTGATCAGCAACATACTCAGCTTTCCCAGTGGAATGTTTGTTGATAGTAATTTTGTATTAATTTTGTATGCAGTGCATAGGTAATATGTTCAGTACAAGCAAAGGGACCACAGTGTTTTGCAGAGGTTTTTTTTTTTTTTATCAGAAAGCTTTTTACTTAGAGGCAGGCCTGTAGACACCTGGTAACGGTGCCCAGGACTGTTTCAGCTTAAACCCTTGCTGTGGAAAAACTGCTCGAAGTTAGTATACTTTAAAGCAAGATTTTCTGGTTGAAAAGATATCTTGGTATAGAACATTCATTATCTGTGATTTGTTTTCTGTCTTGTGATTGCAATATGACTTTTTAAAACAATAGAGTTATAATACATTAAAATACCAATGTATGTTACGAATTTTTATGTGGTAGGATATATAAGCACCTATATTTGTAAAATTAATTGTCTTATATCCACCTCCATAGGAACAAGACCATTTTGTTTTACTTCAACATTCTGAAATGTGCCAGTCCAGTAGTGTTAATAAACCTACAGTGCCCTACAACACAGGTGAGTGAAATACAGAGATATTTTCCCTGCCTCACAGACATGGTGCCTACAAACTAGACTTGCATTTGTTTGAATTTTAGAAGTGCTGTTCATATCCTGCAGAATACCATGAGATTGTTTTATAGATGACACGTACAGCATAAAGAATCTGTAACCTGTTATGGTCAGAAGAACATAAATAGCAATGTACCAGATTGTGTATTTTTGATCAGAGTTGAACAGAAGTCTAGCTGGGTACAGCAGTTTGTTACTCATGAATGTACCGCAGGCACCTGTCCAACGTTAATAAGTGTATGCAAAAAGTCATTTTGGTTGACAGCTAGGGTTTTCCAAACTGAACATGTACAAGAACATGTACGTATCCCCAGTGAGAGCAGTTTCTGGGTGTGGTTAGATCTTAAGGCACTTTCAAAATTGAAGAAAGCTTGTTTTTGGCTAATGCCACAATTTGTACTCCCTTAACTGTGCAGAAACTTATTGTGAAGTTGTGAAATATCCCCAGTTGCTGAAGTCGTGTGGGTTACAATTATCCTTCTGATCTTTTTTACATGAGACCATTTTATTGACCTGGTTTGCTGAGCAATTGCACTAACAGTTATATCAGTTCATCTTGGAAGGCAACAAATTTTGGCACGAGGTAGGTCAGAGGAGTTAGGGGCAGGGCTGCTCTGATCCACCCTTGCTGCCAAAGTAATTGTACGGTGTAAATAAACTACAGGTGACAGAGTTTGGTCTCAGTCATCTTGACAGCATTCAGTGAAATCCAGTGCTACTTTGGATTAGAACTGTTGTATGGTAACCAGTTAGGTGATTGCAAATGTTAACTGTCTGTTTATTTCTCTGTCATTTAGAAGTGGTTCCCATTTCAGCTTGTCCTTACTCCTGATCCCTGTCCTTGCTAGATGTATCTGGCCTGTTCACTGTGACTGTATGGATTATTTGACACAGCTGATGGGATGGAAATCTCCAGGAAGGGAAAGCAGGCATGCCCTTACCACTGATCAGTTGCTGACAGAATGGAAACTTTATCAGCAGCAGATTTGTTTCAGGAATTTCCATCTACCCACACTCAAACACTGACACTGGTGCCCTGCAGTAACACAGGACTCCTCTGTTATTGGAACAATGCAGTCTGTTCAGAAATACTGAGGTCATTGTCTAGGATTTGACTGGTGCTGTGTTCAAGCTGGCAGTGGTCATGAGTCAAGAAAGGTGAAATACTGTTGAAACAGAGTTTGGGGAAGGGAGCGTAGTTACTCTGTTCATGTTCAGTCATTTCCCAGTGCTGTTTGCTGCTCCTGAGGTTTAATTCCATGGTCTTCTGTGAAAGAAGAAACTTTTGCTTGATCATTCCTCTTTTGAACTGCAGAGATCTTTTCTTCCTGTCCCTTTGACATTAAATAGTTCAGGGGAAAAAAAAAAAAACTGGCATGTGAAGAGCTTCAGTTCTAGAGTAAGGCTATGGATTTACAAACTTTTATTACAGTTCACTGGTCCCACAGACAACACACTTCATTGCCTAATTCATCAGTGGGAAACTGAGGGTATAGAAAAGGTATACTCGTAGTCACCTTTTGTCCAACAAGGACAAAGCTCTTCATTTTTCCTTGAACTCTGGGTGGTCCACAGGACCATGGTACTCATCAAGAAAGAGTCTCTCGCAGCATCTAGCCTGTTTGAAGGATTAGACTGTTAATCTAAGGATTACCCCAAGATCTTTTCACAAAATTCCTTTAGATTAATCATATATGGCAGAATGCCCTTGAGGTAAAGTACAGTTATATGCATGATAACTCTCTGGCACTTAAGTTGCAGAGATTTGCAAAGGGTGTCTGGATAGCACAGCTTTGGAAACAGACAACAGCCTTCTAGAAGAGGTAGAAATTTTCTAAGAGATGGACTTCAAACTAGCTCGCAGCTTGTAGCTTGTACCAGGAAGGCCTTCATAGTTTATGTGCTGTGGCAGCTGCTTCTCCATTACATAATCAGAGTCTCCTGAGTGGATGCATTTATCATGCCTCACTGAATTTATGATGTAAATTCCATTTATCCTGGCTACACCTCGTGTGGTGTGAATTTCATTCCTGGCATCACTTGCACAAAGCAAATATAAAACTGGAGAAGTTTTGTAATTTGTCAGTGGTGTTTGAGTGGCATACGCCTAACTTGAGTGTTATCTGTGGACATGTATTCGACTGAAGAAGCTGTGTAAACAAAGGGTAGAGTAGTTGTAGTTGCCTGAGACATTTTTAATAAAATTCTCCTTATAAGTGTAACAGAAAGAAATTGCATGCGTCCTGTGAAAACAGCTGTGTCACCACCTTGCTCTTAGAACTATTAGAGAGCATCCAACAGAGGGCTACAAATATGGGGAAGGGTCTGAAGGGCAAGGTGTGTGAGGAGTGGCTGAGGTCCCTTGGTTTGTTCGGCCCAGAGAAGAGGAGGCTGGGGGGAGGCCTCATGGCGGCCCCGCAGCTCCCCTCATGGCGGCCCCGCAGCTCCCCTCATGGCGGCCCCGCAGCTCCCTCATGGCGGCCTACAGCACGGAGCTGTCAGGAGGGTCAGGTGGGGGTGAGGAAAGGCTCTGCCCAGAGGGGTGGGCATGGCACAGTGCCCAGGGCGGTGCCATGGCCCCAGCTGCCAGAGCTCAGGGAGCTGGGACACTGCTCCCAGCCATTGGGTTTGGGTTTGGGTGGTGCTGTGTGGAGCCAGGGTTGGACTCGATGGTCCTTGTGGGTCCCTTCCAGCTCAGGGTGTTCTGTGATTCTATGATTCTATGTACACTGCTGCTGATGGAAGCAGAAGAGGACCAGCATATTTTTTTTCCTGATCTTCAAAAGAATTTTTTTCCTTCAGCAGATTAAAGCTCTGCATATCAACCAGAATGTGTAGAACCTAAGGAGATATGGAGAGTGGCTTGATATGCCATATGTGAGGAGAGACTTTGAAAGTGTATTCTATCAAAGAATTTTAGAAGTGTTCATCTAGGGATTCAAAAGCAAAACTCGTGTCCTTTTCTAAATAGTACAGTAAGCATTGCTGCAGGCAATTGCGTAACACAGTGCACTCCTACAGGTGACCTTTTTCTTGCTTTTTGATTGCATTGACTTTTATTACCCTTCTCCACTCCCACTGTATATCTATTTTATTTTTCCTTTTCTTGCAGCTTTGTGTCTCAAAGTGCCCAGACAGGTTTGCAACCTACATTGATGTTCAAGCTTCCTACAGATATAAGCCAGATCAGTGGAATTACTTCAAGCAGTTCTGCAAGCCTGGTTTTAACAATCCTCGCAAGGTGTGTATGTACCAAAAGGTGACGGAGTACATTTTTTTTCAAGCAGTATGCAATATGCATGATTTTACTGAGCTACATCAGAGCTTTGAATTATTCCAATTTCACCACGTAAGGAGTCGTCCCGTATATATGATTTGGAACTGATTTAATCAGGGCTTAGGTCTTTTAGGCACACCAAATTCCCCCTCTTTCAGTGATTACTGTTTGCCTACAAGGATATCTGCAGCTACCCATGTAGGTGCAGTACTGTGGCAGGTGGTGGTCTCCAGTATTAGGTACTTCACCACAGTAAAGCAGAGTATTTCAACTGAGTTCTTAAAGCTGATGTGTCATTTACAGCTGCTTAGTCTATTTTTTTGCTAGGAAAATTAATCTAGCCTTGATTGAACTGATTTTGCACTGAAGGATACTGCAAGTATTTCTCCCATCTTTAAACCATCTTGCAAATCAACTTAATTGTGTTAAATTCTTACTCTTCCTAAAGAGAAAAAGACAAGAGGAGGCAAGGAACAACTGCTCAGTCACCTCTGGCCTAGATGCAGGTCCAAAGTGAGCAGATCTTTTATTTTTTTTATCACTAGAAAAAGTAGGAAGAATAGTCTTTTTCCAAATCACATTGACAGTTTGGATTCTCATATCATGAATGTGTCTTGCAGCTCCACCAGTCAAGTTCGGGGAGGAGGCTACAAAGCCCAGCTTGGGACATTTTGTCAGACTGGGTGAGAAATGAAAAGCACTTAGTTATTCTGCTATGTATTCAGCATTCCTATTTTTCCCCTTTTTAGTCTGTTGCTCAAGTCCTACGTGATGAAGATTGTCCTTCGATGATCATTCCAAGCAGGCCTTGTGAGTGGTTCTACTTCTTACACACATCTTAGAAGATTGTTAGCATTCACATTAAAGCACAACTCTGATCTGAAAATTGTTTTGTGGCAAGGTCACTAGGAGCTGTCATCTGTTAGTGACCATCAGTCAATTTTAAACAGTTTGAAAGTATAAATAATTTTTTTTTTTCTAGCTGCTGTCTGTGAACATTCAGCGCATGATCAGGTCAAGCTGAGCTCTTTCTTGCTCATGAATCATCACTAATAAAAAAAAGATCTACAGTTCAAATTGTGTCTTTTAAAACATGTGAGCAAGCAACCCCATTGGCTTCAAGAAAGAATCATGAATGTATGCAGGGCCATACAGGCAGCTGTTAAAGTTCAGATGGCACTTGAGCCCAATTATAATGCAGCTCGATTTTCACTTGCAGTGCTGGCTCTGTAAGGCATGCAGGTCAGTAATAAAGGGACCAGAAGATGTTTTTGTCACTGTGGTCAGCAGGCATTCCTGATACATCTCAGAGCTGGTCTCAGCTTCAGGAGTGTAATACCAAGAATATCTGCCACTGCATGAAAACAAGAAATTGCTGTTTATATTTCTATGCTTTAAAATAATGTAAACCAGGGACTGTTTTTTTAAAAAAAGAAAGTTAGGAATTTTTATGAAAACTGATGTACTGACTCAAAAGACAGGAAATTAATTTGCAAAGCTGATACCTTCTTTCAGACTACAGTATGGGGCAAAGATTTCAGAAGAAAGTAGAGGGATGTGTTACTTAATTATATTCTCAGAATAATTGATAGGACAGATATTCTAGACTGAGTATTGAACCCTGGTATCAGTATATGTTGGAACCAGATAAGGATAGCACAGAATTGTTCTATAAAGTACAGCTGTGTAGGAGGAGTGACCTGCTTTCACCTTCCAAATGAAAATCAAGACTTTTTGCAGCAAAGAACAGGGCAACATAAATGCATATGTAACCCTCTCTCCTTTTTTCTCTCTTTTACAATCCCTTCCTCCTTTCATCTAACCAGTAGTTTCTTTTCCACTGCCTCCTCTCCCAGGATATCTAGTGATAATAGCTGTTACTGCAGTTCATGTGGCATGTAAGGCACTGACACTCGCTGTTATGGTTTGGTTTGGGTGCTAATACCATTAGTGACCAGTCACGTTGAGTCTGTCCCTGGGGGCTGGTTTGAGTATTGCCACATAAATGACATATTTGAGAAGCTGCAGTATTTGTAAGCTGCCCAGATACTGGCAGAGACTAAGTTCTGCACGTTTACAGGCTCTTAAACTATTACAGATACCACCATTGCTATTTGGTAGCACCTAGAATCTCCAGTTGAAAGCTGTGCTCCCATCATGCCTGAACTTGTACAAACATAGGACAAAAGGTCCCAAAGTATTAAAAATATCATCTTGTATGTACTGGCTCTTCCAAGATCTGTCAAAGTTAATATATCAATAGCTCATCAAGTGAAAAAATGACTAGGAATCTGAAATAATTTAAATGTGTTAGAATTTAGTGCTTCTGTTTTTAAATGATAAACGTGGAGCTTGTCACTAAAAGTAATGTGTATGCTTTGTTTTGATATTTTGAATAGTTCTTAAGAGATGCTTCCCAGACTTCTCCACAAAGAATGGCGTGCTAACTGTGGCAAATCAGACTACGTTCAAAGATGGAAGAGGAAAAACAAGAAATGTAACCGACCTCAGGGAAGCTGCAAAGTAGGTTTTGCCATTCTTTACTGCTGATTTGTTGCATTCTGAGATTGTGAAATTGTTTAGGCTGAAGGTAATCGGGATAGACTTGCTAATAAATGGTGTCTCTGTGCCTGGGCACTTGCACAGTTCCAGTAATGGAAGCCAACACTGTGGTATACAGAAATGAGCAGGGAGGTAAAAGTTTTATAAATCATTCTAGGGTTTGTTTTTTTTTTCCTAAAAATAACTGTTAAAGTCAGCTGAAGAAGGCTTTAAATGAAACCCGTGTGGCCTCGGCTATTCCCTGTGCTTTGCCTTTCTGCTAACATGGACTGCCTAGTGCATCTCAACAGTTCCACAGATTCAACCTTTTGCTTCACTGTGTTGTTTTCTGCTTCTCTGCTGCTAGCAGTCCTGGAGTTACAACTGCTTGTCTTTTGGTACATTGCAGATCTTACTAGATATGATAGATATAGATGTATCTATAACATCTGTGATAGAACATGCTTTTCTTGTGACATTATAAGCAATTATGTCAGGTAATAATTAGCACTCAGAGCGTTTTATAAAAAAGCTCCATCAGGAGCTGTGTAAACTTTTTTTATGCAGTTTTTTTGAGGATTCTTAACTTAGAAGAATTTTCTTTGACATAACTGTGATTGTTGTTGGCTTAGTCACAGAACTGAAGCTGAGGAATAGTAATATAGCCTTACTACTAGCAATGATATTTCAAATTGTTTCACTAGGCCTATTTGTTGTTTAAATAAATTCTGCTTTTCTACCTAACACGGCCTTTCCTTTCGTTTGTCTTTTCTCAGCGGTATCAACAATGTCCTGGATGCAAGATCGGTTGGGATGAAAATTTTTGAAGACTATGCCATTTCTTGGTATTGGATATTAATGTAAGATTTTAATGAGCATTTGTAATTTTTCCAAACTAACTTCAGAGTGTGCAAGGAATCAAAAAAGTAGATAGTATACGTTTCTGTTACCAATTCTGCTTTTAAACTCAAGGAGGAACTGCAACTTCCTTTCATCACTTGATAGTAATGTTATGATTTTGTACGTTAGGTAAGGATAGCACAACATACGTACATAGAACTTCAGTTGATTTTGAGTCAGTTTTTAATATCCTGCCAGGTAAAACAGGAGGTGATATCTTTAATTGCAGGAACCATCCATGCAGTAATTCCAAAACTGAACCTCTTAAAGACTTCCAAACCAATTACACTTGCTAATTGTCATTAGTGTATATAAAAACCACATCATTTCTAATTCACACTAGCAATATGTACTTAAATCCACTATGAGTCTGCTAGTGCCAATGCAGTGGGCAAACCAACACCAAGAACAGAAAGTATCGAACAGTATTAACTTTATCTTGCAATTAATACTCACTAATCACCAATTGGTAAAAACGTAGCACTGAAACAAAAGTGGGTGTTTTGCCTGAAGCAAACGTGTGAGTAGGTGTACAGTCTTAGCCTATTAATATTATTTTTGATGGACTAGGGTGTTGATCATTTCAAACAGGAGCAGAAATCTTTGCCAAGTGAGAGCCTATAAGATGCACTTATTAAGCAGATGTTACTCAAACCTAAACGAAAATCCACTCATAAAACAATAAATGCATAAACTTTGGATAATAAACTGCTTATAAAGAATTAGTCAGTTGAGAAACATAAATTAGCAGCTTTTAAAGGTTTTTAGCCACTGGTGGGGGGACGTCTCACTGCCTCACTGAGTAAAAAGGCTTTTTGCAGTTGTTTTTTCCTTCCTGGCTTCCTTTCTGGGAGTGAAACGAGAACAAATATTTCATTGCCACAGACTTGAGGAAGGGAAGACAGCCTGTAGATGTCTTTTGTAGGGATCCCATTGGTAGCTTGTTATAAAAGTCAGCTCTTACCAGTTTTTTACGCATCACAGTGCCTTGATCATCCCTTGTCCTAATGGGTAAGAAGTGTCACTGGTTTTATTCCTTATTTCTCTTTTTCTCGGAAAGCTCCTTGGATGTTACTTTACTAACACCATTTCTTTCTAAGTAGGGATTTTAATGGAGGACATAAAGCAGCAACCTCCCCACACCTCGGTATTCCTTTGCTTCAGCTTTCTGTGCTGTAGCTACTCATTTCTAACAGCAGATGATATCCAAGAGGATGGACTTCATAAGGAAGATTTTGCAATACTGTTTTATAAATAATTCTCGTGAGACAAAGCGACCTTCATTTGGAGTAACAGGCATGCAAGGAAGGGAAGATTCTCACCCTTTTTTTGCCCTTTGTTTGTCTCTTATCTCTCCAGTGGGCTGTTCATTGCCATGATTGTGAGTCTGCTCTTCCTTGTGCTGTTGAGGTTCACAGCTGGGGTTCTCTTCTGGATTTTCATCTTTGGTGTGATTGGAATTATAGGCTATGGTAGGTGTAATCTTCTAGCCTCTAGGGCTGTTTTTCCATACTGCTTAAGTTTGGGCAAGGAAGATCAGTAATTACCTCAATTAAATTTTACAATGGGGAGAAGTAACCTGTAGTTTTGGACACAGTTAATTGAGAAGGGCTTAAATGGCAGCAAAACTTAGTAAGAATTCAGCTGTGCTGACACAATAGCAGATGTAGTATCCTGAATTATCTACCTATGGTGTGCTTAATCTGTATTCATTTGTAGTGATGTTTCTTTTTGTATATGTGATGTCATGATTCACTAGTCTCACAGTAAGGCATTTTTGGTTTTTGCTTACGTGACATGCTGAGGATAAAACACTTGTGAAAGATTATTTTAAAAAACTTGTCTTTGCACTCTTCAGAAACACGTTTTCTATTGATTGCTTTTTAAAAGGCATCTGGCATTGTTACTGGGAGTACGATCATCTCAAAGGAATACCTGGATCTGACCTCACTGTTTACGATATTGGATTCCAGACAGACTTCAGAGTGTACCTACAACTGAGGCAAACATGGCTAGCATTTAGTAAGTGCCCTTTAAAACTGCTATCAGTTAATGGATGGTCAGGAGAATCAATCACTGTCTTGTTAAATGACTGCCTTGTTAAAACTCTTCTAAACATGTCACTCAAAGAGGTAAGAAGAATTATTTCCTTTGTGTTGTGCAAAATACCTGTTTTTTGCAGGGAAACTAGTATATTTGGAAGAGGAGATAATGCAGTCACACTGCTGATGGCAGTGAAAAATGTTTTTGTGCTGTTAGTATTACACTGTGTGTGTTCCGTCTTCTTAATGGGAAAGTAGATATTAGTCTTGATTGGAAAAGGACATTTATCTCTCCCAATCTGTTTATTCTCCCTCTTTGAGAAATGAGATTAATAACTCTATGCATCTTTGTAGAACTCTTTATCATCAGGTCACTGATTTTTTTTTTTATTATTTTTTTTAATTTTTTTTGGAGGGTGCTCCTAAGGTTGTCAAATGACCCTTCACAAATTTCATTGCTTTTGTTTTCAAGAGTGCTTTGCTGCCTTCTCTTACAGGGGCACTTGCACATGTATTTAAAACAAAATTCTACTGGAATCAGAGAGCCTGCAGCATTCCCATCTCCTCAGGGAAGGAGTGTTAGGCAAATATCTGGAAAACATTAATTGCACTGTTCTTACTGCTCTAATAGAAGGCATGCAGGTGCTTTAACTGGGGTGATGATTGGAACACAGCCTGGATAAACCAGTGCCTCTCCCTATCAGTAGCTGAATTAATAGGACAGTAGTTTATAGCTTAGATCTCCTTTCTTTGCTTTGTGTCTTCATTGGATGGTCAAGCTCGGGAGGCATCCTTCGATGTGTTGTTGAGGCAGATCTTTTTAGTATGCCATCTCTAGAGGGTCTTATGACTGCTTTATATCATTATGTCTCCAGTCTCTTGTAACTCTCCAGCCTCTTCTCCTGCATGATTCTCAACAGCCAATGTGTAGTTTATCTAGAGGTCAGTATCACTCTCAGATGAGTAAACTGAGATACTCAGAATTAAGTGATTTCAGCCAGCAAAGCAGTAAAATATCCTTGAAGAAAATGTAGGTCCTCTTAGTCATCAGGTGTTAACGTTGCTTTCCTTTTTCACAATGGGACAAGTCTCATTAACTTAACAGAACTGAAATGGAATGAGAGAAAAAACCTGATTATCTTTTCTTTCATGGGGAGCTTTATCAAAGTGGGTGCTGAAATGCATATAACAAAAGCTTTGCTCTGAGCAGCACAGTGGTTGCTTGCCAGCTGCAGTTCTGATGCCCAGGGGGCTGGTTTAGATGTCATCTAACTGTTTGGAGCACCCAGACTTAATGGATATGTCTCAGAGTCAGACAAGATGTGCTTCAGGACCCCATCTTCTGCAGATAAAGTCCAGAGAATTTTTTTTTCTTTCTACTGCAGAAGTAGGTTTTGAAGTGACACAAATAGAAATCAGACTGAAGCAGACTCTTTGAACCAGATCTGGGTTATGATTCAAACACTGCTAAGAGAAGAGATGTTCTGGGACATGCCACTCTGCTCTCAGACCTCAGAGGAAGTTTGTATGATTCCAGCAGCATGACAAGAAGGTGCAAATGATTTGTCCAAAACTGTCCTATCCTAGCCTCTTTTTTTTTTTTTTCAAATATAAGGTTAAAGGAGGTTATGCCAGGTTAATCCTCATGCAAAACTATTGATTTAATTTAAATGTAAGAACAATATGCCTCAGAGAAATACACTCTTCATTGACTTATCTCCTTTTTATTTATTTCACTGTATCTAGATACTGCAAAGTAGTAGCAGTGAAGTATTAACTTGCTTATGAAAAAATATGATTTGCTAAGGGTAAGCTGTATTTAAAGTCAAATGCTGCAGTCATATCTAAGTGGATGATTATCTTTGTCTTAGAATGCTATCTTCCATTCTTCCTCTAAAGTTATAAATGCTAATGTCAGGGTCCTACACATATAGTTCCCTATATGTAGAATTGCCCTGCAATGGCAGTTAAATGTGAAATGGAATTGGAGATTTGCAGCAGCAGTGAGAGAAAAGGAGAACTACTCCAGCAGAGAATCTCAAGGAGTTCATGAACAGTACCATCAAATACAAGGCAGGAGGAAAAAAAAAAACAACTTATAGAGACACTGTGTTGCTTTGATCCTTGATAAATTCGTTTTTTTTCTTTTTATCTGCAGTGATAATACTTTGTATTGTTGAGATCATAATCATACTGATGCTGATCTTCCTAAGAAACAGGATCCGGATTGCTATTGCACTGCTGAAGGAAGGTAGTAGGTATGTTTGTCTGACTTCAAAATATTTTTAACTTCATTAAGTGATCTCTAGGGTATCATCTTCTTGAGCTTCATCTTGTACCACAAAGTTGAGAGTAAAAGCATAACACTGGATTTGTTGAGAATAATAGGATGTGGAATGCTGGTTCTCTGCTGATGAGACTGTACTGATGAAAACTTTGGTTTGCAATAGACATTTTTTATATCTCAATTCCCTGCCTTAAGAGTACGTGCATAGTTAGTAGTACTGTGTATGTATGGTCTGCAGCAGTCAGCAAGGACAGGTGATTGAAATGGATTTATGACCTGGAAAGAGCAGGATCTGTGAAGCAGTAATGGAGAAAGCAGAAGACAGGCTTGAACGTGGCAAGTAGCTGAATTTGACTGTACTGCCACCAATAGAGTAGAGTGGTAGAAATGGTGAAGATGTGAAGGCATTTGAAGATGGTACCTGCAGAATTCTGAGATCCTAGCTTTATGCTACCACCTTGAACAAATAGCTCAAAGTAAAAATGATGATATTAGAAGCTGATATGTTTCTTAAACTGCTGTAGCTTACCAATATATTTTATTTCTTTCAAAGGGCTATTGGCTATATAATGTCTACGTTGTTCTACCCAATTGTCACCTTCATACTCATTGCAATTTGCATTTCCTACTGGGCTGTGACAGCTGTGTATCCTTCTGTCTGTTTACCTCTCTGGAGAATGGTTTTCTGCTCTAAAATAGCAGACAGTGCTCTGCAATACCACCTTAACCAAACCAGTGTCAAGAGGCCTCTTAGTCACTTATTGCTGTACTGATGCAGGATTGTTCCTCACTGCACATTTGGGTGAGATGTACAGATCGAACAGTGGACTTAATTTCAGTAAAAACAACCAGACTAAAATTTATGCCAAGGCAGAAAGGATCATGCAAGGCCTTGTATACTACATAAGGTTGACTTTAACAGGTGAAAAAAGACCCTCAGCAAAGAGGGAATGTGGCCTTTAATATGCTGCATGCTTTACAGGTCCAATGTTAGTTCTCTTAGCTGGGGAGGCTCCAGAGTCTCGAGTTGCTCAAAGCCTACAGTTCTGTGATTCCTCCTTAAAACATTTCATTAAGTTTTCTAGCTACGTCAGGGGAACCTGTGTATAAAGTAATGGCTAATCAAACACTGTGCAAGTATGCAAACCTGACTTGTGACCCAGAGGTAAGTGTAACTAAGATTTACCTATAGTAAAAATTATGCTAACTGCATTTTTTTAATTGCTATTAAATGCAATGCTACTAGAAAACATGCATATTTTAACACAATGCTTCTTCATGTTAAATCTGCAAATAGTGCTGCAGATAACACTCCTTTGTTCAAAACAATTTACAGACATAAATTGATTATTTTTCTAAACTGTCCTGTCTGGCAGGTCGATACTCATGGTTCTGTTTTACAGGGTGAGAAAGAGAGAGAGAAATGCAGGTTTATTTGAAAAGATGTTTTTGAATTTGTGAGGATTCTAATTCATTGTCTTTGGTTCATTTCAGTTCAGATGTGGTGATTTATCCCAGGTGCAAATTTGGCCTCTGGTTTTCAAATAAATAGTATATACTTTTTTTTTTTTACCTAAGTAGGTTTTCTTTAATGAAACTGAAGCATATATGTATCTGAAAAGTAGATTTCCGAAATTCAAATTCCGTTTATTTTGGTTTCAGGCATGTAGTGAACAGCCCTGTTTGCTAACTCCATAGTTTAAAGTCAAGCACCTTCATAAGACATGGATATAAATCCTTAAATATGTAAAAGGTTTATGTACCATTGGAGTGCAGCGTTGAATGAGCTAATGAAACATCAAGCAGAATTGTATAACGTGTTGTCACTGAACTTCAGAAACTTTCTACACAAAATTCACTGTTATTTTTCTTTCTCTACAGACTTTTAACACAACCAATGTAACGAGATTATGCCCAGGTGCTCAGTGTACTTTTGCTTTTTATGGAGGAGAAAGCCTGTACCATAAGTACATCTTCATCTTTCAGTTAGCCAATGCCTTTGTCTTTCTCTGGCTGGTAAACTTTGCAATTGCACTGGGTCAGTGTACCCTTGCTGGTGCCTTTGCCTCTTACTACTGGGCCTCTCGAAAGCCAGCTGATATTCCACTGTGGCCACTCTTCTCTTCATTTGGACGGGCAATACGGTAAGACTGTGAAGCTGTAGGTGAGCCTCGTCACTTATTCAGCAAGTGCTCTCTTTACTGTTTAGGGAAGCCAGATGGAGAATGTGCAATGAAACTGATGAGTCAGGAAAGTGTATTTTTTAGGGGGCTGCCGAATGCCCAGTAGGGGCGAGGCAGCTGTAGCTCAGTGCCACCAGGTCCAACCAGTTATGAGACTGAGCAGATATTCCCCGTAGGCACACACACCCAAACACGTGTATACAACACATAGCTGGCCATGCAGATTGACAGACAGACAGCCACACACACACACAACTTCCACAAACTCCAGCAGCCCCAGTGGCATCATCCTCTTCCCCTCATCCTGAAGAGGATTCCTTACTGATCAGTTTGAGTGTCTGTTAGTATATGTAATTCCCACTAGTGGACTTATCTGTACGTATAATTGTGCATATACATATATGTGCAGGGTATGTATCCCAGTAGTAGCCTTAGACACTTGGTCTAAGCTGGCCCCCGGATCCCCAGACTCCCCAGTTCCTGGCAGCTGGATATATGAATCTCTGTGGCCCACAGCCCCTTTCTGGTTGCTGGTACAGACTCCTTTCCTCACAGACAGACAGACAGACACATGCACAGGCCTCCTCAGTGGCTGGCCTTGGACATGCAGTCCCTCCAGTGGCTGGGCCTGGACCCTAGCTCTTCCCTGCTGCTGACTCCTGGGTGCGTGAGACTCTGCACTCCATGAATTTCTCCTCTAATTGGCCTTAGACACATAGCCTTAGACACATAGTCCATCCAATAACTGGTCCTGGATCCTCCCTCTCCCCGGTTAGACAGACAGACACAGATCTCCATAACCCCCGGGCATTATGGTCTCTGGCAATTGTCTGGGACCCCTGGTTCCTCCAGCAGCCAGCTTCTCCTGGTGCCTTGCTCCTGTTTAGACTAGGATAGACTTTGTTCTAGAACAATTATGTGTTTTCCAAAACTGTTTGAAGGGATTGGCTGACAGTGAATAACTGTAGTGATATAAGTCATGTTATGTACTCTAGGCAACTTGAGGTAAAAGGGTCATTGCAGCTTGGCACAGGATTAGCAATTTAGGTGATAGCTTGTGCTGATAGGGAATGTGTATGCTGTGCCATTGTGATTAAGGCTTAAAGTTTTAATGGGGCTAACTGCTGTGAGTACAAATCATTAAATACCTTTTATTTTGTTTTAGATACCATACAGGTTCACTGGCATTTGGAGCCTTAATTCTTGCAGTTGTCCAGCTGATCAGGGTAATACTGGAGTACTTGGATCACAAACTGAAAGGTGAGATTTGTGATCTCTTCTGGGTTATTAAAAACTCCTTTGGTAAATTATTTCATTACTTCCCCAAGATGATTTTTCAGCAATTAAATGAGATGAATTCCACATCAGTACTTGCAGTTCCGTCTGAAAGCCTGTGTATTTCTGCTAATTTACTCAAATTGAGTAAATTGGATGTTCACTGCAGAGTTCATACGGTACATGAATCTAGTCTAACTGAAAGCTGTTGAGCTAAATTTGGTTAGGAAATAGAGTCAATACCTAGGAGAAAATAAATAATGGCTTTGCTTTTGCCACAGTGTAAGATTTTCTTCTAAATAGATTTGTGTTCTGAAAACTGTTTATGAGTTCTGTCTGTGATGTGCTGTTTTCTTTTTTCAGGTACACAGAACTCCTTCACTAGATTTCTACTCTGCTGCCTCAAATGCTGTTTCTGGTGTTTGGAAAAATTCTTAAAATTTATAAACAGAAATGCCTACATCATGGTATGTGCTGTCTTTGCATGTGGTCTCCCCTATCTGGGACACTAAAATACCCTAGCCACTACTAGTTGGTAGACTGCCAGCAGTACTAGAATCTGCTGAATAAATAAAAGGATTTATGGGAGTTTTCAGGAAATGCACATGGTGCTACAATGAAAAAGTAAGATTTTTTTTTTCCTTCTTCTAAGCTCTGCCTTTTCTTGCCTTTCCTTGTCCATTCTTCCTACCTTGCAAAGCAAGGGGATGGCATAACTGGTTAAATTCCCCTCTGAATCAGCAGCTGAAATACTGATTTCAACAGGAATCAATCATAGACTCATAGAATAACCGTGGATTGGAAGGGGCCCATGAGGATCATTGAGTCCTGGCTCCACACAGCACCACCCAAACCCAAACCCAATGGCTGAGAGCTGCGTCCCAGCACTCCCTGAGCTCCGGCGGCTGGGGCCGTGGCACTGCCCTGGGCAGCAGCTCCTCACACGTCCAGACCCTTCACCATCTTCATACCCCTCCTTTGGACACTCTCCAACAGCTTTACGTTCTTTTTGTACTGTGATGCACAGAACTGTGCACAGTGCTCGAGGTGAGGCTGCACCAGTGCAGTGTGGAGTGGGACAATCCCTTCCCTCACCCAACAGTGCTGTGCTTGATGCACCCCAGGGTATGGTCAGCCTTCCTGGCTGCCTGGGCAAGCTGTTGACTCAGTTCACCTTGCTGTCGACCAAGACCTCCAAATCCCTTTAGCAGGGCTGCTCTCCACCATCTCATCCCCCAGTTTGTATGCATAACCAGGGCTGCCCCGTCCCAGGTGCATTATCCAGCACTTGCTCTTGTTAAACTTCATGGGGTTCACACAGGAATGTTAGCTTGTTTTGTATTGCATGTTGATGTGACACTTCTGTTTGGAGGCAGAGTTTGAATAAGGAAGTCAGACGGAGTGTGGTACCTGTCAGAAGGTGTGTGGCATCTGTGTCTGCTCCTGGAAGACAGAAGCACAAATTCTATTAGCAGCAGCAGTGATGTTTCTCTAAAATAAATCTTATTATTTTATTTTACCCAGAAATTCCAGATTTTCACCTAAATAAACATTTACAGATTCCATCCTAGGGTGTTCTGACTTGAAATAATTTAAGTGATTGTATATTAGTCGCAGATGTTATCTCAAAAGAGTGGCAATAATGAGTCCATTATAACCCATGTTATAGTATTTTTTTTGAACATCTTGTTTCCACTTGGCGAGCTGGCTGCACTAACTACTTCAGAAGAGCTTTCTAGAATATCTTACCCTTGTAGACACTATTCCAGGAAGATGAAATGGTTTTGTTCCTATATAACTTCAGTGGCCATGCTTTATACTGATGTAAATCCGCTGACTTTGATACTGGCATTGCTGATTTCTTCTTGAGAACAGAGTCAGATCCAAGTCGGTACCTAAATGGCTCAACTCACTTCTGCTCTTCAAGCACCTGTTGCTTCCTGCTGGCCATCAGTCTCATGTGGGTAGCTAGCAAACAGGGAAGAATCCCTCAGCAAGTGGCATTTTTTTGCCTACTTGGAAAACTGAGTTGTGATCTTTCAGGCAGCAGATTCATAAGGGGTAGCGTGCTCACAGCCAGGTGATTTGGAGGGGAGAGGTGAATGATGTTCTGTCACAGCCTGATGGGAAGCATTGAGAGGTAGCATGTGATTGGGGGAAGTGCTTCACGTTCATCTGAGTGTTCCAAGGCCACAGTTTAGAAGGAGCTATGCATTACATGTAGTATGATTCTCAAATACTAGGAGGTATCTTAATTATTTAAAATACTTAACAGCTACTGTTATTTTGCAGATTGCAATATATGGTAAAAACTTCTGCACCTCGGCAAGGGAGGCATTCTTTCTGCTCATGAGAAATGTGGTGAGGTAAGGGGCCATCTCCCAGTCCTTGGAAATGTCAGGATTTCCTGCTATTGCACTCTGAAGACACACTTCCTTCCTCTCCCACCTCTACTCCAACTGTTAATGTAAGCTGGTTCTGTCTCAAGACATGGCCATCACTTCTAACAGCCAGTTTGTAAAAGCAAGCTGTCTGGCGTAGTAACCTATGCAAAGTCGATGTAATTTAACTGTTTTGTTTTGATTGCTCTTTTAAAATCTTAAGCACACACTAGATTGTAATGCTGCCTCTAAGGAACCCGTGGAATCCCTAAGAAGAGATCTGTGGATAAAAAGCAATAGGACATAGCAATTAGGAACATCTGTGGATGTTCCTAATCATGGAATCATAGAATGGCTAGGGTTAGGAGGGCCCATCCAGTTCCAACCCCCTGCTGGGGGCTGGTTGCCACCCACCAGCTCAGGCTGCCCAGGGCCCCATCCAGCCTGGTCCTAAATGCCTTTATCTGTTGAACAGTCCACCCTTCAAATCCCTATCTCACCGATTTAGAGATAAGAATGTGGTACACAACCATGTTAAAGGCCTTGCAGAAGTCCACATGGCTGACATCATTTGCCCTTCTGTCATCCACTGATGCCATCGCTCCATTGTCAGGCAGGCTGGTCAGGCATGATCTGCCCTTAGTGAAGCCTTGCTGGCTGTCTTGGGTCACCTCCTTGTCTTATCCTTAACGTAGCTTCCAGGACAATCTGTTGCATGATCTTCCCAGGCACAGAGGTGAGGCTCACTGGCCTGTAGTTTCCTGGATCTTCCTTTCTCCTTTTCTTAAAAATGGAACTGATGTTTCCCTTTTTCCGGTCAGCTGACAGCCACAACTTTTGAAATATGATGGAGGGTGGCTTGGCAACCACATCAGCTGCATCAGTCAATATTCTGCTGGTTTTGTGTTTCTTGAGCATTTGTCCACTTGCTTTCTCTGAAAACTGAAAAACCTAAGTCTTCAGATTCCCCCAGTAAGCCTGTGAGCGTTGGAAAGTGACAAGAAAGAAGGCTGAGTACTTTGATTTTGAAACAATTGTCTTTAACATAACGAGATATTCCCTGGTGCTGGGAACTCCCCAGGGCCTTTTCCTGACTACCAAGGCTGCTGCCAAACTCCCTCTGCTCATCAGTAATCCCCTTCATTGTTCCTGGCCCTTTTGGTGATGCTGTGAGATCAAGAAAGGATGGGAGAAGAATTTCCTAGCAGCGTCTGTTGATGTCACAGCAGACATTCAAGCAAAAGGCACAGTAAAACCACTTAGGTAATTTATATTATTTAGTGAAGGACCAGGAGGAGGAGAGGAATGGAAGGGGACGCTGATAGACTGCAGAATGGGAAGAATGCTTAAGAAAGAGGAGGAAAGGACTGGAGATGGGAGAATGGAGTACATCCACTCTGCTACCCTGCATTAATGTCAGCACAGTGGTGCTGTGTCCATGTCTTGTACTGCCTGTGCAAAAGGAAAGAAGCTGCCTGTGTTTCCTTTCAGAACCACTACCTCACTGTCTTTTGTGCTTCTGCTCTTAATAAGAGCACTAGCTAAAATGCAGGCATATAATTTTATTGTTTTGAACAGAGATTTTTTTTATCTTGTGTGCTTTGCTTCTATTTTTGATTTATCCACTCTAATAGTTGTTAGTGTTTATTTTTTGTGGTATTCAGTACTGTCTACTATCACGTGCACAGCCTTCAATGCTGTCATGAGGCTGGTGATGCAAAACTCATTTTCCATGCCATTATTTCCCTGCAATTTCTGGTAGGACAGGCTGGCAGGATTTCAGTGAAAGGTGCTCCCTGTTGCTGCTTTCAGTGAGGTCTGCAGGTTTGCTGTCAGATGTTCTGTCTGCCTTCATTCATTCATTCCTCTGTGACTGTCCCTCTAGTTTGAGGCCTCCTACCTTCAGTGTTGTACCATGACATCTTAAAATAGTTGTGTAGATACGACATGTTACAGAGTCATGAAATGTGGCCAAATGGGACCAAGTGACCAAAGGACCTACCAGCCATCTGTGTAAACATTGCTTTATTTTATGGTGTTTATTTTGCCTCTTCTGGGTTGGCTTATCTATGAACGTAATAGAAAGGTTGAAATAAAGATATTTTGGCATTATTTTTTTAACCTGCAAGAGCAATAAGCAATCTCCAAGTGCTGCAGCAGTGTTGCTGCATTAAGGCCAAGTTCAGCAAGATGCTCGGGGCTTTTTTCACCTCACAGGGTTAGACTCTAGCAAAGTCCATCTCAGTGTTTCCTGCTTTGTGACATTGTCAGCCCGTGAAACCAGCAGAAGACAGCTTCTTGGTCACATGTTGTCAGCTATCCATAGACGTTAGGAAAAAGAATGCAAATGTCTGCTTTGTGATGATTATATATCATTTGTCCTTTGCTGAACAGAGTTGCAGTTCTGGACAAAGTTACAGACTTTCTTTTATTCCTGGGGAAAATTCTCGTTGCTGGTGGTGTAGGTAAGCTAATCAATTTTTTTCCAGATTCCTGTTTTCTGTTACCTACACGTTTATCTGCCTTATTCATATATGCTTAGTTAAAAATTAAGGCATTCTGCTTGTTCTGACTATTTGGGAACTGTTCCTGTGTCCAAGGATTTGCAAGATTGAGCTTAAAATTCTTTTCCCCTTGTTTTTTTCCTGTGTGGTCATGACACCATCGTTTCTGTGACTGCTCTTATTATGCTGGCATGTGTTGCTAGCACAAGGACTTTGTCACAGCTGGATCAGATCAAATGCCTATCCAATAAGTCAGCCATAATCTATTCATGAGAACTGAGTAAACTTGCTCATGACATTCACCTGGGAGCAGACAGCACACGTGAGAGGTGGTGGTGCAGGTCTGCAGGAGACAGGCTTGAAGCTTTGCCATATTCAAGCCCATTCAAAAGAATCTCCAACCAATAGTAAAAGAAAGGATATTTCCGATATCCATGTGGGGTTTTCTTTGTTATCAGTAAATATCAAAAGTCAGGTTTTGATGATTCATACAATTGATGCTTTGAATTGATTTTTTAAAAATGAAACGCTTTCAGAAACTGAAGTTGGTCATATTCCCTTACAGCTTGTCTAAACTGTGACAGAACTTTTAAAACATTATCTTATTAATAAGCAGATTTTGTTTCTGTATACTTTAGAAGATTACTAGTGAACAATATTTTTAATAGAAATTGAAGATTTATACCAAGACCAGGTCTAAATTTTTCTGTCATTCCTGTGGAATGGCTTTCAAGCTGGGACAGCAAAATTGATTTGAAACATGTTTTTTGAAATGGAAGTCATGAAATACTGAAATTAATTCCTGTCTTCTTTCTCTTCAAGAACAAATTATTTTGACTACTTCTGCTCTAAATGCATTGTCCTGTTCTAAATCTATTATTGCATTTTTCACTAGCACTGCCATTTCTCTTTTTAGTATGGAATAGTTAAGTATTTCCTCAAGCAATGAAATCTAAAGCAGAAGGGGTTTGCTCACTCATTGCTTTATTTTAGAAAAAAATCTACCTGCTCATCTTTTGTTATTGTCCCATGACATTGTCTTTTTCATCATTATTTATTAATTTTGAACTTAAATCCAGTAGAGCAATGAAATAATAGAATTGTTTAAAGTTTTGCTGGGCCTATGAGTGTCTTTATGGGAATTGATTCATTTACACTTCTGTTCAGAATACAGATCCAGGAGATAATTAATGTGGAGAAATTTATTATTTACAAACTCTTGTATAAACCACGCTTGGATCTACTGTCTGTTGGTTGTGTCTCATCCCTCCGTTAGGTGTTAAGAAATCTGTTGCCCTAGGAATCACTAACTAATCCTGTGTCCTTCTTGCAGGTGTTCTTGCGTTCTTTTTCTTCACGCAGAGAATACCAGTCTTTGCACAGGAAGCACCAGCATTGAACTACTACTGGGTGCCACTGCTGGTAAGGAGCCTTATGGTCCCTGAACAGGGAGGGCACTTTGGGGAGCTCAGGTTAGCTGGGGCATGTTCTGGTAGCAGCTCCTGCCCTGTTCTCCAGGGCATGCTGCCCACTGGAGTGAGGAGTGATCTCTTACGTTCTGCTCCTCTGGGTCCTTCAGGCAGGAGTGACACTGCAGCCACTCTGCACCTTGAGAAAACATAGGTTGCACATCTGCTTTGCTCAGATGTCCCAAACAGCAAAGGCTGATGGTGAGGCACCAGTGTGGCTTGTAATGGAAAAAGTCTGTGATGCATCTCGTTTTGTTTCTGTAGCCCCTATAGACTCTGGAGCAGCTCCAGGATGAGTTATACTTTAGAACAATATCTTGAAGGAGTTCCAAATGTTCTGGGCATATGTTCTCCACGGGGATTGAAATGACTCCCATTTGGCAGCTAAAAAGCTGGTGGCTACTGCATGCAGTGTCTTGAACATGTCATCCCTTCCCACAGCAGCAGAAACCTCTGCTAGAATTATGGAGCTGCAATTAAATCTTCCAAAACTTGCTTAGCAGAGTAGACATCTGACTCGTGTCAGCACTGCCACGCTGGTGTCAAACTAACACGTGGGCTTTTGTTGTGGTTTGTCTTTTGCAGACTGTCATTATCGGCTCCTACCTGGTTGCGCACGGGTTCTTCAGCGTCTATGCAATGTGTGTCGATACACTTTTCCTCTGCTTTTGTAAGTACTGGGTTTTCATTCATTAATACCTGCGAGTCACAGGAAGAGGAGTTCAAAACCACCTTGTCAGTTCCTTAGAGAATTCTGGTGACATGCTGGCAGATTGTGTGAAGAAAATAATTATTTTTGCTTTTCAGACTTGCTCTTTGATTCATGCTTGAGTGCAGACATGGTTCAGTCTTCAAATGTACTTAAAGTCATAGAAGGCAGTTACAGCTCACATGGATGTCTGGCTTTTGTTTTTCAGATGTTCTTTAACTGTTATTAACAGTCTGCTTCTGAGGGCTTTGTAAAGAGACCTGTACAGCAATACTTTCAACTTCTTACTAACAACAAAGTTATTCTTTGGTATATAGATAGCCCTTTTTAAAAAAGAAAAGAAAACAACCACAAAAAAAGACCCTTAATAGCCCTGAACAAAGTGTTATGCTGAATTGCCTTCAGATTTGTGTAGAATACCATTTGTAAAGCTGCCTGTCCTTTGGACCTCCAGTGGTAAGCAGTCTGTGGTACTCAAAGGAACTGCTTCCCAAGAAGTGGCTGAGTGTTGCTTGGTAATGGGAAATAAAAAGTATTTTTTTTCCTACTTTTGCTTTTACACAGCCTTTACTTTTTTTTTTTTTCTCCATTTCATTAAACTGCTCCTTATCACGACCCACGAGGTTTTTTTCATCATAGCTTCTCCCCTCCTGCTCAGGGTGAGAGGACAGCACGGTGTTGCTTTGCTGCCCATTGGTTGTTAAACCACCATGGTTGTATCATGGGCTGCATGGGGACAGCCTGCTCCACCACGGGCCTCTTCTGGGCTGCAGGGAGCTTCTGCCCCCTCCAGAGAGCTCTCCCAGAGTGCTCCCAGCACCGCTCGTGGCTCAGCTCTGCCAGCAGCATCCCTGTTGGAGCAATGCAGCTGGCTCTGATCTGATGTGGGGCAGCCACTGGGCTTCTCATAGAATTAAAGAATGTTCACAGAGGCCCCCCTGCAGCTCCATACTGCCAAAACCTTGCCATGTAAATCCCATCCAGTCACCCAGTGCTGTAGTTGAAAGCATAACCTGTTGCCCTGAGGATTAAAGTAAAACTTAAGGAGTGGCCTTGCTCAGGTTCCAGTTCACTGGAGTCAACTTCAGCGTGGTAGATTGAGGCAGAATTTGAGAACGACATATCACATTTTTCCCTTACTCTTTGTTACAGAGAACAAGACTGAATTTTGAGTTTACTTTCCTTATGCTGTAATAATGCATTCTTATTTTTTGAAGTCTTTCTATTATTGAGAAGACAGTAAGGTTAGTCGCATGAAGACAAGCTCGGTGTTGGTTTCCTCAGTTCCTTCCACTCACCTCCCACCTGATGGCACCCCTTACCTATTTATTACACTCAATGTGGTGGCTTCCATTGAAGCTAGCCATGATGAGGCCATGCTGTTGGTTCCTCTCACCATGTGTTTCAGATGGTTTTATATGACTGACAAAAGCCACTAGGAGTTCCCTTCTTCCTTTCTCTCCTGGAAGTTCCAGTACTGCTGATTCTCTCTGTACATTTGAAAAATCTCTGTTTTATGTGTGGGATTCTACCAGGCTGATATAAATCAATAGGGTGCTTTTAGGAGTCAGTATGTCCTGTACCCAGACCAGGGATGTCTGCACAACCTTTTGTAGGAAAGGAAATAATGTGCCCATCTCATTATTTTAAATTTGTGCTCTGTTTTCCTTCCCGTGCCTCTACTTGGTCATGGGCAGTAGGAGATTCTGTAGGATGTTCTGTACTCACAGCGTGAGGTTTTCAGAAGAACCTCATCTCAGGCAGTGGAAAAGGGCCCAGTTGAGAAAAGTGCTTAAATCCAAAGCTCCCTCTTGGTCAATGTCAGGCTGCTGTGGGGAGAAATGGCCGCCAGCGTGGAGGCCTGAGTGTTCCTGAAAAGTGCTCTTACAGTGCCAGGCCAAAGAAATAGTGAAGAGAAGGAGCATAGTGCTGTCATATTAACATGAGATGTGTGTGTCTCTGCTTTGTGTAAAACAGCTCCTGGCTTGAGAAAACAGGGTTTTGTGGTGTCCTTCAGCAATTCAGCTCCATTGCCTTGAGAGTTTTTGAAACGTCGGTTCTTTGCTCTCTCCCTTCTCAACTCTCTCTTTCTTTCTCTCTCGTGTGTGTGCGTTTCGTTGTACTGCTGTTGGCTGCTTTTGCTGTGTAAACTCAGGTGAAGACCTGGAAAGAAACGATGGATCTACAGCAAAACCCTACTTCATGTCAGCCAGCCTTCACCGGATTCTAGGGAAGAAGGAACTAAGCCCTAAGAAGGCGATAGGATAACAGACAGTAAACCTCAACATCAGATCAGTGTCACTTTTGAGATAAATGTGTATAAAGTAGGCACAAGTAAAAACTGTAAATGATGCTTCTGGTTAATGGGTGATTCTTTTTTCCTTTTGCTTACATTTAAAAGAAAAAGTCAGCAACACTGGTCATGTGTAACTAACGTAAACGCTTGCGCTAACAGCTGTGAAACGAGGCCACGTTTTAGTTTATAGAGTGCCTATGAAAAGAAAAAAGTAAATTTGAAGCTTTTGTAAGACTATAATAATGTTTTAATAACTTTTGTAACACGAGTTGCTGCCTTAGACGACAGCGGTTTTGATAATGTTTCTTTTTATAAGTGTATATTTGTAAAAGATATTCAGGCGATTTTTTGAAAGCACTACCATGTAACCTAATCAGCCATAAAAAATAGTTTGAGACTCTCTAGTTAACCAGGAGATGCTACTAAATTTGTACATATGGTGCTATGATTTTATTTTTTGTACACGCTGGTTGTCAGCTACTTAAACTGTGACTCCATGCATTAACGATTCCCTACGAGGAAATGTGGTGACATTTTGATCACGTTGAGAGTTTGAAGAAACAGTGGTACCCTGTGGGCCCAAAGAAGGCAATCAGAGCAGACTGGTCCTGCGTGAAGTTTTCCATGAGCTGTGCTGAACAGAAGGTGTAATGGAGAGGAGGTCCTGGGGTGCTCAACGGAGTAATTTGTGGCTCACACAAACGAAGTTCCACCTGTTCCAGGATGGCGAGTGTGTCGATGCTGGCTGATGTGTGCAAGAGAGGTGCCTGTGTTAATATCCCCTGTCCTTAACGAGTCTCTGATTGTGTTCTACATCACGAGGAAGCTGAGCTGCACTGAAAGGAGAACCGAAAGCAGTCTTTATTTTCCTTGGAAGAATGTAAGTCTTGGCAAGGGACTCCATGGCGCCTGCCCAGCTTGGAAAGGCTTCTCAGGAGCGACGGCCGCGTGGGCCCCACGAGCCACGGAGCCTGCAGGTCTCCAGCCTCAGTGCCTCTCACAGCAAGGTATGACGATGTTGAACGCGAGCCTGCTCATGGTACGGCGTTCATTAGCTACTGGAAGGAGCTCCAAATGGCTTAGTGTGCTTTTTGGTTATTAAGATTATTGGTTATTAGAACAAAATCTGTTGGTAAAATGCATATTAACATTCTGTTCAGGCTTGTGCACGTCCCTTTGGTAGCAGCTCTGCTCATAGAGAAAGTCTTGCCCTCTGTCTGAGGACATTTTGAGTGTTACTGCCATGAGCTGAGCTGAAACAGCTGTAGCTCGTGCATCTCTGCCCAAGGACCCCGCTGTGCTGAGGCGTGCCCTCGTTTTATTGATTCCCTGGCACTGACTGAGGTATTCCATGGCCCAGTGTCCAGGACTGGCACGTGGCATACCTCTCCTCAATCTGTGACAGGAATTCAGCTACTGGAAATACTTTTCCAGCCCAAGGAGTCTCTTGGTATCACAAAGAGAGAGGCAAATTCTTTTCCAGTCGATCTGAATCCAAATTTCTGGGGAAAATTTACTGACAATACATATTCCAAAGTGATTTTGCTCTCTGACTTACGGCCCCAGCTGGTGACCATTTCAGTCCCAGTGGGGACAGGACTGTCCCTCGCGCAGTGGGTCTGGGCCTCAGTTAATGCACAAGTGGACGTGGTAGGACCTTGAAGTCCTGGAGGCTCGAGGATGCTCGTGTGCGTTCCTGGTGCAGCGGGCACTGCAGCTCTTCCCCCTGAAGCAGAAACGAGTGGTTCAGTTTTTTTGGACTGAATAAAAGCATACGGTTTCAAACTTAACTGGTGACTGTGGGCACCTTCAGCTTTTGAGGACCTCACTCAAGATCTCGTAGAACAAATGTGACTTGTAGAAAGGGCTGAGAAACATAGCTTCTGAACACCGACTTTGGGTTTCGTTGTCATCACCATTCCCTCCTCATCGCGCGTGTGGCAGTGGATGTCCAAACCCCTGTTGCTCCCATCTCATCTGAGAAGCGAGCAACCGCCATTCCGGGCCCGTGTTGCCATTCCATGAGGAACCCACTGCTCCCTGGGGTGGTCCATGCACAAACCATTGCCATTTTTTAGCTACTGTCTCATGAGCTTGCAGCTGAAGAGGCTGCACGAAGTAATCTCTATTTCTCCACCAGGCCCCGGTGTCTCGCTGGGATCTGGGCTGAAAAAGTGTATTTCTGAATGCCAGTGCTTTTTTATCCTATGAATGTAACCATAGAGTTTATGAGGGACAAAATGTAACAGAACGGTATACAGTTATTTAAGGAGAGGACTTTTGTAACAAACCTATGCATTTACTAAAGGAATTTCTAAAAGTGAAAGTTTTAAATTGCATTATTATTTATATACGGTAAATCTATATGTGTGTGTATAAACTGCTCCACTCACTATTTTGTGAAAATTAATTATTTAGAATGTAAGCGCTCATCGTTTCTGAGAAGAAAATTTAAAAGCCATTTTCTTAATGATATAATTGAGAACTGTGAAAATACAAAGCAATACCATATCAGTTTTGTAAAAACCAATAAGTTGAATAAATAAATCATAATGATTTAATATTAAAATTGGCTTTTTAAAAACAAACAAACAAACAACCGCAGTGGATTAAGTAGAAATTATTGCAAGTGTTGACGTGGAAAGAAGTTGCTTTGGAAGCATTGGGGCTGTGCAGTGGCTCTGAAGCTGTCCTGGGCAGTGCTGGGGTTTGCACCGCGGGCAGAGGGTGTGGGTTTGGGCGTTGTTGCTTCAGTGTGAAATTCAGAATTCCATTCTCCATGGAATGGAACACGGGGCTGTGTGTGACACCAGCAGGGTGGCTCTGAAGAGAGGCCTTTGGTGTGCAGAAAGCTTTGCTGAAGAAGAGGTGGGGTGTGGAAACCAAGAGATGGTAGGACGTGCCCACCAGTTGGGTTGGCCTTAGCTCTGGTGCGACGCGGTGTGTCTCCCGGTGATGGGTTCCTGGATGGCTTTTGTTTGCATGCCTTATCCTAGAGTTTTAATGTCAAGCCTTCAAACCTTGTAAGGGAAACAACAAAGCAGCCCCAACATCCCCACCCCCCAAAAAAAACAAAGAACCATCACGCAGAACGGGATCATTTTTGGGGGAGGTTTTTTCCAAGTAGTGCCCAGCAGTCACACCAAAACCACATCGACCTGAGCATGGGACAGGCCGAGCCCTGACGCCCTTGGGCTTCTGCTGTGCTTCTGAGTGCTGGTGGTAATGGAAGCGTTTGTGCTTCACGCTGTTGTTGGGCAGCTCTGGGGACTGTGCTAATAAAGATTTGGGTACAACGTGGAGTGCACGTGTACCCGGGACCCCGCGGCGCGTTGGGCGGATGGGAAAATAATTCAAATAATAAGATATTTATTTTACAACATGCAAAGCATTCTGGAGATGGGGATGAGTCCCAGCAGAGCACAGCAGCACTCAGTTGGAGGCTGAAGGATGGTTACGTCTCTGGGGGTGTCCCTGAAGTGACATGGGGACATCTTGGATGCTTCTGCCATGGCCACGGCCAGCGCCTGGTGTGTGCCACCCACGGTGCCTCGGGAGCCCCACTGTGCGGTTTGGAGAAGAACCTAAGCAGTCCCAGGAGAAAGTCAGGTATTTAATTTGCTTCAAGTTATAATTTCAAAAAGGTTTTTTTCTTTTGTAGTTTGTTTTTATTTTACTTATTTCCGTTAAACTTCATGTAGGTCGCAGTTCGTTCTGGTGTGTTTAAGCTCACAGATCCATTTTAATTTGATGGATTGGGGCTCTAGGGGGTCCAAGAGAGCTGGTTACTGTTCAAGCATTGCTTCCTCCAAGCTCAAGATTGGTGCATCCTTCTGAGCAAGAAGGCAAGCAAGGGGAGAGCTGCCTCTGGAAATCCATCTGGTTTTGGTCAGAGTAGTCTTCTCCACTGCTACCTGCTCAGGGGACAGTGTTAAAGCAGTTTGGGTGCTTTGCTTGCCTTAGAAGGGCTGCTGATTGCAGTACAGAGCTCAAAATCAATTGAAAATAGGAATCAAGACGTTTGGGTCACAGCACTCTTCCAGGAACCGAGAGCCCGGTGCCGCTTTGTGCACCCAGCAATGAGCGGGGGGTGAACTCTGCCAGCCCTGCGCCTGGGAGCAGGAGGGAAAGCAGCACACGTCAGGAAGGCAGCACAGGATCCGTCACTGCAGGCAGGTAACACCAAGCTTCCTGGAAACATAAGGTACAATGGGTACCACGTCTCTTTTATTGGCACTGTTTCATTGGGATTACTTGGGAAATAAAGCTTGTAATGTGACCACATCGACTGCAGCTGGTAAAGGCAAAGCTGCTGCTCGCGGGGCCAGGCCTCGTGCTGGGCCAGGGCAGGGTTTGCTTGGTTTTAACTCCAAGGTGCAAGGCCAAACCAGGCCTTCTGCTGCACCAGCTTTAACCAAAATAAAGAAACAAACCACCACCACCAAACACGAACAAAGACCCAAACATGAACAAGTCGCTGCTCTAGCTCATGTCAATACCAACAGAAGGAAGTGCTCCAGAACCTGTCGGTCCAAATGGTTCTTGGGTGGCCTGGATCTGCTCCACCTTGTCCTGGGGCCACTGAGCCAGACAGAGACCCTCACAGTCACAGAACCCTTAGGGCTGGAAGACACCTCCTATTGCAAAAATGGGATTGCAGGAGCAGCAGGGTCTGGCTGGTATTTTGGTTTCTTACCTGGATGGTGGTACAAGGAGATTCTATGCGAATTTTCTGAAAAATACACAGCCACGAGCACTTCACATGCCCCCACCTTCCTGCTGATTTTCCTGCTTCCTCCGGCTAAAGCTGAGCTTTGTGCTTAAAGATGGACAAAGAAAATAGCAGAGAAGCAATCCATGGGTGGTAGGAAAGGCTCAGCAAGTCAGAGAAAATTTGTTTGGGGGGGATTATTATTATTATTCTTGGAAGAAAGCATTGTGAGGATTTTGTAAAAATATCTACTGTTGGAGACATGTAAGAAATATAAGAACAGTTCGGTCACGTATCCCTATCAATTTGGAGTGAAAAATGGAGTAGAAAATGCCTGGGTGCTCCTCAGACACATCTGCATACAAACATCAACCTGTACTTCCACCAAGCAAGGGGAGCTCCAGGACATGTCTTCCAGCATTCCCCTTCGCTGCAAAGTTGGAGAGATTTGAGGATTGTAGAGGATTGCTGTACCCTGCAAACAGAGCTCCTACCACCAGACCGCCCGTTCTGTGGAGTGTGGGCTGCCAGCGTTTCCCTCTGCCTACAGGAGGTGAAGCAGAACCAACTTCCAGGTGTGTTTTGCAGCACGGTGTCCCAGCACACATCCCTGCTGCTGCTGGATGGACGGTCAGGGGGAGGGAAGATTTCTTCCCTTCAGAACTTAGCACAAAATACATTTTACGCCATGATCTCCATTGCTTCACTGACTGTTTCAATGCCACATGTGCCCAGTGCCATCATGGGCTCAACAGCTTGGGGTCAGAGGGACCAACACAGCCCTGTTCCCTGCAACATTTCCCAACGAGCAGAGCACCAGGCAGAGGTCATGCAGCTTTCTGTTCTGCCTTGAAGTGACACACTACAACCCATCTGTTCCACGGGTTAGCTCACTTCCTACAGCGTTGCTTTTCAGGACAGCTGGGAAGCATCTTACATCACCAAATCGTGCCTAGGTGAGCATCACTCACAGTGTTTGACTGAAAGTTTCACTGAAAGCTTCAGCAGGGAGGTTCTCCTGCTCGCATGTCAGAGCCAAGCCCACGGGAATCCCTTGCTCTGCCTTTCAGAACTGGAGGGCTCAGCCAAGCACCCCACAGACACCCACAAACACAGCCACGTTTTCCTTCGCATGCTACAGCAGAACCTTTATTTAGTTCATCCTGAAAATATCTGCAACCCAAATTTATTCTTGTAAACTCACAGAAATAAGCTTTAACATAGAGGCTGTGTACAACTCAAATACAGGGAACACTTCCAGCAATAACTTACAGATACAAACTAATGGTAAACTACAAATTCACAAAGAATTGTAAACATTTTGCACAATTGTCAGTCCTTTCTTTTCGGCAAAGTGCTCTTTTGATGACAAATAAATTAACAAACACAGAACTAGAGTGGACTACTTCCAGACAATACAAAAAGGCGTCTCATAAGGCTCGTAAACAACGCAATCGTCATTAACGCAGAATCCATCAAAGTGTCTTGCAGGCTGAATAGATACTGACATACCTGGGCAGCCAAAGTGTTCTTGGAAATGCCTTAGGTGTTAAATACAAAGTGAACATTCACGTCTTCCCAACGATAACTTCCAGACACAACCAGTGGCTTCAGGTCACGTCCTGAACAGCTGGCGTCCCTGGCCGAGGAGCTAGGTGTGGCTGATGGGCAGCTGTGTCATGGAGTGGGGTAGCAAAGGCTGGAGCCCGAGAGCTGTCGGCGAATGAGCTGCAAAAACAGAGGTGCATGGGTCAGCTTCGTTGGAAAGAGGAGAGGATTGTGAGCTTGGGAAGTCCCGTTGGGTAAGCAACATCCCAGTGGTCAAAGCCATGGAGCATGGTGGGTCCCCAGCCAAGGACCAGGAGGTGCCGGGTGGCCTCGCAGCACTTCCCCAGCCCCGGGCTCAGCACTCAGTGCCTCCAGCCATGGCCCGCCCAGCGCTGGGTGAGCCCCGAGCTCCCCAACCCTCCAGCTCCTCCGATCAAAATGGAGCCAAAGCTGCTCACTGGCTGGGTCAACACGCAACGACCGAAAAACGTTTGGAAAAAGAGTGCTGTGACAGTGCAGGGCTGCTGCTGGGAGCAGCACAGCATCCAGACATTCCATACAGAGTGAAGCCTGGCACGCGTCTCTCATGGGTGCTTGGCCAACCGTTGGTGCTGCACTGGGCAGTGGGTTCACCCGGCCAGGCAGAGCTGTACCTACCGTCCATGTAGCTGTGCAGAGCTGTCAGCATGGTCCCGTCCTGCGGCACGTACGCCGAGTAGGCCATCTCCTCCAGCATGGGCGGGGACAGCCGGGAGGGCTGCACCGCCGTCACCGGGGCGGTAGACGAGTGGTTGGGGCTGACGTGCTTCTTGTGGCGTGCCCGGCAGTTCTGGAACCACACCTGGCATGGGGAAACACTCACATTGCTGCTGTCCCCAGGACGCAGCGGGCACGGCCACCCCTGTGCCCAAACACGGCCGCAGGAACGCATCTTCCGTGGGTGGGGTGCCCGCTTCTCTTTCCCACACTCCAACTTTTTTACAGCTTGATCACAGCGTCCAGCTGCATCATTCCTACAGAGACACTGCCAGGCTAGGATGAGATCAGGGACCACGAGCTTCTTTAGTCATGTCAACTTATAAATTAATAGAAAAATGCGTTTATATAGAAAAAGAGCACGAAGGCCACGGTTCCCAAGAGGCACCTTCAGGCAAAGCACGAACCTAAGCTCGTGTTTCTCCGTTCTGAATGGCTCGGGCACGTGTTTTGGCTGCTCTCTGGAGCAGCCCACTAGGCTGCGTTCCTAATGCCTGCGTTCTGTGGTGCAAATGGCTCGTGCCAAGTGCAGCTCCTAACAAGGTGCTGCTGCATTGACACGTCCACATTTATGGAAATGCATTGATGGAACGCTTGGTGGCAGCTCACGCGCTGTTCGGGCTGCAAAGTCCCTTCCCTGACGAGCAGTAATCCCCCATGCAACGGGCAGGAGGAATACTGCCAATGACCCCAAACCACATTTTGGTTCTAGACCTGCTCCCAACCCACAAGGTTGCCCAGAGCCAGGTTACAGCCCCCAGCGGCACCTCCCACCCCGCGGTGACACTGCTCCGTGTCACTGGGCGCAGCACCTGGATGACGCGCCGGCTCAGCCCCGTCCTCTCCGCCAGCTTCTGCAGCGTCTGCGCGTCCGGGTTGTTGTCCTGAGCAAACTGTGCCTGCATGACCTGCAGGGTAAGGGAACAGCGGGCAGGTGGCTTTTGTGCTGTCCCAAGAGCAGCACTGGAGGCTGCTCTCAGGCTGCAACCCTCCTCCTTCCTGCTCTGGGGGAACCTGTCACCTCCGGTCCCAGCCAGCCCCTGGTAAAAGGGGGAAAAGTCCACAAAGCTGCAGCCCCAAATACAAGCCCCTCATTCTGCTTCACTGAATATTTACAAGAAACGAAAGGAATGAATTCTGCCTGGGAAGAGCCAGAAGTGGATGAAGTGATGGCTGTGGCTGCACCAAGGGATCGTGGAAGGAAACTCCCTGCAGAGCAACACGAGCGTATTGGGTAAAGGACACGGTGACAGCAGCGGGGTGGGGAAGGCACGAGCTCTGCCAGGCACTGAACTCTCTGGGCACTGCCTGCACCTCACACAGAGCAGCTGGGCCTCGCCAGCCACACGGGGAACGTGGGCAGCCCAGGGGCTGCACCCACCCTGCCGGCAGCACCGCTCCTCAGCACGGCAACCACAGCTGCTGGGGAAGCACGCCTGGCCCTGACCCACACCCTGAACGGCTCTGGAACCTGGAGGAGTTCACCTGAAGGAAGCAATGCTTCGTTGCTTTGTGCAGGACTTGTGCAGCTATTTAGGGAACTGTGGTTCCTCGAGTCTGGATTTTGCTCCTTGACGGTCTGCCGTTTGCCTTGCTTCACCTTTGATGGAATCAAGCTACTGCCCTCACGTTCAGAAATGCTCAAACTACTCAGTTCCCTGCTGAGTGCCACACGAAGGCATCACAGCCCACGGACAGCGTTTGGCACAGGGAGGACATCACAGGCTCCTGCCCAACACGGGAACCTAACAGCTACCGGGTACTGAACCAACACGTTCTGACAACGCAGGATCAAGAACAAACTGAACAGTAAAAAATAAAAAACTGCTGCCAAGAACTTCCAATGCACTTCTGCTGTGCACCCCTGCAGCCCCCCCAGCTCCCTGCAGCCGCAGTGCCCGTCCCAGCACAGCTCCCTGATGACTTAATGCTAAAAATATTCCTGATGTGCAGCGAGGTGGATGTCTGATTAGACAGATTTCATCAAGCAATCTAAAGGGATCAGCCTTCTCGTTTCCCTTCTGCGGAATTCCTGGCTGCCCCCGGGGAAACGAGGGGCTCCAAGGTAACTCTGCCATAGGAAACCACTGCAGCCAGGAACCCGGTCCAGAGACGTGCTGTGGCTTGATGGCTTCTGAAAGAGCACCGAGCACACAAGCTTATCCTTCCCCCACGGGTGCATCTCATTTCCCATCAGCTCAGTTCCGTCCTGAAACGCTCGAGCTCAGCCTCTACCTGGAGCTGGTCGGCGGTGAAGCTGGTCCGGGCTCTCTTGGCTGGTTTGGGGTGGTTGACGTCCTGCTCTGCCAGCAGGGCTCCTTCCACGCTGATCCCGTTACCTGGAGCACAGAGCAGGCACTGCTGAGCACTCAGGGCTGCGTTATCCAGGAGCCAGACAGCGGCTCTCAGCAGCTGCCCAGCTCCGTTTTGCTCCATTTCAGCACCTCATCCTGTTAACATTGAGCCCATCGGCCCCACCGCCCCTCGCAGCCCCTGGGCCCCCGCCGTGGCTGGAGGACGCCCACCCAGCCCAGCACCCGGCTTCCTTTCCTTAGGATAGGAAACGAGTTACACAAACAGAAAAATCAAAACATGGCATCATTTGCACAGGATTTTCATGTGAGATCCTGTGCTTCCAGCCTCAAAGTGAGATCGTTAACTCCTAAGATTGAAAAGGAAATAAAACCCAACCATTTAACGAAAGCTCGGCCACAAAGGGTCCCGAAAAGCAGCGTTACCGTTCTCCACCTCTCTCTTGAGGTTGTCCAGCATGCAGTCGTAATGCACTCGGCACAGCACCTTCTCCTCGACCAGGGCGAACTCCTCGCCGGTGGAGAGCTGCCGCTTGCAGGAGAAGCAGGCGAAGCAGGCCAGGTGGTACACGTTGCCCTTGGCCCGGCGCACCCAGTCCGTGGCGTGGATGTGCCTGCCGCAGCGCGAGCAGCGCGTCCCGTACCGCCTGCGGGGACAGGGCACCGCGCTGGGGCCGAGCGGGACCAGCACCCGGCCTGGGGCCGCCCCGCTGCCTGTCCATGGGGTTAACGGTTGGCTTAAGGCAAAGAGCAACGTTAGAGCATGGGAACTCACAAACTCTCCCCTTTTTTTTTTTTCTTTTTCTTTTTTTTACAAAAATAACTTCTTAAAAAAGGTGTCAGTGGGAGATGGAACAGTTATCTCATGCTCCAAGTTCGCCCAATTACTCACATGCACCTCACAGCACTGCAGGGGTAGCCCACGGTGCTGAGCTACACCATCCTGCGCCCACCCCTGTGCTCCCCATCCCTTGCCCCCCCCTGTGCCCCCCCCCCCTGTGCCCCCCACCCTGACCCTCCCGTTCCCATCAACAGGAGGCAAAGAAGCCACTTTCACCATATTACCACTTTTGACATAAATCCAACTATGGGCAAATATTTACATTGTCACTCTAGGACATTGCTCTTCCAAGATGAAGCCAACAGCCGGGATCAGCTGGATCACGCAGGTGAGCAGAGCTGTTTCCCCCCAGCCCCAACCCATCGGCTGCACGGATGCGAATCCCACCCGTACTTTGCCCTGGGGAAGTACCCGTGCTCACAGCAATATTTTTCCCCACTTTCTGAAGATTTTGTATCTTGAGTACTGAGACCAAAATTAACTCTATGAAGAAGCCTTTCTATGCCAGTTGGAATTAATAACACCCTTCCTTCCACGATCAGATCTTAGCCTCGAAGGACGCGTCGCTTCCCCATCAAGCTGACAGCAGAACGGCGTAACTGCATTCACTACGCAGTTACATCAGGCAGACCTGAGGCTTCCCCAGTCCCTCTACAAGAAACATCACCTTAATTCCTTAAAAATAATTTGTATTCAAATAGAAACCAGCAACTCAAGAGCACCTCAACACAACGCGCCCGATTTACAGGCAGAGCAAAATGTGCCGAGCGGGCGTGAGACGTCCTTCAAGACACCGCGCCAGGTACCTGAAGTAATCCAGCTTGCAGAAGATGTCCTTGTCCTTGATGTAGCAGCTGGTGTGGCGGCCCAGGGACGTCCTGCAGACGCTGCACGAGAGGCAGCGCACGTGCCAGCAGAGCTCGTTCACCTGCACGACACCAAGGGAGAGGTGAGCAGCGATCCCGGCGCGCTGCGTTGCCGGAGCTCATCTTTCATTCATGGAAAAAGGCCGAAAATGACACGCGCCATCGTTCACAAAAACCACATCTTCGAGGCAAAACGGTCTGTAGGGGTTAACGAGCTTGGTGGAAGTCTTTGAAAGAAGCTGTCGTGGGTTTGTGATTGAACGAGGAAGCACAAGGCCCGTGCTCTGCTCCCGCACTGCCCCAGCAGCGCGGTGGGCTCTGCCCTCGCAGCCCCAACCCCACCTGGCAGCGACGCTGGGCGCTGATTTGGAGTTTGGAAATGCAGATTTTGAAGGAAAATCACAACAGCCTGTAAGCACCAAGCGCGTCCTGCATGATGGGGAGAGTGAGCTGCGGGCCGTCGGCGCCTGTCCTACAGCAAAAATCCAACGTCTGTCTGAGATGGGACATCCACGGGGAAAGGACAGCCCTGGAGAGCAGCAGCAAACCAGGAGCTCTGAAAGCCACGGGTAAACGCTGGGCAAAGAAACCGTGCAGACCGCTCAGTTCTTCGTTCTTACAAAGAGAATTCTTCACCGTGCATCGCCCAGCAGCTCAACAACTGAGCTGGAAAACCTCTCCCTGACCCTGCTCACAAAGCGATAACCCCGGGGGTAATTCTGGATCAGACGGGGGAGGTGTGAAAGCCAAACACCGATCGATCATCTCCTTCCAACCTCCCGTGCCCATTTCTCACCGCAGAGCACAGAGCAGCGGCGCAGCCCCGGAGGTGACACAGAGCCCAGGGACACAGCCGGGCTGGGACAGCCCACGGCCACCCCTCCCTGGGTCAGGGCATCGCAGCCACCTGCTGCTCCCCTCTGATTTATCCTCACTGGCAGCAGCCATCATCCCACGCACCGACAAACTGACACCGCAACACAACGGGAAACTGTCGGCAACAGCGGTCAGCACCGAACCGCCCCTCCAGCTCTCCTTGCAGAGCATCCGCGCTGGCGGGATGCTGGCACGGCACACACTGCTCCGGGCAGCACTGAGCCCGCTGCACCGCCCGCAGCCAGGGCTCTGCACAGGTCGGGGGCTGCGATGTGCTGGGTCAGCGTCACCCGTCCGCTCTGATGTCTCCTTTCCCAGGGCCGCAGTCAGGAGCCACACCGCTGCTGCTCAGCAAGAGACGTTTCCCAACGTGTTTTTTCTTTCTCTACCCATACAGAAAGGAATCATATTTAAATCCATATTTAAAGCCGTCTTGCTCCCAGCCACGTTATCCAGGTTTCTCTGAGCCCAGTGATGCCCAGGGAGCAACCGGGGCCGTCCCTGCTCCATCCTGCTGTGCCCGCACAGCCCCGTTCCCCCCAGGGCCGGGGGCTCAGGGATCACAGACCCGCACAGCCCTGCTCAGAATGGATGGCCAGCCAGCACGCTGCTCCCGCCTCCTTGCCACGACCCAGATCTAAAGCAAACGATCTACAAAGAACGTTTAGGATTTAGCAGTGCTCCCAGCGCCCGCTCGGCAGGATGAACGCTGGAGTCAGGGCTGCCCCTACTGGAACCGGGGGCTGCAGGCAGGAGCTTCTCCCCTCACCCCTGAGAGCAGAGCAGGCAGCGCTCCGAGCCAGCACAGCCCTCACGGCTGCGATCCGGGAGGGAAAGAGCATTGCATTCACGTTTAAAGCCATGCACCTCTGGTTTTTAATAACCTTGCTCGCTCCAGAACGCTAAGCCCAGCAAAACCCTTCTGCCATCTCGCTGACCCCACGGCAATCGGGGACACCTGGCAGGGGATGAGCCACCCC
Source organism: Penelope pileata (assembly GCA_013396635.1). NCBI lineage: Eukaryota > Metazoa > Chordata > Aves > Galliformes > Cracidae > Penelope > Penelope pileata. The sequence continues at coordinate 220,916 of WBMW01003580.1, read as the reverse complement.
CTCGGGCTCCCGGCACCACGCGGACGTTTCGGGCGGCACCGACGGGGCCGCACCGCGCAGGGACCGCGGCTGCCACTGCCGCACAGCGCGGGGGGGGACGCGGCCCCAGCGCCGAGAAGCGTTCTGGAAGCAGAGGCACCGCTTCAGCCTTCCGACAGGGCCCGCACGCAGCAGCTTCAGAGCGCTAACGGCTGCCGGTTCTGCACGAATTCGGTTCCTTTTTGCCAGTCCAGGAGCCCGCTGAGCTCGCCGTTCCACGAGCGGACAGCGAACAGCGGCCGAGAGATGGGCGGGAGGAGGGGACGGGGCCCCCCGGCGCTCGGTACCGCCCGGGCGCTGCCCCCGGGGCTCCGCGCCGTCGGGGGGAGGCGGGCCGCTTACCTTCAGCAGGTACTTGTCCACGATCTCCAGGCCGCAGCTGCTGCACACGCACTTCCCGGGGCCGCAGCCGGAGCCCGAGGCCATGGAGCGCGGCGAGGAGGAGGGCGAGAGCGCGGCGGAGGNCGGCGGCAGCCGGAGCCGTTCCGCCGGGCGGGGGCTGCAGGGCCGAGCAGGGAGCGCCCGTCCCTCCCCCGGGGGCCGCTCACCTTCCCGGGCAGGTCCCGCTCCTCCCGGCGGCACAGCAGCATCGCGTCGCTCTTCCAGAACATGGCACCGCCCTACCGCATCCCACCGGCGCCGGGGGCGGCTCCAGGGACCCCGCTCCGGCTCTGCGCCCTCCGCGCCTGCGGGAAAAAAGTTTTGGCTCCGAGGGGGAGGGCCCTGCGGCGCGGCGCTGCCCCGCCTCGCCCTGAGCCCGCCCCGCGCCCCGGGCGGCGGAGGAGCGCGGAGACAGCGCGCAGCCCTGCCCCGGGCCGAGCAGAGGTCCGCGGGAGCGCGGACGGCCGCGGAGGGCTCTCCGCAGCGTCACAGCTGCACCGCCCGCTATGAGCCCTCTGCCATCAGCCTAAAGAGCAGCACCTGCGGGCGGGGCCCAGCCCCAGGGCCCCCCGGGAGAGCCGCGCGGCTCTGGCTCTGCCCCGCGGAGATCCCCGCGCCCAACGCGGGGTCGGGGTCGGCTCCGCTCCGCTCCGCGTGTCCCCGCGCTCTGCGGGTTGGCGGCCGTTCCACCGCCGCTGTTTCCGCCCCCGCGCTGCTCCCGCCCCGGGCAGCGCCGTAACGGCAGAACCGCCCCAGGGTGCCCCAAGGCCGTTCTGCTTTTGGGGCGCAGCGAGGAAGGGCGATCCCGTCCCGTTTCTCCCGATCTCCGTTTCCCGTCCCGATCCCCGATGCCCCCGCACCGCCCGGTACCGCTCACCCCTCGCCCCTTCGTACCGGATCCTCGGGGTCCGCAGCGCTCCAACCCC
>WBMW01003580.1:172877-218313 GCA_013396635.1 Penelope pileata | reverse complement strand
GAAGTTCATTTTTTTTTTGACTTTTCGTACAGCTGCCCTGGGCGTACCGCGCTCAGCCGCAGAAAGCGCTGCGGGCAGAGGGGGTTAAAGCCGCCATCAAAAGATGGAAAAGAGCCCTGTGCTCGTAGCAGAGCGGAGGGCAGAACCGAAATGGAAATCCCCGTTGGAGTGGAAATCTCGGCTCTGTCTGTGCTCCCCGGCACGGGGGGACCGCGGCCGTCGGGGGGCGGGGGGGCAGCGCTCCGGGGCCGCTTCGGCCGCCGCGGGGACCGGGGGGGCTTCACGGGGCGGCTGCGGGGAACCGGCGCTGCGAGGAGGCAGCGAACGGCAGCGGGAGGCGGCGGGCAGAGCCGCCCGGGACCTCTCTTGCGTTTGAGTCACAGCGCTGAGCTCAGCCCGGGGCGGGCGTCGGGAGCGCCTCGTTTGAACGGATCGAAACTTCTCCTCCTCACGCGCGAGCAAACGTTTTTCAGAGCAATGTCCGATTTGCTGCCGTGGGATCGCATCCCCCCTCTCCCCGGTCCCCGCTCCCATCTCCCCGCAGTGTGCGCGGAGCACAACGGGGCCTCGCAACGGCGCGTGCTCCCCGTTAAATTCATTCAGGGATTCCGAAGTTGCTAATTATTCACAGATTTCACTCCTTTTTTTTTTTATTTTTTCAGAGCTGCAGCCGTTCAGGGCGCTTTGCCTGAGATGCTGCTGAGCTCGGTGCAAAGGGGGGGGGTCCGAGTGCTGCCCCCGTGCAGCGCTGCGGGCTCGGAGCGGCCGGGGCTGGGCGCTGCGGCTCTGCCCGAAGCTCTGCGGGGCTACGGGGTTGGGACAGCGGCTCGGGGAGATTTTCTTGCGAGGTGTCAGGACCAGGGAACGCTCTTTGCAACGCGAATCGAAGGGCAGTTCCACCTCTTTGCCAGATGTCAGCTCTCGGAGCTGTCTGCAGCTGCTTTATGGCTTACTGCATCGATGTTCTGCGGGTGTTAGAATGAAAATGGTAAAAGCACGCGTGGGGCTGCCTCGCTTGAGCTGCTGCTTGTGGGAGGGGAGCCCGTGGGACGGCGATGTGTTTGTACCAGATCTCAAAGGCACAGAGAGGACCTCCAGAGGCAAAATCCCCACTTGTGCCCGCAGAGTGCAACTGGCCGAATGTTTGCAAGTGTCTCCAAGGTGGGGATCGAGGTCTGTACGGGGTTTGTAATTGTGTGACCATACCTGCAAAGCACTGCTGGGGCTCTCTGCAATAAAATAAATTACTTTTGGAAACGCATAGGGTTTGGGGTTATGGGTAGCAGTCGGGGCTCTCGCTGCTCCTCCTGCGCATCGTTTGCTTGCTGCTGTGTCCTTGTTAACTCCTGGCTGGCACCTGAGATGACTAATTGGGGAAATTGTACTTCGTGCTGGAGTGATGTTGCTCTGGCTGATGTGTGCTTCAGCCCAGACATCTGCTGCTATCAAATTCTGTGCCTGGAACCAGACCGGTCCTTCTGGGCAGGAGACACAGGATGGGCGATGCTGTGTGAGTTTAACACAAATCCTTTTGCCCACCTGCCTGCTTGTAAGGGTTTTCTGAGGTTTGCCAGTCTCTTCACACATTGAAGCATGCTGCTCAGGATCTGGAGTGCACCTTGGATCTGTGAGCACACCACAGCTCGGGGAAAGGCAGTGCTGCTGTGCCCTGCCTGCAGCAGGCGGGGATTGCAGCCCTGCTGCTGCTGTGGCTATCCTGCTTCTGGGGGCAGGAAGGAACTATTCCACTGAGCATAAGCTAAAAAAAAAAAAAAAAAACAGAAAGAAAGAAAGAAAAGAAGAAAAAAGAGTTACAGAGCAGCTTGATGACTTGAGTACGTTTTACTTTGCATGCACATCCCTTCCATTTGCTGTTTGCAGGTACAGGAGTGCCCTTGCTGCTCCTCCTGTCCCCGTGTGCTGCTCTCAGCGCTCCCTCAATGTGAAGGTTTGAGGGAAGATAACACTTTTCTGACCATCTGATGGTTACCTTCTTTTCATTTCTACCATTTAGGGTTACGAGGAGGAGAGTGAAAGAGACCTTAAAGGCAGCCGTTCTCATCTCTGCACATAAACGCCCCACAGTGAGCCAGCTCGGGTTGTTCCCTGCCAAGGGCTGTCCATAGAGCAGCACCTCCCTGCCTGCTGCCTTGCTGCTCCTTACTGCCCTGCGAGCATAGATGCCTGAGCAGGAGAAGGACTATGTATCCACCTTTCAGGGATTAACAGGATGAAAGAAAGCTCAGGATTGAGTGGGGCACTGCCTTGCAGTTAGGGTCACGCAGACCTCAATGTCAGTGCTGTGCTACTGCTGCACTACCCATGCCGAGCTGCATGCTGCCCTGCTTCTGGGTGCTGGGGGGATCTCAGCAGGGCTGGGGCTTGTGCCGGAGTGGGAGATGGCCCTGGAAGGCTCTGCCTGTGCAGGGGAGCTGTTAGGTCACAGCCTGAACCTGTGATTGAGCACCTGGGGAAGGGCTGGAACTGCTCAGGGAGCACAGGCAGCGTTTGCACCTGTGCTTCCCTGGGACTGGGAGGGGTGGCCCCAGGGTGGGGCTGCCCAGGGCTCATGTCAGGGCCAGCAGCAGAGGAGAGCATCTCCCTGAGATTGCTGCCTGTTGGGGGAGCGCCATTTGGGTGGAAGGTGGCTGCCATGGGTTGTGTGAGTCAAAACTTTTGTGAAACCTTTGTGTGTCCTTTGGTAAAGCCCATAATGCTTTCCCTGGGATCGCAAAGAACTTGTCTGAAGCAATCCTGCTGCTTTTGCAGAGCAGCTGGTCCCTGCAGCCATCCTCCTGCCGAGGTCTGCTCGCTTGCACTCCCATGTGGCTGTGAGCAGAGGGCAGACATGGCCCTTCCAGGTTTGTTCTGTTTGTGCTCTGCAGTGGTTTTTGCTATGTACCCACCCTTACTTTGCTCTGTCGCTCTGTGAGCCTGGCCTCCTGGTAGGCCAAGGTCCTGGTTCAGAAGTGGAGATGGCACTCATCTTGCCCTCGCTGCTCCCCACCCACTGTGCCTGTAGCTCCCGCTGGGGCTCTGGGGGGGCTGCTCACCGCTCACCTCCACTCCTCCCATGGGAGCAGGACAGGGCTTGTGGTGCTGCTCTGTGTCCCAGTGGGACGTGCAGGACTCGCAGCGAGCGTCTGGGACACCGCAGCTCTGCAGAGGCACGGGCAGAGAATGGGTGGGTTGTGCTCAGTGCTGGAGGTGTGTTCAGCCCCGGTGTGAGCAGTGGCCGTGTGACAGAGGGCAGCAGAGGGGCACTGCGACCCAATGGCGTTGGACATGGGGTGCACGTGGGGCTCAGCGTTCTCAGTTGGTTGTTGTCGCTGATGCTGTGATTAAGACTTCAAATACAGCAACGTTATTTGAGTACCAAAATCTATCTTTAGAAATAGGCATGTAAAGGAAACATAACTTATTCTCAGGATCATTCTTAAGAAGTAACATCACCCATATCCCTGGATCCTGCTTTGTCTGCAGCTCAGATCACGAGAGATGTCCTGCTCGTGGAACAGTAGCATTGCTTCCCAGTTCTGCTGCCTTCCAGGTTTGTAGAGCTGCAACAGCAATGTCAGCATTTTGACTGTAAGTGACAATCAGGACAAAGGAAGTGTGCTTCCACTGGCCTGACCGGGCAGGCAGACCTGGCTCTATCCCTTGTTTAAGCACCAGTTGCATGATGGCAGTAAGAACTGTCCTGTTGTGAACCTCTTCCCCTTGTTTTGGCAGAGAGGCATCGTCCAGGTGAAAGCACCGGCTGACAGATGCGATGCAAAGTGCTCCAGAGGCTGTGATGGAGAAGGAAACACAACGAGTCCAGCCCAGAGAACAGAAGGGGAGCTTTAAAAACATGCTGCCTTCCCTTTCAATTCCCAAATCACAACAGTTATTTTAGGGAAGCACAGGGAGAGTAATGGATCCAGTTAAGGGGTGTAAGATCTTACCCTGCAAATTGGGCACTGGAGGAAGAGGCAGCGTTAAGGTTACGTGCACACAGCTCACAGTGCTAATAAACAGTGGGAGGGATGGGGGACGTAAACCCACCCGGTTAAGAGCAGCCATCGTGGTGGGTTTTCATGGTACCTCCGGAGCGCTGCCGTGCAACCTGAAACCAGGGCTTCCAGCAGCAGCGTCCCTGCTCCTCGTGCAGGAGCTCAGCACTCTGCAGTGTGCATCCGAGGGATGGAATTCAGAGCCAGGTTGGCCTCAGACGAGGTTTACCCACTCAGGGTGAGGACAATGAATCCATTGACTTGGATGGGGACAGGCTCGGGCCCGCTGCCATTGGCACAGGGTGCTCTGAGCAAACTGCTCCTGGTGTACACAGCTTGCAGGGCTCTGCTGGGTGCTCCTGCAGCTCCAGCCGTTTGCCTCAGACGTGGCTATTTGGCGACAGGAGGTTTAGCACAGTATCCAGTTCCAGAGTTCTGAATGGAAAATACACTCTAACGCCCCAGAAGTGCTGCAGCCAGGTTTCCAGCAGCCCAGCGAGCCTGTGCCCGTGGGGGCCTGGCTCCAGGCAGCGTCTGCTGGGTGGGTTTGGGGGCTGGGGGGTCCTGTCTGTGTGTACTGGGGCAGGGAGCTGCTGGCAGCCCCGGGCTGTGGGGTGTGTAACGCTGCAGTGTGGGCTTATATGGGTGCCATTGCTTCAGGGTGTGTAAAACACTGCTCTGCAAAAAGCCAGGCCTGTGTGCTTGGCCGGGCAGGGCCTCCTCACCCCTGGGGTGCTGTGAGGCATCGTGCCTGTCATGGCGGCCCTGTGCCGTCTGTTTGTGTTCCTCTTAATCATCAATCATTTCTAGGAAAGGCCACCTTAGACAAATGGTTTATTTCACATCACGGCTTATTTACATTTTCAGGTGCAGAGACTCCTGACGTGTCTAGCGATGACAAGCGTGGATGCCCTGTGTGTAAGACACGAAGTTGCAGCTCTGTTGGGGTAGCGCAGGCCGCGCTCCATCCGAGTGCCCACGGCCCTCACCCGAGCGCAGGGCTCGGCCTCCCCCCAGGCCATGAGTTGTCTCGTGGAAGCACGCTGGTGCCCAGATGAAACACATGTGTCTGTTTCACACCGAGTGGCTGCAGTGATATCTTAGAGCTGTTGGGCGAAACGGCATAACCCATCAATTGGGTAAATGCTTCACGGTGCAGACATAGCGCTTTTCGTTTCGTAGTGAAGTTTATGGTTTCAGCCTTTGTTTCTGCAACAGAATGTTGTCCTTCCACTTTTCCCATGGCCTCAAATTCTAAAACAAAGGACTGAACCGTCTGATGAGCAAAGCCAAAGCTCTTTATTGAAAACTTGATCTTCTGTTTTACAGTTTATTGGACAGCATTAGCTTCAAAACCCCGCAAAAAAACAGTTCCAAAGAGGTGGAAGTAGAATGCTTTGTTTTACACAGTACTTGGAAAGCCTCAATCAGCGTCATTGGTCTCGATGCAGATATCCACAGGGTGTTCAGTGTCCTCTGGAGCGAGCTGCTGGGAGCTGCCGTGTCGTACCAACCCGCCTGGTGCAGCCACGCCAACAAGGTGAGGTGCTCAGGTGCCTCCGTGCTTTTAAACAGCAGTGTGCCAACTTCTTCTCCTTTTTTTGTTATCTTTCTTTTTGGAAAGAAGCTTTGACTGGGAAGTGAGAAGTTCTGCTTTAAGAGCTAAAATACAGCAGAAAGGGAACTCCTGAGAGCTTATCTGTCCCGGGACAGACGCTCCCCACGGGTCCTCCTTCCTCCCCTCGGGGTGCTCCCCTCAGACCTTAATGGGTTCAGTCTGTGGGATTTCCTCCTCTGGTGACACTATGGGAAGGAATTCCTGCCCAGCATTACCTGTGGGTGACGAAGGCTGGTGGGCTCCCTCCTCTCTCCCCTGCCGAGCTGCCAGCAGCTCCCTGGGGCAGCACCCTGTCTGGGTGACCCTGTGAGGAAGGGGTGCAATGCAGTATTTCTCAGGTGATGCTGAACTTCAAAACTGCTTAGAGTAAGGAAAATGTCCAAAAAGGAATGGCTACTTCAGTGATAATCAAAAAACATCCTTCCTGAGTGCCAGGATGAAGCTTCCACGGTTATTTCCACTGGTTTCTCTCTCATGGGGGAGTTCACCCAGATTTGGGAACAGCCAAGGGGGGCTGGGATATGCTGCTTGTTCTGTATCTGCAGACATCACTGTTCAATATCCTGCGAACTTTCTCACGAAATCCAACAACACCCCTCTTCAGGGAGTGGTTTTCCAGCAGTTATGAAAAACAAGTTGTGTGGCATCTGGAGCACACAGAACTGCAGCCAAACAGCACTCGGTTATTGAGTCTTTTCCCCCTGATTTCACTTTTGAGCATTCGCTGCGTGGCTGTCTCGTTCATCTTGATAATTTCGGAGCAGTGTGCCTCAGGAGGGTTCTCTCTTCAGGGCTCTGCTGGCCTCGCTTTATGTCTTTTGGCTGTGTCCGCGGGCAGGCGGTGTTTGGCCTGCGCTGTGTGACTCAGAATGGTTTCAGTTTACATCCACTTTATCATCTTGTATCGCCGATAAAATTGCTGTACTCGGATGTTTAGACCTCTGCACAAGGAGATAAAGAACTCGAGCTGCGAGCTCCGGGGGTGCTGTAAATGCCACAGCCTTGAGTCAATATCTATCTAGGAAAAATGGGGAAGCCTCTCAGCGAGATGGAGTGTCCCAGTTCTGATAACTGAGTAACAAAAGGACTGCGCCATGGCATCAGCCCTGGGAGGGTGAAACGAGGTTCAGGGGTACATTCACGTGTCAGAGCCTCGTGGCTCCAGTGCTGGTTTGGTGGGCACTCAGAAGAAGCATCTTCCTCCCTGACTGTGACCTCCTCCCTCTTTTCCTTCACCCCCTCACAGGAACACATCCTGCAGAGAAGCATCTCCCGTAGTTGTTAGCAACAGTTAGCTCTGGTGTGGCTTTCTTCCCTGGCCCAAAGGGCTGCACTGCTGGGAAACTTTCTGTGGCTGTGTTTGAAAAGCATCACCCCTCAGAGCCCCGTCCCCGGGGAGGTAATCTGGCATGGGGGTCAGCAGGGTGACTGCTGCTCCTGCAGCATTTCTGCCCACAGCTGCTGCCTCCCAGGGGAACAAAGGACCTTGCTGCTCCCAGGGATGGCTGCAGCTCGCAGGTCCTGACTGCGGTGTTGCTATGGGTTTGCATTTCTATCGCTGCTGCTAAACCTACAGCGCGTCGGAGGCTTCATTGCTTGGCTCACAGCTTGGAGAATTAGTGTAGCTTTCTGCATCTGTGAGGATTTCGTGTAAAGCTTGATCTTGGTGTAATTCTCAGTTGCTTTGGTAGTTTTATTGGGCCTCAAAGTTTTCTGTGGCTGGGGGAAATGCTCCATGTGAAACTCAGCTTCATCTGGTAGTGATTTGTCATTTACCGTGTTTCGGGCTCGCTGCCAGGTCAGCTGTCACCAAATGAAAGGAAGACCAGGGAATAAAATGATTATCAGGAAAAGGCTTAGAAATGTTGCAAATGAAATAAACGAAGAATGGCTTCAAACTGAGGCGAGGATACGTATAATCAATCACAGAGACCGCGGGGGCAGGCGGCAGGGAGCTCGGGTTTCCCCCCGCCCGGAGCCCTGCTCGCACCCCGGGCGCTCCGTTGTTATCCTTCAAACATGCGTGATCGAGAGGACCACCAAGAAATTCCTGTAAGCCTGCAGATCTGCGCTTCCCTCGGTTTTTGTGTGCCTTTGCAGGGAGTGTTATTAGTGGGTGCAGTGTCTGTTAGGACTACGTGCTGGGGAAGCGGGCAGGGGCAGCCTGCAGCGGGCACGGGGCTGCGCAGTGGGGATGGAGAGGGATCTCATGGGGTGCATTACCTGCACCCCAACCCCTCTGAGGAGGAGTTGGGAGTGTAAGCTAATGGGTTTTGGCTTAAAGGACTGAGCACTGTAAAGAAAATTGAGTTTCATGCATCAACTTTCAGCGATCGTACTTGGTTTACACAAGGCGTTGTTTCTTTACATTCTCCCTGCTGGGTTTTGGTTTAGTATGCACATTTAGACAGAGGTCCTGAGCTGGTGCTGGGAAAAAACAGGGATGAAGTCTGGGCCCATGGCAAGAGCAGTAGCCCTGTAATCCCATGCAGCTGCGAGCTCCTCGCTGGCTCGGTACCTTTCGGTACAACGACATCAATACAAAGCAGAGGTAATTCAGCTGAACCTGCCTTTCTCCAGACTCCAGCTCTGCTTGTGATGTCCCACCTTCCCCAGCCCGGCTGTCCCCTCCTGACCTCTTGTGGGCTCTGGGAGGAGACTGGGGCCTTACTCAGCTCCCTGAGAAGAACAGGAATTTTCTTGTACTTGCACTAACTGTTGAAAAATCCATCTCCCAGTGTATGGAGACAAGCTGACCTTCCTTCCCTTGTCACTTGGTTCTGTTCTTCACCTAATCGTGTCCTTAGCTCTTCTGCTAAGGTTCTTTTTCTCCTTATTTTTTTTTTTCTCAAACCCATTTGCTCTTCTTTATCCACTGCCCTTACCATAGCCACCCTTTCTGTGGTTACTACTGCTGCTTCCCTCTCCTACATTCCCTCCCAAATCCACTCGTGCTCTTCCTGCCTTTAATTTTCCTCCTGCTTTGAGATGCATATTGCCTTAGCTACTTTTCCCCTGCTGTGCTAAATTGGTCCTTGAGGAAGGCAGTGCCTTCCCTCATCACATAGCGGTGCTGATTTTCCCTTGCAGAAAGGAGTGGCTGCTCTCGAGGGGGGCACTGGCCTTGATGATAGGTGCCTTGAAGCCTGGTGTGGATGTAGGCTTCAAATACATGAGCCTAAGAAATTTTCTAGTCTTGTCCTGTCCTATGGTCTTTTTTTTTTTTTTTTCCTTTCTTGAAGGTGCACTGGTACACAGAGAATAAGGAGCTTAAACGGAGCTGGCAGCGGTTTCCTCGTGATATCAGCACAATGGAATACAGCTCTGTCTTGTTCAGGAGGGCAGAGCACTGCTGCTTTTGATGTGAGATGCAGCCCCATCCCACTGGCTGTCCTCCCCACCCAGAGACTTAACTGCTGCTGAACACATGTATGCTTGTAATGGTGGTGAGCAAATAACTCTGTGTCTTTTTGATACAGCTAGAGAAAGTGCCAAATAGTGAGCCAAGCAGAGGACTGAGATCGGGGAAATGTTACATTTTATTCCAGACTTTCAGACTGACTTCCTTAGTAGTACTGAATACAGAGTTATGCACAAACCCAACTTAGGAAATGCTAATTTGAGCTGCAGCATGTAGGTGCAGCAAACACTAGAAGAAATATCAGTTTGTGCTTGAACCTCCAGCTAGTGAAGGACAGGATCCATTTAGGAATAGAAAGAAAGACTGCTGAGATAATTCAGAAGTGCTAAGAAAGACTGCTGAGAGACTGCAATGATAATTTAGAAAGGGATTTGTATTCCACATCTGTAGAGCAGTGACATATACACTTGTTCATATTTGGGAAATCTCTTTTCTATGTCATGCTTAAACAAAAGTGAGGATCCAGCTTTCCTAACCATGAAAATATGTATGGCCATCACGCTGCAAACTCTCCTTTGTTCCAATTTTGATCATCTGCTCTCCTATTTCTGAGCATTTGAGGCCACTTGCCCAAAGTGAAGTCTGGAAATGAGGCATATTTGTGGCAGCTGTTGGAATAATTTGGCAGACCTGTGGAGGTCAGCCTTTGAAACGTGTTCTAGGATGTCTGAGCGCATTATTTGAGACTGTGTAAGAAGCAAAGAAATTAGGATGGTTCAGCCCAGTCTGCTCAACACTTGAGCACGTCATGGTGCATCAAAAAGAAGAATGAAGGGGAAAAGATGCCAGAAGAAGATGTGTAGTGTTCTGATCCAAAACTAGGAGTTGCACCTTGCTGAGAAACTGAGATGATGTGGGGGTTGGCCGGTCTTTGTCTGCTGCCATCCTTGGAGACACTGAAACCTGAGCTACTGTCATTGAGCAAGGGTTGCCAGACTGCCTTCGAAGGTTTCTGCCAACCAGGATTATTTTATGATTCACAAAAAGAGCATTTTAGAAAAAAGTTTGACTTACTCCCTCATCCTCTGCTCCTGCTGCATTTCTGCAGGGATATCCCATTTTGAGTAACTGCCTAGGAAGATTCCTGACTTTTTAATGACATGTTTATGACCAGTCTGTGCTCCCTCTGGGTGAGTGATGAGACAGTCAAAACCCAGGCCAGTCTCAGTCTGAACTGCAGAATTTATCTAATATTTTTGTCTTCTCACAAACAGTGAGAATGCTGTTTCTAAGCCTCTCTTAGCAGAATAGTAACAATGTGCACTGGAAACAGGAAAAACAGAAAATATTTAAGATTCCAAACAAAATATTTATCCAGGCAGGTAATAGCTCTGAGAAAGACAGAGGGGATGCCCTGGGGCTGACAGCCAGTGCAGTAAGCGAGCAGTAAGAACGGTGAGGAAGGGTGAGAGCTGCCTCGTGGCCCTCGACAGGGCCACGTCCAGATCAGTTTTGAGTTATCTGCACAGCCTCTGTGGGCAGCCTCTGCCAGTGTTGAACCAGCCTCACCCTGAAAAAGTGTTTCCTCACGTTCAGGAGGAGCCTCCTCTGTTCCAGTCTGTGCCCCTTGGCCCTTGTCCTGCCCCTGGGCAGCTTTGAGGAGGGTCTGGCTCCCACCAGGTATCTGTGCGTGTGCTCAGACTGTCCCGAGACTGAGGAGTCCAGTGCAGGGAGCTGGGAGGGCAGAGGGGTGAGATCAGTCAGGACAGAGCATCTGTGGGCATAGGGACACCAACTGCTGCAAATTAAAAAAAAGATTAGAAAAAAAGAAGAGCCACAAAAATGTGATTCTTTTTGATGACAGGATCGATTTCTATTAAACTATCCGCAGCTTAAAGTCTGCTGCCTTAAGAGGCAAAAGGCAATCTTGATTTAAAACAAACAAATAGATCTCCCTTTTTTCCTGTTTGCTTATGCCACTATTCCCACTATGTAACCCGAGCATAAAGGAAAGCATGCTGCTAAACTTTCTGAAGCCTTCATTTAGCATCTGCATGTAGAACTTTAAAAGAAATAATACAAACAAGTTGGACGTATGTAAGGAGACTTGGGAGATTATATCACAGATAAGGCAAACGCTTAGGATTTTCTTTTTGTATGTGTAATGCCTGTGCAACCTACTCGCAACGTTATTCCCTGCATGAGGGCCCCCTAATTATTTCATCATGCAGCAGGAAGTTCTGGTAGGTCATATATAAACAGCCCGCGGCAGAGACCTCTTCATCAGATAGAGCCTGACATCTGACATCTGTGCAGCCCGCCGCCCGCATGCCACAATTAGCCAGGCAGCCCCGGCTGGCTGGTGCAGGAGCAGCCGGGAGCGTGGGGCTAACTGCTGGTGGCAAAGGTCTCCCCTCGTCCAAAACTGAGATTTCCCTGGCCCTTCCCAGTGGCCACGTCGCACGCTGTGCCTGGCTGAGCACAGCACTCTGCTGCCTGTCCCCGTGGTGTGGGGTTCCAGCCCCGAGGATGAGGGGATGCACAGAGCCCTTTGTAGGCTCTGGGCAGAGCTGGCTGCCCCTATAAGCTGTGCTGGGGCTGGGGCGGTATGCTGAGCCCAGCAGGGCAGTCACTGTGCTGTGCTCAGAGCACCCCCTGGCACTGTTGGGGTGGCACTGGCTCCTGGTGCCACAGCTGGAAGTAGGAGACAGCTACAGCTTCAGGTGGCTGTGATGGGTTAGGGCTCTGTGTCAAACACGGTCCACGACTGCTAATTTTTTCTTTTAATTGTGCTTCTTTTTGTGGCTTTTCTGTTTAAGAAAAAAAAAAAAGTAGGTTATTTTTCCTAAAATGAGTAATGGTCAGTGGTATTTCCTTGGCACAGAAAATGGCTTCTAAGGGAAGCTGGTGCAAGTAGCATCCCGGGGATGACTTTGAAGTGAAGGGAGAAGTGCAGGGAAAGCACGTGCCAGCAGCAGCACGCTGCCCTCCAGCACTTCTCCCCTGGAATTCCCTGCCTGCTCGCTGCTCCTGTGCAGGCCTGCCCAGGCCAGGCTGCGAGTTCCAGAGCACAGCAACAGCACTGCTGGCCCTGGCACTTGGTGAGCTCGTGTCTCTTTCCTGGATGAAAGCATCAGGCCACGTGGAAAACAAAGGAAAACTCTGCCTAAAGGAATGTCTCAGGGAAAGAGCAGTTCCCCAGTGCGACGTATTATTTTTTTTTTCCTCTGGTGTGTATTTCCACTGTCTTCAAACATGCAACTCTATTTCATTATTATTGTTGTTGTTGTTGGGACTACTGGGTTATATTTTCATACATCATGGCCGTGTTTTGAATCAAATCAGATTTTTTTTTTAACATATTTTTTGACTTCAACTTTAACCTTAAGTCCAGTCCAAGCAAAATCTACGTTTAGCAGTTTTCTGCAGTCTCTCAAAGTGTATTTACACTGGAAAATGTTCTTTTCATTAGTGTACATAAGAACACGACAAATTCTCCAAGTTTTAGCAAACTGGAGAGTAGCAGTGTTTGGGGACAGGCTCTGTCTTGATGTAAGGCTACAGAGGCATGAGCTCTGCTGAATCTCCCACTGAAAATCTTCAGCAAGCAATCCATAATCAGTCTGCTGTCAGGTTTCAGTCATTCGGTAATGCTTAGGATTTCCTGAAATGCCAACTTCTTTTCCCCCCTAGGGAATGTGACTGAATCAGGTTAAAGTTCGTTTGCTGAAATCAGCTATTTTACAGTCAAAGCAGAAATACCTATTTTCTGCTGCTGTCCTCCGATGGACTTTCTGTTTTAGGTGTATTTATAACCAGCCAGTTCCTCATTAAGCTTTTTTTCCTAACCTATTTTTCCCTTATTCCATCAGGATAAATTTGTCTATGAACTTTTAATTTGCAGACTGTAACACAGGATATTTTTTCCTGCACTTCATGGAAGTTTAAAATTTAATATCTGAAATGGACTTTGCATAAACTTGTCATTTAGAGCTTTAATTCTTGGGCAATCCTGACCTTATCCTGTCTGTATTTGTGACTTTGGGGGTATTCCTCAACATCTCTTTTTTTAGCAGGGTTAATAAAGTGAAATGTTCAACCTTAAAAATGTCAGGTTTGCTTGCTAATGGAAAAAATGATTTTAAACCTCTTTTACACAACTGTTAAGGTGACATTCTCATTTACTTGCAGCTTTCCCTGCTGTATTTTGCAGGCTGGGACCTAGACGTTTAGCTGGAAGCAATGTCATTTCCATTTTTCATTAATCCATAAGCACGACAGCATCCCATGAAGTTGCGGGTAATATTACCAACAGCAAATGATGGTGCACTGCCAAAGTTCAAAGCATTCAGTTTATTGTCGTCTCAAAATTACCAAACGGATAATAGATCATTTCCCCCTTCGATAATTACTGAACATCGGCAGCCACAGCGGGGGTGGGGTGGGAGGGAGCCTTCTGCATCAATTTTTTAATTCACTTTTGAATGCAAAAAGGAGCTAGTACGCTGGTCTCGACACAAAAAACTGATTTTCCAATCAAGACATCTACTGGAAATTAATAGTACTTGATTTGCTGTGAACTACACCACCAAATAGGGAACGCTCCTGTAGCTCCAGCAGTGACCTCGTCACTTTGTGTGTTTTTAAAAACGTTCACGTTTTCATTATATTTAGGAGGTAGAGTTATCTTTATGGTTCTTTCTGTTTTGCACTATCATACGTCTGACAGGTCCTGATAGGCACTTGGGGAACTTCTGTGCAAACTCCCTCCAAGCCTTGTAGCAATTATTGCTGGTCCCTGTAAGACGACTCCTCCGCTCACGACAGGAAGAGCAAAATGATTCTTTACGGGAAGTGGAACTCGATTTGTGGGTGCACCATTGCCCTCACAGCCCCTTTCACAGACCTGGCCACGATCCGCTCAGGAATGTAATTTGAAATCTGCTTCAATAAGACTGAAATAACTACAATTACAAAGTGAGTAAGAGCCTCAGCTTTGGTTGTGATGACTGCTGCTGCTGATTTTAGTGATCGATACATCCCGGACGTGCTGCACCGTGAGATATTATCACATGATGCACACCTGGTGAAATTAGCTCCTTTCCAGAGCCATCCTATGCACAGTGTTTTTAGGAAAACAGCAGTCATTCTGGTGATAATTCTCAAAGTTTCTCTCTAATTTTCAGTAGTTTCTAGCTTCATTTCCTTCTGTTGCTGGTTCCCCCGTGGAGCTAGGAATCCTTTTGCTGCAGTCTCAGGGGCTCAGGGCACAAGGTAGGGCTGCCCTGCAGCCCTTGCTGTCTGCTGTTAGCCTCGGGGCTGTGCTGCAGGTAGCTCCTTTCTGATCAGCCCTCAGATGAACGCTGAAGTTGTCTCCAGCCCTGTCTTTGGGTCTATCCCCTGGGTAGGCCTGAGCCCGTGTGGTGGATTGTCTCCAGTCCTGCCTCTGGGACCATCTCCTTTTGATCCTGCCTGGATTTCCTGGTGGGACCCTGACCCTGGTTCATCTCCTTGCCTTGCCTGGGCCTAGCAACAGGCGCAGCGACCAGCACCCCTCAGCGAGGGCACTGCCCATGCCGGGGTCACCCCCGCTCACCCCGGTGCCCTGGCACAGCTCTTCCTGGCACAGAGCCACCACACAGCGACAAGAAGTGACTGTGGGGCACCTGGGCTCAGTGGGGTTGGCAGGGTGAGCTCTGCGCTGAGGACGTGGGGCTCAGAGCTGCCATCTCAGGGATCGGCGCCAAGAGCGACACAGCCTGTGGAAAATAACACAGCCAGGGGCAACGGCTGCCATCTGGAAACAGCTGCAGGTTACGTCTGGGCAGGACTGCGTGGGTGCTGAGGAGAGAGCGTGGCATGGAGGGAGGAGGCCGGAGGAGCAGCAGACATGGAAGCTGGTGGCCTAGAGGCCTGAGGCAGGCCCGAGGCCATGGCACTTCCAGGTACGGTAGCAGTGGGAGCAGAGCAGCTGCAGCTCCGTGCTCACAGGGCTGAGATGTGTTCCGGCTCACAGGAAAAGACAGTTTGTAATGGACACCCACTGCAGCCTTAGGCCTGTGCGTCAGATGGATCCAGCAAAAAGGCAGCAGTTCCAGGACATCCCCTTTCTCCATAGGAAACAGGACTCCTAAATCATACTCTCAGAAGTTGCCTCGGCCAAGGGCAGAGCCCACAGGTGAAGCTGCTTTGCCTGACTGGATGGAGATCAGGTGGTGGGCAGAGCTACACCAGGAGCAGGTGCTGCCCCTGGGGAAAGGTCAAGGTGTTTTCCCCAAATCCTCATTTCTGATCCTTTTGTAACACATTGTAATACGTGATTGATCAGATTTTCAATGTGACTAGCACAGTTATAGCAGGAGCTCAGCAGATCCCAGAGGCTCTCCGCAGGAGTGGAACTTTCTCTAAAGTTGGTGCTGTCTTGTCCCTCAGCTGGGTACTCATTGTCACCGATGCCTCTGTAATCTGTTCCTCGTGGGAACCTTCAAGTACTGCAGGTAGGCACTTGTTTCCCTTTCTCCATCAGTGTGATGCTGTTTCCATTCAGAGTTTGGGAGATGGCTTTCTATTCCTCTGTCAGAGCTAGCCAAAATTGGAAAGGGGTTTCAAGATGGTTAAGTGTGAACTGGCTGAGAGACTCCGAAGGTACGAAGGTATACAGCTCTACTTGGCCAGCTAGCTTTATTTGTTAGGAACCAGCTGAATGCTTAGTCTGGTGTGTGTGTTTTTTGTTTTGTTGTTGCTGTGTAACTTTGCAGAGGGAATGCTTCCCATTTCCTGCAGTGGGAGACGTTTGAGAGAAGTGGGTAATGCTAAAAAAAAAAGTTTTTCTCTGCCTGGTGTTTCAGGTTCTGCCAGATGCTGTTAGAAAAACAGGTCATACGTTTGTCTGTGCTCGGTGGCTTCACTGGAAGGTGGTTTCTGTACATGGCCCCTCATGCTTGGTCCCTGAGATGTTTCCCCATGAAATGGAACAGGCTTCTGGTACTATGGAGTTGGAACCACAGCTCCAGCTAAGGCTGAGCAAATAACGTGCAGTTTTACAGAAGTGAAATAGCAGACCTGGGATAGATGTGAACACAGCAGAATCTAAAAGGCTGAGACTGTTGCTGATGTATGGTGCGAATGAAAGAGACACCAGGGCACACAATGAAGACTACAGGAGCACTGGTGTCTGGGGCCTGGCTGCTGTGAGAGCCACTGTGTGAAGCTGTCCTTGCTCAGTGAAGTGCTTGAGGAGCTGCTGGGGTGCATGCTGTGTCTGAATTAGCTGGAGGCTCGGTGCTAAGTGAAGCTCCCAAAAGAGTGTTGACACAGTTAAAATGAGTGTTTGACGTTGCTTGACATCAATGAAAAGCGTGCTCGTGCCACAGTGGCTTTCTTAACTCTGCTCTTAGTTTTAATTTTTAGGTAGGTTATATGTTCTTGAAATTCTGTCGTGATGAGTGGTTGTTAATTGTTCTTAATTATTTTGTTCTGCGAAATGCTGGTATGGAAAACCGGTGTGAATTAACTGGTAACATACTTGTTGCTTGTGATGGGCTCTCTAAACTACTTGGAACAGAAACTCTGAATGTAAGGGAAAGGCAGGGGTGGATGGTGGTGGAGAAGTGCGTTACTGGAAAACCTGGCTCAGTGTCACCTCTGTGCAACCCTGTCCCACCTGGAGAGGCAGAAGGGCTTTGTGCTCTGAGAAGGGATTTCTTGGGCATGGAGAGATGATCACAGGCTGTCCAGAAAATCAAAATCCATGTGCTGTGGGACTGTTCTAGGGGTTACTGAGGAAGAAAACGTGGGAAAAAGTTTTTGAGCCTGTGTTGTTCTTTCTTTTTTTTTTTCCTCTTTAAATCTACACATGCAGTGTTTGTATTCCTCTTCTGTCCTCAGCTCTGAGAGTTACCAAAGTGTCGATTTATCCTTTGGTGTGCTGGGCTGAACTGAGGTGACTAAGAGGGATCTTCGATTTTCCTGTTTTTTTCTTTTTTTTCTTTTTTTCTTTTTTTTTTTAAAAAAAAAGCTATTTAGTTGTACTTGGTGCATGTGTCCTTTTTAACCTGGTGCCAAGTGGGTGCTGGTGCACAAGAAGTCCTTTGGTTTTCCAGCTGCTTTGCCAATGCCTCCCATACAGCTGTGCTGCTCGTGTTTGAGGCTCAGCCTTGCAGGCAAAGGTTGCTGACGGGTGATGGGTCAGGCTGTGAACCCCCTGGATTCCAGGGGAACGCCTGGATTCTCAGCCACACAAATGATGGGCTTGTAAGCAAGCTGGTAACACTGCACCTCTAGAAACTGTTGGGTTGTTTGTCTAGTTCCCTCACTTGGCTTATTTCAACAACAATAGCTGAGTTCTGAGATGATTCTGTTTCTGAGAGTGTGGATCTATGAGAGTCACCAAACATCTCCTTCCAGATAAGCTGAACAGACAGGTTGTAACTGGTTCCTATCTGCATTGCTCTCTTGCTCCAGCAGCTCACCTGACTGTGCTCAGCATGGCACGCTGTGGTGGGAATGGCACAGGTGCTGGGCTGCCTGCTGTTAGCTATCGCATAGCTCCTGTCTAGGAAGCAGGATGGTGGAAATCTGGTGAAACTGGGACAGGTTTGTCTGGGTCAATGAACGCTACACTTTCTGCTTTTGGCTCAGAAAGGCTCTTGCATGCATAGTGCAGTAGCACTGAGGCCCCTGGGATACAAGCACCCATCACACCCTGGCCTAGTGGTTGCTTGAGCTCAGTGCGTGCTCGAGGGATCTTACAGCTGGCAATTGGACCACGTGTTTGACATGTGATTATTTATCCAGAAAGCCAAATGCATTCTGCTTTGGGGCTTCTGCCTATTATGTTCTAGGTTCACAGAGACCCCCCCCTGCCATGCAACTTTAATTAAACTTCACTGATTCTTTAAAGCATGCAGGTAATTAGGTGTGTCTGAGAAAAAATTCTGGGTAAATGGTGCTGGGGCTTCTGGGGAGAACAAGGATGCTCCCCTCAAATGTTTGACTAGCAGGCTTTGCTGCAGAGCTGTGATCCCAGCAATGAGCAGATCTGTGGTGGCCTTCTCAAAGCAGAACCTTTTATTTCCTCCCCCTTTTTCCCCCTTTTTTCATATCCCTCGGTATGCAGATTGGCTTCCCAGATCAGCTGTATAAATCTCTGACGTTGGTTTCCTGCAAGTGTAGAAGTGCCAAGCAGAGGCAGCGTGTCTGCTTGTTTCTCTGTTAATAGCAGATATGATTAATTATACGAGTGACACATCTGGCTTAAAACAAGTCCTTCATGTCATGGCACCTGTGGATGGCAATGTTTGGAATGGTGATGTGACAGAGTGAAAAAGAATGGGCACTTGTCCCTCTGTTTCCAGGACCCTGTTAAATCTACATGCGGTGAAATCAGTGACCCCTGTGAGGAAATGCCCTGGACTTCAGCAGTGTGAGTGGGAACAGGGTGCACCCAGTGTTTGTAGGAAGCCCCCTGGAGGGGCAGGAAGCAGGCTGTGGGACGGGTGGGAGTGAGCTGCGGTGTCACGGCACCAGGCACCCTCTTGAAGAGCTCAGCCTGGGCTTGACTCAGCTCCCCTATGCCTTTAAAAATCCTTCCCTAAGAGGCTGAAATGTAGTTGTTACTAATTATGTCATCAGCACCATCTGTTGGAAATAGTTGAGACTCAAGATGCTGAAGCTGGTTAAATGATTTTGCCCTTCTGCACCAGCAAATGCATGCGATGAATACCCCCTGCAGTTGTCTTGCCGAGAGAAGATAAAGATCTATATTTCTTCTCTCTCTGCACCAAAATCCTATAATTACTGCTGAAAAGAACGGAGAAATATCTGGTATTTATTAGACATTATATAAATTTATGCGTAATGTGAAATATTATTGGAGGTGGTCCAGGAGGAGAACTGTATTCCTATTTAAAAAGTCTAAAGACACATGGAAGGTAAAAGCTTCAAAAATAAAAATCCTTTGAAAATAAAAATCTTTGATATGGATGGGAATTTCATGAATGACTTTCTCTTCCTTTTTACCTCTTCTTTAATGAAGAGTACAGGTAGAATTGCAGATTCAAACGCTTCTGAGTACTGGGGCAAGCAGGGGGTTGATTAGACTTCTCTAATTATAACTAATGACAGAAATAACATAGGCTCCTGTTTTGCCTAGATGATACATGAACGGAGCCACCTCACATCAGTACAGCGTGTCTGCCCTTGTTTTCCTGGGGCAAATGATACAAAGGCAGCCACGCTGCTGCTTCAGGTCGTTAAGGACTGGCCACCTCCATCTGCCCCAACCCCTGGAACTGTTTGCTGTGCTCTCGCTGATGGGAGATGCTGTCCTGCAGCTGTGTAACAGCAGTGGTGGAGGCTGGAGCTGCTCTCAGCGTGCTTGCTGTCCTTGCAGCTGCAGCCTGCTCTAGCACAGCCTGGTGTCCTGCTCAGGGCTCCGTGCGACTCAGTTGCTCTCACTTGGGTGTTTGGGTGCTGCTGTGTGAGCTGGTACCAGCAGGCAGGTTGCCTCTGACCAGCAATAGGAACGCTGCTTCTGTGCTGCTGTTCTGAGGCTCCTTGCTTGGATCCTAATATTCACTCAAACTCCAGTCTGTGCGCAGCCCCCAGGCAGCACAGCCAGGAGAAACTGCTTTTTGTTTAGAGGTGAATGCATCTGTAAATGTTCTGTTACCTTGCTCCTGCCCTGCTGGGTGCTCTCTCAGGGCTGTGCTCGGTAGGCACAGTGGCTGTGTGTCCGTGCAGAGGTGCCAGGAGCAGGGCTCAGGGCACAGCTCTCAGCTGGCCCCTGGGCAGAGTTCTCACTCTGCTTGGTGACTCCTTGCATGCTGCTCTTGGCATGGGACAGGGGGCTGCCTTTCAAGGACTTGCATCACCACTTTTACTTAGAAACATAGCTTCTAATCCTGTTTGTTTTGTCTGCTAATGAGCATAATCACAGAGACAGGCGCCTTATGTCCTGAAGCCAAGTCCTAGTGCCTATGGAAACAAAAATGACAAATATTTATTATGTCGCATTCTCTGCCAACCTCTGTGTAACTGAGCTCCCCAGACAGCATGGAGAATTTACCCAAGGGAGAAGGAGTCCTTGAGCCTACACCTGGCTCCAGGGGAAGCAAGCTAGCATGTGTTGGGAGCAAACAAAAGAGCAGGAGGAGATGGAGAGCAGCAAAATGCTGGGTCCTTTGCAGCTGGAGGAGCACGGCTCTGGCTCTTTGTCTCAGTGGCTGTTCCTGGGCAGAGCACAGCATGACTATCAAACCCTCCCTGGTGCGAAGGAGCTGCCGGAGCACACACCACTGCTCTTGCACTGCACATGCAGAGAGCTGCAGGAGGAGATGCGTGCCTATTTTGGTAAAGGTTGCAAGAACAGTGGGAGTGGTGGTGCGGGAGAACACCAACAATCTGGCACGCAGACTGCAACAACTGATCTCTTTTCTCATTTTTAATTTCCCCGAGGAGTTGCATGTTTATTAAAAAGTTAGAACCCATTGTCTCACACTTCCCTTAGGCTAATCCCAGAATATGCTAGAAAAATCCCTTTTTGTGGAGAATACGTGGTAAATCCTGTCTTGTCTTAATGGGACTCGTAGTAGAACTCGGGGAAATCCATCTCTTGAACTTGGCATTTGCGGATCTGTGTGAGCAGTGGGGCTCTGCTCAGAATGAGAGTATCCATGCACATATGCTGCATAGCTCCTTAAATCTCAGGAGAACGTGAGTATGTGCAGTACATGTGGGGAAGTGTAACCATGGAAGTAGCCCAAAAAACTGGTTTTCATAAAACCTGAATTTGTCTTTGTTTTACTCCAAGACGCAAAGCAGCAGAATCGGTGTTTGTTTGACACCGCGAGCAAAATGGGAACCACCACGATGCTGCGAAAGAGCAACTAGAACCTTTCCATGAGATTTAAATATTTGCAGTGTAAGTGCTTTTCTTGGCCTAGATGTCTGAATTGTAAGAGCAGCCCACCTTTCCCTGGCCCTGGGCTGCTGGGTGCAGTGCTGCCGGGCTCACAGCCTCGGGCAGGAGCATGGCCCAGCCCAGGCTCAGCTCCTGGCCCAGGGGCAGGGCTTGGGCTTCTCTGAAACCCAAATGTGGGAGAAAGGAGGAAAAGGAGTGGTGGGAAATCCCCAAAATACAATCTGTCAGAAGTTAATGATCTTACTTCCTTACTTTCTTGTTGTTCTTTGCAGACTTGGGAAGAGGTGGTTATTGCACCCAAGCTGAGGGGCAGCTCTTGAAATGACTGTGTTGAAATAAACACAGGTGGCACTTGGGCAGCATCGGGTGTGCAGCGTGGGTGGGTGTGTGGTACCCACACAGTTTTGCCTCTTTTTTAAGACAAGGTCCCCTGGCTACGGTTTCAAGATGGGATAAATTACATTTTTGTTTCAGTGGTCAGAGGAATTTCAGAGTCGTACCTTCATCAAAACAATACATTAATTAAGTTTCAGTCAAATACACAGAACTGTTGTGCCTTTGGGTCTCAATGCAATTAGGATTGCTAAAGATGATGCTCGAGTTCCTGTGTTTCCTCTTAAGAATGCTGCATCTGTCTAGCTGGTGATGTGGCACTGAGGGTGAAACGCTGTGGGTCTGGGCAGGGTGTGTTGCAGGTTCCTTGGTCGCACCGGGTGAGCATTCGCAGAGGGCTGTGACTGACTGCCCCGAAGGGCTCTGTAATCCCCTAAGGACTGGTGAACAAAAGTATTTCTATCAGCAGTTAGCCATCTTTTATGAACTACTTGGAAATAGAAATTTCATATGAAATCTGATTTGCAATTCTCTGGTAAGAACTCGGCTCCCAGTAAACGCGGAATTTGATATAGCATGGAAGTTATCGCAAGAAAATGAAAACAACAGCAATGCAAATGAAAAGCATAAAACACTGGGATAGAGGAATTGTCAGGGAAATACAGGGTAGCCAGAGTAAAAGCTGGGATTTGGCAGGAAAGGTTTCAGTTCTTGGTCCTGTGCTGATCTCTGTGCTGTAGGAGTGACATCATGTAGAAAGTGGCATACAAATATTGAGATGCAGCTTAACCAAGTCTGTTCTGCCTGCTGTAACAAGCCCTTAGGAGGCCTGAGCCACTGATCGTGGCAGACAGCTCCTTCTGTGTTCATTTCTGCTTTGGACCATGTGATACTTCTGGGAGGAGTAACCAGATATTTTCTCAAGTTGTGTTTGCTGTTTTTCCTGCGATTAGCAGCCAGTGACTCCAAGTTGTGTGTGGTGTTTGTTCTTGTTTAAAATGAGTTGAAAAGCGGTAAGAATCCAGCTACCTGGGACACCTCCCTTGTTTCAAGCTGCCCATTTGTAAGACCTTGCTGTCTAACTTGCTGCCCAGCAAATCTAATGGGCTGATTTTGCGTGTATCACTTGTATGGCTTAAGGGATTCGCTCTGAGCTGTGTGTCTGTCTCCTCCTGCTCCCCTGTTCCTTCTGCCTGGAGATCCCCTTGGCGCTTGTGCACATCAGCCTGCGCTGTGCTGCTCTGCTGCGGAGCTCCAGAGACTGAGGCAGTACTGGTGCCTTCATTTACAGCAGGGTTGAGCAATGCAAGGGATTTCTGGACCATCAGAACAGAATTGTTCCTGTGTTTCCAGTTGTGCTGTAGCAGAGGATGGCTCTTTTGACTCAGTAACGTTACTCTCAGAATCACTGAACCCTAAGATTGTTGTTTCTGATGCATACGGTTGGTACCATTTAAAGACTCAAACAAGTCCTAAGGCACTGTGCACTTGGATGGGCATACGTTAATAAAAAATTTCCTTGTTCCAAAAGCCTTACCGTGCATAGCAAGAGAGACTGCAGGGAGATCTTTTCCTCTTTTTCCAAAAAAACCTCTATTTTCAATTTCTGACCTTTTTGGCTTTAAGATGCAATGTCCTACAAATGCCTCCTGCACTTGTTAGTGTTTTATGTTCCTTGTAGGGCTGAGGAGTGATGCTGAGTTGCTCATGATGAAGTGGGTGTCAGTTGCTAGTGCAACATGTCGTTACTTCGGGCTCTCTGGCTTCCCTTTGTCTTGTCTTGGAAGTGATCTTTATTCCTGTCTGTTGTGGTTGCTGGAGGCTTTGGCAAGGAGCTCTGAGATGACTCACCAGAGGAGCAGCAGAAACAGAGAGCAAGCAGATGAGAGGTAGATGACTTAAAAAAAAGTAATAAAAAAATAAAAAGACTTTACATGAGAAATGACTCTCTTCTGGGGCTGGGAGGGAAAGCAACGATTGGAATTGTGTCCTGTGGCTGACATCAGTGCCTGCCCTTAGGCTAGTTATAAGGGAGGGGATTGGGTTGGAAGCAGGAAAGCCTTCCCGTCCAGCTGAGCTTTGTTAGCCTCAGGAAGTGCTGGGCTGTGAGGGGTTACTGAGGAGAGCTCTTCGTGGCCTTCTCCACAAAATACCATACCCTCAGCATTTAGACAAGGCACAAAGCTCTGTGTTTATAAAATTCTGTGTGGCTGTGAAGGTTGGAGCCCTTTTCTTTTAAACTAAGGAGGCACTGGGAAAGATGACCTGTCTGCAGTACCGCTGCAGGTAGCTGTGAGGACCTGTCTGCAACACGTCCTTGAGTGGACAGCATGCTGAAGGCCAGCATCCTTGTCATGCACGGCTAAGGGTGACTTTCTGGTTGTGGTCCATGTGGGGAAGCTTCCTGGGCAGTAGCCCTGTTTTCTGCCTTTCCCTAGGCATATAAACAACATTTTCAAGCTCTGAAAACTTAAACTTGGTCCAAAAGTAATTATGCTGTCACACTTCTGCTGTTCATGATACTAATTATATATCACTACTAGTAAAATACACATCAGTGGTGCTCTGGATATGATCCATTTAACTCCTGGTGCAGCCCCAATTTAAATGAATGTCACAGCAGCTGCATCTAGCCCAAAATATTCCGATTTGCAGCCACTGGAACAACACGTAGTTAAGGTGCTGTTGCTGTCAGGGTTTTCTTCCGTCTCCATATTATGATTTTCTCATGACTAAGCGCCTGCACGCATTGAAATACAATATAATCTTTCCTTGGTAGGAGAACTTTGTAAATAGGAATAGCCCAGCCAGGAAAAATCTCCTGAGTACTGAGGAGGTCTCAGTCCTTCTGAAAGGCCGCATAGATATTGGCTTTGAGTTTGATACAGGGTCACGCTGTTGCCAGAAGTGCTGCAGTGCCAGCTGCTGGGAGTGCCACTGGGCACCTCTCATCCTCCCACCCTGCTGCATCCCCGGAAATGGGTCCTGGATTCCTTGGATTTCTGTGGGCAGGAGAGGCAGCAAATTCACAGCAGTTGGGGAGGCACAAACAGGAGCAGTGGGCTTGGGATGGATGTGGCAGCAAGATCTCTTCCCTCGGGGTGTCAGTGTGCATGTGTTCATCTGGAGAGGTGTTCTGCACTAGTGACCTGGTGACTGCAAAGAGCAGAGGAGCTCTGATGTACAGAAGCTAGAATCCGTCTGAGGTGGGAAAGGGTGATGTGAGAAGCTTTACTGGGACGGTGCTGGATTCTGCTGTTGGCCCTCAGGGTTGGATTTGGAAATGGAGAGAGATCTCTCAATGCTATCGTTGATAAGTAGTAACAGTAATTGGGTCGTGATGGGAGACTGGCTTCCAGTTTGCCATTAGCAATAACAAGGTCCAGATATCTCTAACTGTGTTGGTCTCCAGGTTTCTTTGGATGTGGAAGGGCTTTGGAAGTTCTTTACACCAAAGTTGTAAGAACTATCTGGAATCTATATGACAGACAGGGAGAAATGTTGTGGGGAACGACTCCAGACCGATAAATGCCTCAAAAGTACACTACAAGCAAGTAAAGAACATATAATGAAAAGGGAAAAAAATCATCCAACAAAGAAGTTATGCCTTAAAGAGAAAAATTGCAAGATGAAGTGAAGGTTACCAAAGGCTATGCCAACTGTATTTTTGTGAGGGAAATTCCAAGGTGCTTCAACTAAGTATACATGGAGGCTGGAAAAGAGTAAAGTGTTTTTTTAGATGTAACATATCCTGATAATAAGCTACTGCTTTGTCTGGGTTTCCCGAAAATGTGATCTCAGCATCATGAGCAGATGCTGGGTGGCTAATGAGTCAAGGGGATAGGGAAGAAGACCCCAGTTAGAGACAGTCTGTGCTGGATGAGCCCTCCCCAACAGCTAAGCATCCACCAGCCCATTGCGTGCTGCTCCCACCCCCGATGGGATGAAGGAGGTGATCGGAAGGACAAAGGTGGGATGATCAATAGTTGGATGTAAAGTGAAGGAAAACAAAACAAACAGGTGATGCAAAGGCAATTGCTCACCACCTCCTGCCAGCAAGCCTGTGACCACCTTGGAGTAGTGCTGGTTTTGTTGCATGACACCAAAGGGTATGGAGCATCCCTCCTGCAAGCTGGGGTCAGCTGCCCTGGCTGTGACCCCTCCCTGGAGCAACAGTGAGAAACAGAGAAGGCCTGGACACTGCCAGAATTGCTCAGAAGTGGCTGAAGCACCGCTGCGTTAGCAGCACTGATGTGTTCACAGGTCTGGAACAGAGCACCGTGTGAGCTGCTGTGAAGAACAGTACCTCCAGTGCAGAAGCACAGACCTCAGCAGAGCTGAGCAGACTGTTATCTCCACCCCTGGAAGAAGTTGTGTGTGAGACTGCAGTGAGTTTTAGTGAAAGTGTCTGGCCGTGGTGGCAGTGCGTGATCAGAGGCTGACGGTGATGTAACCTGTGGGCAACAGGAGGAGGGGGACAGGGGTGGCTTTGCTTAGGAGAGGATGCTGACACGTGAGGAGGTGAGTGACAAACAGGCTAAAGTGCAACGGGGAGCTAGCAGAGACAGGTCATCCCAGGCTGAGGTGATATCTTGTGCTTAAACAAACAAAAAACAAAGAAAAAGCTGCTCCTAGAAAAAGGAAATGCAGTGAGCCTGTTTGTCAGCGGGCATTTGCTACAATGCCACGTGGAAACTTACTCCTTAAAGCAGTGCTAGCTTTGCTTTGAAGTACAATTTCATTTAACGGGTCTGCATTCGTTATCTCTGCAATGCCCAACTTAGTAAGAGAGGGGCTGACATCGCAGGAGATAATAACAGGTAGAATAGAAATTGTTGAATTGCAGGAAGGATAAAAATAGGTTTCTCAAAACTTCATTTCTGTGATCAGTCACGTTTAATAGCTGTATTACTGTATTACTGGTGCTGCAGAAAGCAGGAATGTGCTTGAAATGCCGGAGACGGTACTGAAATGGGGAAGGATGACAGTGTCATGCAGGAAACAAAGTGATCTTCAGGACTGGAGCGATGGGAATTTTTGTAACTCCCAATTGCACAGATTCTTGTATTTTAGGACCAGCTCTGTTTGCTGGAGAGGAGCTGGAACCGAGCTACAGGGAGGGTAAACCAGCCCAATGTGCTCAGCTCAGCGACCAAGGAAGTGTCGTGAGAAATGCAGGCTGCCTGTGCTCCGTCAGTGCCAGCAGAGAAAGAGCTGTTCAGGCTGTAGGAAAATATTGCAAGAACTGGCACGGTGTGGGGAGAGACAGCAGAGGCCAGGAATGAGCGAGGCACTGTTGAGTTTGTGTCCTACACGTGTAGCTGAACACTCTTATGAAAGCAGAGCGAGAAAGTTGAAATTTTTTTGAAATCATTTGCTCAAGGTCGTTCTTTTATATTTCATATATATTTTTCCTCTGCTAAAGCTCAAGTTTTCGGAGAGAATAATCACTCACGGGTAAGTTCTGGGCATCTGTGGGGGTATCACTGCCAAGTGGAAATGATTTCTGAGATGATTGAAAGATGGGAAGTCTGCTCTTTGAGTATTTCAAAGTAAGCCCCAGGACTGAGGAAGGAGATGGGAAGAAAATGAGAGCTCTGTCGCATGTCCGTGTCCGCCCCAGGGAGCAGCCCTTGGCCGCCCGCAGCGCTCAGCACTGCCCACTCTTCCCAGAAGCGCAGCCCCGAGCCGTGGTGCTTACAGGAATGTCCAAAACCAGATGGTGGCATTGGAGCCTGAATGACTCACAACTGAAATGCTTTAGCCTTAAATTCCTCCCTGATGTTACTCCATCAAAGCCAATTAATTTGGCCTCTTGGGCCAGCCTCCTCCTAAACTCTGCCAAGCCCCTCCGGCTTGTTGCTGTTCCTCGGAATGTTTCATAACCAGCTCTCTTCCCATGCCCTCCCCACACGTGCTCAGAGCAGCAGGGGCAATGGGCAAAGACTTCTTCCTAGGGAGAGCTGCTCCTGCCTAGGAAGGAGTACACAGCTTGAAGGTACTTCTTATTGTGTTTTAACAGTGGCTCTGAGAAAGCTGGATGGCTTGTAGAGACAAATACCTGATTTGTGCCTGTTTAAATTTGCTACTCCAATTGCATCAGAGTCAGCCAGCTGTTCTGAATGCTCCCTTCTCCAGAGAAGGGAAAGTAAATATGGTGAGAAGATTAAACCAACACTCTGAGAAAGTTTTATGTTACTGTTTACTTTTTTTTTTTTTTTTTGGTAAAAGAAAGCTTGCTGCTAAAACATTTATCTTTTTAGTAATTCTAGTGTTTTAAAAACCTTAAATTGTGCTCGCTGAGGTCCAGAAGCGTTTGGCAGCAGGACTCCTGCTCGGATGGAGAAGCTTTGGGCAGCTCAGCAAACACTGGCCTGATGAGATCTGTTCTCTCTGGGTCTCCAGCTCAGCTCCAGCCCAGGTCGGGAAGGACCAGCTGCTGGCTGGGATGCGGAGCCCAGCTCCCTCCCAGGTGCTGCTGGAGAGTGGGGTCCTCCTGTCTGCACCTCTGCTGCTGGACTCCTCCCCAGTCTGGAAGGCTGGGGAACAAGTGGGCTGAGAGGGTCATGGCAGGGTTAGGGAAGTGCTGGAGGAGGAGCTGGTAGGGCACTTTAAATGTATTATTTCTGTTGCTGATACTTGAGTTAGCATCAGTATCTCCTGGAGAGGGTGCTGGATACGTCTCCTTTGCAGGAAGGGAGAGAAGCAGAAGCTGTTTTGTTCCCCTCAGTGTCACCCAAAAGGGACGCCAGTGAATTTCCCAGATTTACTCTGATTTAAAAATCAGAAATTGTGAGAGGCTCTGCATACGCAGTTCTTCAAAATGGCGTTTCTTGGGACTTGTATCACCTTTCCAGTGCCACGTGAACCATTCCATGTTGTCGTAGCTCTCTATTGATTGGAAATGTTTCTGACACTATCAAGTGGGAAAGAATACCAATGGCTGAGCATCCAGCTGGTCCCAGGAAAGAACATAAAGACATCGCAGCAGCCCGAGGTGTCCTGGCAAGGAGTCCTCCTCCATCCACAGAGCCGGGGCTCGCGGTGGGGGGCCGCCTGGCTGCTGCTCCTGGTGCCCCCACGCCCTTCTGTAATGCAATGCTGCCTTTCCCCTGCGGAGGGGAGAGTGCTGCTACATCTGGTAGTGATGTTATTCTTATTGCATTCGTGTGTTGCACCGCTGTGCAGACCCTGGGAGTATGCACCCAGCCACCCGATACGGCTGTTTCGCTGCACACATTCGCTTACTCCTCAGCTCTGAAGCATATTGACTTAATTCCCTCTTTTCTAATGCTGTGTGTGGTTTAATCACATCCCCAGGAAGAGGTGTAATTATTAAACCACAGGAAAGTTAATGACGGGTGTTTGCTCTTCAGCACAGCCCATTTTGATGTCCAGGGTTTGGCATGTCCTTCAATGGGAAAAGTAGCTTGGAGACATCATCCTCAAACCACATCTGATTTTCCAGTGATTTGTGCATCTTTTTTTCCCCCATACCGGTTAGAACAATGGTTTGGCTGGTTGTTGCAGAGGTGTTTTTTCCATCGAGCTGCTGGCTGTGGGGCAGTACCTGCTGGATGCTCTCCCCTGGTCGTGCCCTTCCCTGTGTGGGGGAGGGCTGTTTCCCATATGCAAACCAAGTGCTGTGGAGAATCTGCACAGCACTGTAAGTGTTGCCTGCAGTACTTGTCATTACACAAATGCATAATTCAGGGGTTTTTGTTAAATCAAGGGCTCCTAATGTACTTTGCTTATTATGTATAAAATCCTTAGGAAATTGGCTAACAACTGCTCAACGTTTTCTTTATGGAAGGGATTTCCTGGCAGTCTTGCGACGGCAATTGCTCATTAGTGGCTCTGTGTCTTTTGAATTCTATTTAAAGATCCACTAAACTATATTAAATTTTGTATTTGGCAAAATGGAAGGAATAGACCCCACTGAAATACAACATTTCTGCATTTGCTTGGTGTTCTATTCAGCAGATGATGCTCTGGAGCCTGCTCTCTGTTCCTGGTCTGTGAGGCTCTTTAACAGAGGCTTTGAAGCAGGACCAGTTCAACCATCTTTGTCACCTACCACATCACATTTGTAAAACCAAACGCAAAATACATGAGATGCGATTACCTGAAGAGCTACTGCAGGTATCAGAGCTGCAATGAGCAAACTCAGGACATCCCCATCTGTTCTAATGGGCTGGAGAATTGCTGTGGAAGTTGAGGTTTAATGATGCTTTTGGAGTGCAATGACCAAGGTCTGCCTTCTGTTTCACAGAATGGAATGAACTAGAATTAAATGAGGTGGTTCAGTTGCGTGCTGGTAGTTCTGCTTCTCAAGTATTTGTGATGCTTCTGCTATGGAAGTAGGTAAAACTCCCTCCCCCTGATCAGAGCGTTTGCTCTGAGCTTTCTGTGGCCTGGGACTGCTGTTAGAAGTTACGGAGATGCCGAAGGGCTGGTGCTGGGTGCGTGCACAGACGTTGCACCGGTAGCCTTCTGCTGCACACACTTGAAAGACTGTTTCTGATTTTGTGTATTTCAGTTCAAGAATGTCAGGTTTCCTCTTTTAAACTGGCCTGGAGTTCAGAAACTGTCCTTAAAATTTTGCTTAGGAGTTTATGGCCCTTTGTGCATCAGAAGGGACATGAAGCCCTTCCCAGCACAGAGGCAGGCTGCGTGGGTATGGAGGTCGCGCCCATCTGGGCACGGGAGATCCAGACTGGCCTTGGGGTGGGAACTCATCCTCCCTCCACCCAAATGCCCCATTACCTCCTCATCCTGGCACCTCAGTAGGGGCGGTCACGGTGTCCCCAACACTGGCAAAAATTCCATACCCTTCATGCTTTTCTGAATTGCACCAGGGGAGGTGATGCTCAGAGGAGGTGTTTCTCTTCTGCATCCCATTGGGGTCCTTTATGGGAGCCAGGAGGTCCGAACTCCTGCAAAACTGGCTGCACGCTGCCAGGGTGTGTGTCCATATCAACATCTTAACTCAAGAAAATGGAATGATTTCTTAATGAAAAGGTGCATGACACTGGAGTTGTTTCCATATTTTAAAGTAAGGTGAAATCCAGGCATGTGCTTTTGTTTTCTTATACATTGGGGTCTCAAAATGAAGGAATGCCACTGGGGAGCAGGGAAACAGTTGTTCTGTTAGAAAGTTTGAGAGTTGTTTTTGAAGCCGGAGAGCGTTTTTTTTTCTTCCCTTTTTTTCCCCCCTCTCCCCCCACTCTATAAATAACTCTTGGCAGGCAGAAACAACCTTGATTGCATGAGATGAAGTAGAGCAACCAGCAGGCTCTACAGCAGAATAAATGGCACTGTGCCAAGAGCTTCATCAAATGAATAATAGCTTCCACTTGACAATCAGTAAAGTGCCTCTTCTCCTGTGGATTTAGTTTTTAATGATGATTAGAGAGGATGGGCCCCTAAAATTTCTCTGGTAGAAATGACCTCCTATTAATTTCTGTTACTTGAAATGCCGAATTTCAAAGCTATTTTACAGCTGCAAAACCAAAGGCACTGACATAAAGGAACTATTATCTTTGTAATTGTAGCAACAAGTACTAAATTTGTCATTGATTAACACAGACTTTTTAACTTTATGATCCTTCTGCTGCCTATGTCCCTTATACGGTGTTCTGAGATCTCCAGATTGCCGTGCTTTGAAAGTGAAATGTTTGTTAGCGTGAAGGTCTGTCTTGCGGACCAGAGACCCTTTCTGTACCGCTGCCTCTTCCTGATTTGATTCCTCCACGTGTTTTATTGCAACATTTGGTACTGATCACTGTGCGTGTGGGGCGGGCAGGCTGACGTGCCCCTCGCTGGCTGCCTTGCAGGGGGGTGAAAGCACCTGAATCCTAATTGCTGCTTTTCTCCTGGGCAAAGGCATCTTCCCAGCTCAGCTGTGCAAAGAGATGTGGGGATTTTAATGCAGTTTAAGGAGTTTAATGGCCTTAAAACCTGGGCCTGTAAGCATATCTGCGTATCCCTTGCCTTCTTTCTTTGGTGGTTTTTTTGTTTTTGCTTTATTTTTGGTAGTAGAAAGTAGCTTTGGAGAATGCTCTTGGAGCCTCTGTGATACTGTTTTGGAGGAGGAGTTATAAGAATGGCTGATTATGCTTTAATCCAGAGGTAAGACCTAGAAGCAAATTGCAGTCTGGTCCGGGCTCCTGTCCTTGGGCTGCTGCTGGGACGGGACAGCGCGTGCTGCAGTGGTTAATAACACACTGTGATCCTGGAAAGCTGGAAAACTCTTTGTGCAGTCACCTCAGCTCGAGGTGTCCTGAAGGAACCAGCTCCACTGCCAGCAAGGAGCCAAAAAGTGCTGCGGTGCTGCACTCCGGCCTGGGGCAGGGCTGGGGGGAGAGGAGCTGCTGTGGGGTCAGGATGTGAGGAGCTGCCTTCTGCAAGGGCTTTGCCCCAAACTCTCCCAGTGCAGCATTCCCTCAGGCAGTTCCCAGCGTGCAGAAGGCAGCACAGGACAGAGCTCTTGGCTGTGAGTTGGGCTGTCCTGCAATGCCTGCAGGCTTTCCTAAAGGTGCTTTCAGTGAACCCATTTTGCACCCCACACACTGCAGGGAGGCCCATGCCATGGTTCCCCGTGGCAGAGCTGCCTCCTGGCCTCTCCCTGAGCTCAGAGCAGCTGATGGGAGCTTGCTGAAGGCAGGGAGGTGGGGAGAGAGGCACTCTGTAACCACTTGCTTACGATATCTTAAAACATTTTGTTCTGAGTTTGTTTCACATTTTTTTTAGCTGTAAAGTTATCGTATTCTCATAGTTAAAAAAAACAAAAAAAAAAAAAGCAATCCTGTTTTGAACCCCAAATTGGAACTTTTCATTTAGGATATTGAAACTGGATGGCCTGGCAATTTGTCATAACTGACCTTTTCCCCCGCATAAAAAAAAAAAAGAGTGCTGATGAATCAGCATGTTTATTAAAGAAACATTTCTCTAAGAAGTCTTGGCAGGCAGCGTGTGTGAGCAGAGCAGGCAAGCAGAGACACTCAGTTGTTCCTGGCACTGCTTGTTCGGTGTGCGGATGGTGGGACTGGGGATTTTCTTCCATTTTGTCACGATTGAAAGCTGTTTTGCAGATCTCTTCCGTAGACACTTATTTTGGCTGCCTTTGCGTGCTGGATGCTATGCTGGGTTTTGCCAGGCTGACAGAGTAACTCCAGCTGGCGTTCTGCATGAAGAGCTCGGCAGGTTCCAGTGCTGGGGCACCCAGGTGTAGCCTGGAGGTGCTCGGAGCCCTGTTGGTGGGCTGAGCTCGCAGTGGTGGGACACGGTCTTGGGTGGACAATGCCTCATCCCAGCAGCAGCTTCACTCGCTGCTCCACAGTGTGCCTCACCCTGTCTTTGTGATGGGATCACAGTCTGCTCATTTTTTCTTCCACAACCCCTGGGATCTGCACTGTACGCTGACACAGTCATGTTTTTTATGGTTATTGGCAGAAGTTTGCTTTCATTTACCGTGGAGTGCCCTATCACCTAATCTCGACTTCCCCACAGATGATGTGTTATCAGCTCACAGCGTATCAGTTACGTTTCTACCCTTTCAGACAAGCACTCCAGGAAACTTTCACTGTGGCTATTGGAACCCTTATCACGGTTTGGAGAAAACAATGCGGTATCCAGTGCTGGCAACCCCAAATCGCTGTTGTGAGATACCACAACATTGCAGAACTGATTTCCTGCTTTAAATTCATGGCAGTATGCCGCTGCCTTGGACATTGCTGGGTGGGAACTGTTAGCAAATGCTGCTTTTAGTCCAGGTGTGTGTGTGACAGCGGGGACAGCAGGCAGTGCCAGGGCAGTCCCATAGCCTGGGTCTGCTGGGGAGGAGAACAGAGGCCAAAAAGTGCTGAGGAAACCATGTAACAGCAGTGGGAAGGGTTTGTTTCCAGCCATGTAACAGCAGTGGGAAGGGCTTGTTTCTTTTCTCAAGGCGCAGAGGCTCTGTAGCATACATTGTAGATCTGCAGAGTTCCTACCTAGCTGAGACAGCAGCAAGAAGGCTGCTTTTGCAGGGTCCCTCCTCCTGGAGAATGTTCTTTGCACACTCCTGCATCTTCAAGAAAATCCATCATTTGGCCTAGAAATTTGTGGCCCTCTTGTCCTTCCTTTTTGCACCTTCCTTCATCACAGAACATCCCATCGTTTCGGCTGGGGCTCCACTGCAGGGCTGGCACTGTTGGGATGCATCAGGCAGGGCTGTGGCAGCCGGGTGTTGGTGCTTCCATGTGCAGTCATATCTGCACTGTCACAAAGACACCAGCACTGCCCACGGGGCTTTGAATAGCCCTACATCTGTGAGAGCCAAAGGAGGCTGTAGGCCATACCCCACCAGTGATGCTCTCAGCTTCCTGAGCTAAATTTGACCCCAATGCATTGAAGGTTGAGTTCCTTTCCAGTTCCTGAGTGTGGCTTTAACTCGAGACAAAGACAAGAGATGAAACCAGATTATGTCTCACTAAACCACACAAGAGTGTGGTTTCCCTTGAGATTTTTCTTTTTGCTCTTTAAGTTTAGTTGAATAAAGTAATCAAAACGCTCTGTAGGAATGAAAATTTAAGTGTTTTATCCCAGCAGTGTGGTTGGGGTAACTCGTGGCAGCCTGCAACTCAAAGTGGTCAAAATAACTCACTGTAAGTATTAGAAATCAAAATTTGCTTCAGAAACCAACCCCTTGAAAAATTCTTGTGTTTTCAACTTGCAGAAACCAATTGGACTCCTTTGAAAATCTTTGCCACAAATGTAGATGTGTTTTGTACTTGCTCAAATTTTAGAGATGGTTGGTAACTTTCCACAAGAACCTACCTCTTCAGTGTTCCTCCTTACAGTCATTAAGAAGATCTGTGACTATTTATTGAAGGTCCCTCACTCTTCCAATGTGCATTCTCTATCTACTTTAAGGAAAAAGAAGCAGTCAATCATTTCAACAAATTGTAAAGTTCTGAAGTCCTCTGAAATTGGAATATTCAAGAGGGAACCCAGAACACAGCTTTCCATAACGATCCTGCGATGGCTTCTTCAGTTGGAAACAGCTGAGCTCGAAGTTTTGTGCTGCTCCAAGCTGTGAGCTGCTGTGTGTGCTGAGGTTCGTTCTCTTCTGAGCTACAGTTCAGGTTCTCAGACAGACGGCCATAGTCCTGCTTTATCAGCTGGAGACCGGGCTATGGGAATTTCAGAAAATCTGAATGCGACTGGTGTTGAACCTCCTGCTTTATTATTTTAGATTTAGCGTACGAGGCCTTTGAAGTGAATACAAATTCAGCCAAGTAGAACTGAACAGAAATGGAGAATGGAGGTCCAGATCTTCAGGTGCTGTTAATTAGCTCTTTCATTGGCTTTGCAGCTTTTGAGCTGAGGGAGATGAATTCTAGTGTGTCTGTGACCCCTACTGCCTACATCTGCCAGTGAATTAGCTAGCATTCAGTTAGCTGAAAGGGAAGCCAAACCATGAATGCTTTTGCTTTGGTATAATGTCTCCTCATGGCTGTTCCAGAAGCATTTCAGAGGTGTCCTAGAACTGTGGACTTAGCAGTGTCTCCTTCCTCTGCATGGCTGGAGGGGAATCCATCCTGCTCTCCTTGCTGAGCAGGTGGCAGAGCTTGGGCTCCATTGCATAAATGGCAGTGAAGTCTGCAGCACAGCTGACTTCAATAGACTTTTATTGCTGATGCAAAAGCTTATTTCATTTTTACTTTTTTGAACAAGACTGCTAATGGATATCGTTTCTCTCAATGTGGTGTGCCTGGAAATAGTGCGTAAAAAGCTGTTTAGACCTCAGTGAGGACGGAGCTGAATCCTTGCTGCTCACAAGTGATTGCTTCTTGCTGCAGGACAGTTGGCTAAAACAACCTCGTGGTTTCGTGAAGTCAGGAAGAATTTGTCTTGAACTGGTGAGCTCCAAAGCTGTAAGTGGGATGTAACAGAGCTTGTTCCAATATTCCCAAGGAACTTCGGGTAACAAATGAACGTATTCAGGACTCTGCTTTGTTAATAAGGGAGTAATAACAGATATCCTTTCCAAAATTTAACATAGGAACTTGCATCCCTTGCTCTTTCTCTGGTAATCAAGATGTATTTCTGCAGTATCATCATTCTGATCTTCCAAAATGTGAAAGCTGTGCACGATGCAGCTCAGTGACTCACCCAAAAGAAAACAATGCTTAATTATCTTTTTTTAATGCATTTTTCAGGAAATGTAAGCCCCAGAACAGCCACGTTGAGACAATCTGGTATTTATCAGAGAGCAAGGCCCCTCGTGGGGTGTGTCAGTGTTTGCCACAATGTATGGGGAAGAGCTGATGGATCCGTGGCCATTGGCGTCGGGTTGGGTCTCTGGAGGGTGCTTGGCCCTGGCCTACCCCGATGTTACTGAGTCCCCAGATTAATCCCTATCTCTGTCCATGGCGTGGCTGCACGCTGCAAAGCACAGCACCGAGCTGTTGGAAAACCCTACTTGCTGTAGAAGGCTGCCAGCACTTGAGAACCTGTCAACATTTAGGCTCATGATTTACTAATCAATTAGATGGCAGAGATTCGTTTGAGGAAAGAAGGTACATGCAGGCCCCCCGCTGACAGCAGGGCTGTGATGAGCCCAGTTCTGCTTCTGTGAAGGGCACTGCAGCCTTGTCTCCAGGCTGCCCAGGTGTCTAGGAACTCCTCTGCCCCTTGCTCACGGATTCTGGCAGCAGCAAGCGCGTTTCTTTTTGCTGCAGATGAAGCCAATGCGCCCTGCTCAGCAGAGCCAGCTGATTTCTCCTGCTCCTGGTGCTTCCCCTGGCCTCTCTGTATGGTGCCATCCCCTCGCTCAGACAGCTGAGTGAAGATATAGAAAAAGCAGAGGTTTTGGTTAACACAGAAGGAGCTTTGGTTCCGACATGTTACGTTCACTGGAAACAGCACAGCCCCAGGGTTCCAACTGTGTGCAGCCCTTGTCCCGCAGCACTTCTGAGCCCTCCCCAGGGCTGTGAGCTGCCGGAGCAGCACAGCAAAGGCAGGGCAGCACTAGTGTTATGCCCAGGATGCCACTTGGGAAGGGCTGGGGTGGTCCTGGTGCCCAGCCGTGCTGGCCCAGCAAGGTGCGGTGCTGCTGGAGCTCACAGTGCAGCCACGGAGGGCCCGCAGAGTGATCCTGTGCTCCTAACAAAATGGTGTTCCTCGTGGTTTTGATGGAAGATGATAACCCAGAAAATCATGTCAGGAAGCCATCCTCTAAACACAACTTTATTTAAACCTTAAGAACCAGAGTTGGATAAAGAAACTTCTTTAACATGGTTTATATGCTCAAAAGAAACCATTTATCAGCTTCACTTACAGGGAACTTTTAAAGGTAGTGAGCGAGGAGCCAAGTTTTCTTTAAACCCTGAGCCTGGGAGATAGCGTTATTGCCTTGGCTGTGTTCCTCTCCTGGCGGCACAATGAGGTCTGCAGAGAGTCGTAGAAATCGCCCTTCTGTGAGTGAGGCTGAGCAGAGCCAAGAAAAGAGGAAATTCCCATGAAGAAGCTATGTTACTCCTGCTCAGGGGTACCTTGCTACCTCTGCAGGGCTCAGGTGCAAATAGCTCCTTCTAAGGCGGGTTTTGTAACTGTGTGGTTACCTGGCGCAGTACCCACCGAGTTAGACTCTTCTCTGCTGTTAATTCCGTTGCTCTTTGTAGCTTTCTATAGCAAAGCTAAGCTTGTATGTTTGCATTGAGGAACAAATACACAGACAAAATCTGCTGTAGCCTTAGCAACTATTAAAATTGGTGTATTTTGGTGTTGTCGGTAGCAAGTGTGCAATGTTCTGTGTTGGTGTGTAGGCAGCTGTTCAATAGGTAGGGCTGCAGGCTCAGGAGTACATAGCCTAATTCCTGGGTTTTAGAACCAACAGAAATGATTTGTGGTGATTGTGGATGACTTCTTTTTGTTCAGCTGTTAACTTTCACCACTGGAAGGCGAGCAGGGACCTGGCAGCCAGAAACGTTGAGCAAATTGAATTTTACGGAGAATGCCATGACGAGCACTGCTGCCGTGACCTTGCTGTTTATTGGGATGGCTGTGTAATACTGCAGTGTTTTGAAAAAATCATTTCCAGATGAGGACTGGTGTGAGATTTTACTTTCTGAACATATCTGCCTCAATTTGTCAGGATTTTCACTGCTGTGGAGCAGTGAGTGGGAACCTGTCTGTTTTCAATTGGTTGTCAGAACACTCACATACTCGGGCTGTGCAGTTCAAGTTTGATTTATTTTGTGGATATGAAGTTGCAGTTATAGCATTTTATTGAGCAGTCATCATTGGTAAAGGGAAAGCTCAGGCACGCTGCAAAGAGATGAAATAGCCCTGAACCCATGGGCTTTGGTGTGGGTGATGAAATGGAGAGCTGTCTTCTGTCATCTGATGGAGCAGGGCCTGGGACACACCACTGCCAACCTGCTATGAGATCTCAATTTCATCCTGAGTGCTGTGGTGTGGGTGATGATCAATCTTTGGACTATTTGGAATATGGGCAAATTTCCCCTTTGCTGTTCTTGAAGGAGCTCTGCTTGTAGCTGGGATTCCTCCAAGCTGTGTGTCAGGGTAATCCGAGCTGGTTCACTTCTGCTTGCAGCTGAAGGGTAGCTGTATCGCTTCTGTGCCTCTGCTTGCTGCTGCTGCTTGCTGGACTGCACCTGCCTCTGAGCACACCTTAGGTGTGGAAAATGTCTTCTGTTTGGAGAAGAAGCCAAAGACTCTGGGCGCCAGCGTTCAGCTTCCCGCTGTGGCACAGCTTCCTGCGTGCCCTCAGGCAAATCCTTCAGCCCCTCACTGTGCCTCAGTTCGTGCTCTGCCAGGTGGTGCTCAGCGCTATCTCTTGGGGTTGCATGAGGAAAGATACAGCAAGCTGTACAGCCTCTGTGGCACTGCATGAACCCTGGGTGCGGGTGGATGCAGAGGTTGTTTTGTGGCAGTGTCTCTCCAGCAGTGCTCGCTGAGCCCAGCCACCCGTTCCTACATCCTCTCCTTTGTGTCTCTTTGGGGCAGGCTATCTCCATGTCTCTGAGCCTGGCAGTCCCACATCAGCTTCCAAAAAGGAAACCTCCCAAAAGCCAGAGCTGATCTTATACAGTATGCTGCTTTCTCCCTGGACACACCTTGCATTGCTTCCCAAGGCAGCATCGTTTCAATGAAGAAATAAATCTCCTGAAGTTCTTTCCTCACTCTGATTCCCTCTTGCAAAGGACAGCCCCACCTCTGCTGAGTTGCAGTTTGTTTTCCTTTGCTGACCTGTCGGAATCCTTCACGTCAGTCTTGAGTCACAGCCTTGAAGCTGGCTCTGCTCATCGCTGAGATGCAGAAACACCCTTCCCAAAACTGTGGATGCACACAGAAGTCCTTGGGTGAGATTCACTGGATTTGCTTTGTTAAGGGCTCAGCCTTCTTCAAGGGCCCCCAGGAGAAGT
This sequence comes from Penelope pileata, assembly GCA_013396635.1. Lineage (NCBI taxonomy): Eukaryota > Metazoa > Chordata > Aves > Galliformes > Cracidae > Penelope > Penelope pileata. Next base: position 179,648 of record WBMW01003580.1, on the reverse strand, counting down.
TTTGACACCTGAAGCTCGTTTTTTGAATATAGCAAATTACAATTTCCCTTTGTAAGATAGGAAAGCACAGCACAGAGAAATGGATGATATGTTTAAGGTCACAGAGAGAATCTGCAGGAAAGCAAAAGATAATGTCACATCTCCAAGAACAGGGCTGCAGCTATAATTGCAGATCTGTTTACTCTCATTTTCCTGTGCTGTCATCAGGAGCCGATCTAATAACATCTCTCAAGTTCACAGTGCTCCCTATGGTAAGAGTGAGACAGTACAACTATTTTCTGCTGTCCTTGCTACTATCTGATATAACTGTGTTAGCATTTGTTTATTTATATACCTAGGAAACTCTTTTTGCAGTTTACTTTTGCCTGCTCCAGCCGTGTGTTCTCAGGCAAGTGCTTCAGCCTTGGTGTCCCCCTGGAAGCCACCATCCATCCTGGGTTTGCTCTGACAATGCCCCAGGCAGGAATGCATTTGGTGCAGAGCTCCGTCCCTTTTTCAGAGCTCACCGTGCTGTGGGCTGGCTCCCATGGCACAGTCAGGACAGGGGCCCAGCTGGAGGGGCCCTCTTTGCAAGGTGACAGCATTCTCAGTGTATGCTGGAACTTGGTTCACGGAACTGCACTGTCAACAGCCTCAGCTGGTTTGCTTCCGTGGAAGGAGCCATAGTTGGCAGAGCGCAAATCGCTCTTTGCTTCTTCTGCCTTTGCTCAGGTCCCTCCTGCGATGCCTTTCTTGGAAATGAATCCATCCATGCCCTCTCCACGTTTCCTTTGGGCCCATCCCTGAAGCGGCGGTGGATGTGTCTGTACGATCCAAGGGTGCTCACACAGCTTTACTTGCTAGCTGAACCCAAAGGACATAGGCTGCAGGACAAATGGTGATAATCACCAATCTATTTTTCTTTTCAACCATTTGTTTCTGTTGAAATTAAGCATTTGAGGGTTGGAGCTGAGGCCCCTCTGCTTTGCAGTGGTAGACCTGCCGTGCTCAATTTGCTGTTATTTGTTACTCAGCTTTGGACGTACATTTTATACCTCCACGTGCCACTTTCATTTATCTTTAGTGTTTGTCTCTTTTTTTTTTTTTTTTTTTTTAACATTTCCACCTTACTGCTTTCTGATCATGGCACACGTACATGCTAGAAAGCTTCTGTGACAGCTCACACTCGGTGCAAGTATATCCTCTTGGAAAAAGGCCAAAAAAATGGGTTTTGCTGCGTGCCTCAAAGATCAGGAGCCCAGGACTCCCATCAGTCAGGTGCAGAAGATAGCTCCAGAGCTAGGAGCCTAACAGCTCCATCTTCTTTCCTGGAAGAGTTAAATTTCATGGCAATGAGATGGTATGGGGATCCCAAACCTCGCCGTGCCTGTGCTGTGCGTGACCCCAATTAGTTCCAAGCTGGGTGAAGGAGGAGGATGCTCGGAGGTACACGGCTGGAATGAAGTCTGCTCTCGATGCACTCACTTGGAGAAGCTGTGCTGTTTAGATTAACTTCAGAGGACAATAACCTTGGCTGAGAGATTTGTAAAGATGTAAAAGAACGTCTGGCACTTTAGGCTGTCTGAAATTCTTACGCCGATGTCTTTATTGGTTCCAGCTCTAAAGCAGTGCCAGCCATTTGTACAGATGTCTGAATGCTCCTGATATGAAGTAGCTATGCATCCTATTCCCAAACAACTCTGTGTGGAAAATGTTTGTTAGTCAACTCTGCAATGATACGTTGCAGACCCTTCAGAATTATCGAAAGTGGAAAAAGAGGGGCAATGCAACAGTAAATCACAGATTTGAGAAGAATGAGCTAGAAAAGTAAATCCAAAATTATTGAGGAAGGCTTCATTGCCGTGTGCTGTGAGTGCTGTGATTAAAGAGCCGGGCCAGCTTTCCTGCGGTACGCCGGTGTAATCACAATGATTTTATCGCAGCTATGTCAGTTCAGTGCAAAGGAAAACGTGACCCTAGAAATGTTTGTGATTAGAGGCTAGCAACTCAAAGGAAACAAGGAAATGGTGTAGCTTTCAGTGGCACAGAGCTCCTGATGAAGGCAGCAATGAAAACCGGCGTGTTGCTCCCAGGGCTGGGGCTGCCAGGGAGCAGCGGGGGTGGTGGGGCACGGTGATCCCCACCAGCCAGGAGCTGGGGAGGGAATTGTTTGCTTTTTTTCAGGGAAGAGTTTGCAGATCCTGGCCTGTAGCTGTCTCAGGCTTGGGCCAGTAAACCATATTAGCAGTCTGTTGTTTGTGAAGGGAAGTTTGCACTCTGCTCCAAACTATGAAATCTTCCGCGTGGTGCGGGTCATTCCACCAGAAATGGAGCGATGAGGTTTGGTGGGCTGGGGTCTGTGTCACAAGCAAAGTTTGGACAGAAAACAGAGCTTTTTGGCTTCAGGTGGACAAAGCGAACCCCTTGTGAAAAAAAAAAAAAAGTAAGCAATTTCAAGTGGAAAATGCGGAATGGGGGAAGAATGCACAAATAACGCCAAGAAGCAGAGTCACTCTGGCACGGGACACAACGAGGTCCTGCAGCTGATGGGGGGAGCCCAGGGCAGCGGGCGGGTGAGAGCTGAGCTGCCTGCTCACAGCCCCCACTGTGCTGTCAGATCCCTTCTGGGTGACAAGGACAAGAACAAAAAGCAGATCCTAAACTGGTCAGACACACATTCGTGTTTTGTAGGTGCGTACAAGGAGTTCTCATAGGTCTGGGTGCAGCTGTTAAGGAAACATTTGGTGTTGCGAGGTTCCTTGAACTTCGAGTGCTGGTCCTTCTAGGAAGTGTTACTTGATGGCAGTGTGAAAAAGGGAGCTGCTCCGTGCAGCCTGGCCAGCCGTGTGCTTTCTCAGTGCTAGATGCAGCTACCCACTCCTTGCACTTGCTGGTGCTCAGCAAGGTCTCAGGTGAGGAGATGGCTTTGCTTGAGCCGAGCAACACATCAGCACGGTGCTGGTGATGCAGGCAGGCTTCCTCCTGCACTCCACCTTCACTGATTGCAGTGCTGTAAAGCAGGAGTTCATATTTCTTTCCGTATTTTATCTCTTTCACAGTTTTTTTTTTTCTAATTTTAACAATTTCCAACCTCTAACAGCCTCTAGAAGCTGCTGAAGAATGAAGGCAGCAAACAGTCAACCTTTGTCCTGGTGCTGAGTGCTGGGAGCATGGGGACAGTTTGCTGTGTTTGGGGGGCACTGGCTGCCAGATGCATTCAGCAAAGCCTCAGCCTGAGCTCCGCTGCCCACGGCTGCTCATCCCGTGGGGTGGGCACAACATCTTTTCAGATTTTGAAGAATTTTTTTTTTTAGGGTTCTCTTCGGTTACTCAGCTTCTAACGTTGAAGATGTCCTCTCACAAATGTTGTCTAAAATGATTCCATCCCCGTTTTTATTGACAAATTGACATCCTGAAGTGCACCGATCGTCTCTCTTAAGTCCCTTTGTGGAGGACCAGCAATAAATTACTCGAGGTCAAGTTCTGTTTATACAGTGGGCTGTTCCTGCAGAATTACCTTCTTGACTTAATAGCTTCCTTTCGGATGACATTTCTCCCGGGGAGAAGACGAATGGCCCGAGGTCAGCCCGGGGATCAGCGTAGGAGGAAATGGCAGCGGATGAGCGGCTCGGCGGCACGGGGCAGCACGCCGCTGCTCAGCCCCCTGCTCTCTGCTGTCTTTTTTCNCCCTGCTCTTTTCTTGTTTTTTTCCCCCCCTTTTCTTTTTTTTTTTTTTTTTTTTTTTTTGACAGCTTGTCCAATTCAGGCTGTTCTTGACTCTGACAAGCCTAGCTGGCGTGGGGATGATGGCTTAGACCAGCACAGCTGTCCCCATGGTGCAGTGCTGGGATGCTCGGTGGTCCCCCAGGCTCCCTGCACTGAGCCCAGCACTTACCTGGCTGTGTCCGGAGCAGTCTGATTTCTCTGCAGACATTGCTGTTAACTCTGTGCCTTCCCTCCCTCTCCTTCCTGCTGCCTCCTGTGAGGTCCTACAGGAGCTGGGTGCTGGGACCTTGCAGCCATGATGCTGCGTTGGGTTTCTGGTGTGTGCACAGGGCAGAGCAGGGCATGGTGACCCCACGCTGCTGCTTTGGGGCAATGTGGGGATGCTCCACAAATGTATCCCTGGCTCACTCCTAGGGCAATGCCTCCTTTTTATTGTCGTGGAAACCGCAACAGGTACAAAGAGCAGAGTAACACTGATAGAGCAGATCCTCAGCCACAAAATGCCATTTCTCAGCACAGCCACCACCACGTGCTGTGCGTTTTCACCGCTGTCACCCTGCTGGAATGCAGCACCGCACTGCGGGGCTCCACCAGCACCCGTGGGTGTCAGTGGGTGCCATGTTTCTGCACAAAGGAGCTCAAGCATTGCATTCTGTGGCCGTGCTCAGAGCCCACGGCTGAGGCCCCACCCCGCAGTGCAGCACCCATGAAGGCTGCGTGCTGCTCACCGTGGCCTCATGGAGTGTGTGCACCCAAAGTCTGCACGGGGGGAAGGAAACCAAAGCACAACTGCTGGAAATGTTGGAGCTACCTTTTCCCTGTGCAAATCCTTCTGTTTGTTCCATGCTCTACAAGAGAAGAAAACTAAAAGCCTCCTTTTAATTAAGCTCTCTATCCTTTGAAGTTATTTTGGATTTTTTTTTCCACTGGTGATGTAATTTATGTAAATAATCATCTATCTATGAAAGGAGCGTGTCTGTCAAAAGCTAAAATGGAAAACATCCGTCATTTTGAAGTGATTAACATTCTCCAGATGTTTAAATCATCGGATTTCAGGAGTTTCCCTTTGTTGTGATAATGACACAGTATCCAGAACGAGAATGTTTACTTTTTTGCATGGGTCAAACGCAGATTTTTCACAATCCCATTACAGTGTGCGGTCTGCCGTGGCCAGGGTGTGCAGGTGGAGGAATATGCAGTTGTTATTATTATTATTTCCCTTAATTTGGATGTAGTCCCTGTGCCGACATCATTGCACGGAGGTGGCAATGGACTGTGGTGGGGATGTGCTGTCCTCACAGGGCTGGGGCTGCCCGTGTCCCTGCTGACAGCAAGTGGCAGCTCCCAGCTCCTGCAGTCAGATGCATTCAGCTTTAGGCTTTGGGGGGAAATCAAACGTGCATTCCTCTCTAATGCAGGGGACCTCGGGGCTGATGGAGGGAGCAGGGAACTGGAGCTGCAGAGCTCTGCTGGAGGTGGGCTCTGCTGAGAGAAGCGTCACTTGGAGAAGCCTGCTTCTTTCTTGTTAGAGGAACTCACGTTTCTCTAGAGCTGTGCTTACGGGAGGTCCATGAAGGGGACTTCAGCCCTGTGCCACCCTCCAGTGCTGAGCACAATGTTCCCTCACTTCTGCCCCACTGCAAATGGGCAGGGGTGAGAGCTGCCTTGCGTGGGAGAGAGAGTTCTTCTTTCTCTCTAGGGGGCCCCTAAGATACTGCACGATTCAGTCTAAATTCTGTTGTTTTTTTCTTTTTCTATCTGGCTTTTCAGATCTGATCTTGCCTCCATCAATGTGGATGAGGACCGTCAGTCTGTGCAGCTCGTGCAGGGCTCGGTGCCCTGCAGTGCGCTCTGTGCTGCGCTGAGCCTTGCAGGGCACGGTTCCTCCTCAACGTGCTGGCTTAGCACAGCCACAGACACGTAGTGAGTTAGCTTGGGTGGTGGGGATGGACAAAAGGCAATTTTTCCAGTTTGTGTTCTGCATTATTTTGCATCATTTTTCCCCCTCTATTCCTATCGCCATTATTGTAATGGATGCGTTAGCACAACTCATGAGCTGCTAATAATGGATGGAGCTTGTTGGTTTCTCAAGCCCTTAGCACAGCCAGGAGAGGCTGCAGCCTCCTCGGGACACCTGGCAGCACCTTGTCACCCTGCTGCACGGTTCCATGCAGGTCCTGGCTGCCCTGAGGCTGGCACACGGCTCAGCTCTGCCCCCGGGGCACCAACCCATGGTGTGGGCACGTGGCTCCCAGCGGTCGCTCTGCACTGTGCTCCCATCTGCCCTTTGCACACCCAGGCAGTGCCTGTGGGAGGAAGTGCTGCATTTCTCTGGGTGAATGCTGCAGGACAGCCCCCAGCTTCTGCCATTGCGTTTGGCTTCGCTGCACGCTCCCCGTTACTGGCTGAGGGCTTTGGTCCCTGGGTGATGCTGAAACGCTCTTCTGTATTAATTTCCTGCCGTGAATCTCTGATTCCCTCATTCTCAGAACTGGGCTGGGAGTTGACCTGCGGAGCGCATTCACACTGGAGCCTCTGCAGGGATGGCTTTGGAGAAGGAGCAGTGGCCTAATGGGGGACGAGTGACAGCTGTGCATTGGATGGGCAATGAGTGACAGCTGTGCACTGCACTCCCCGTGCCGCTGTGCAGTCCCTGGCCACAGCTGGGGGTGCATTTTGGGTGTAAGTGCAGCTCGGGGCCCCTCGCTCCTCTGCCTGCTGTGTGCTGCAGGGTCACAGCCTGCTGGGCTCACCCGGGCAGCCCCAACCCTCATCCTCCAACCTCACCCCTCAAGTTAAAACTCAATGCAATATTTTCATTCATTGAAAAAAGACAAAAAGAAAGGATGGGGAGGGGAAAAAAGGAGAAAAGAAAGGTGTGAGAGGGAGAAGACAAACACAAACTGCTGCTCGCTGAGCACTGTCACTGCCTGATGGAGGCTAAAAGGCAGCAGCTGTGCCGAAGCAGTAGAGCCCAAACCGCTGTGCCGGGAGCAGGGAGGGCTCTGATTGCTGCTGCACGGCCCTGAATGCGCTCTCACAGCCTCAAATCAAGCGAGCTCAAAA